>QCXZ01000137.1:57617954-57936261 GCA_025024175.1 Rhyzopertha dominica
CCTTATATTTAATTCTTTAAAAACAATGCGGGCGGGGCGCAGGTTGACGGTCAGCCCGCTTTTTTTGGGAATATTCAAAATCTAATTACGGCAATGAATGTGCTCGTTTTGTGCTGAAATGTGCCGGTGTCAGGGAGTTTGTGCAGCAACCCTTATATTTAATTTTTTAAAACAATGGCGGGCGGGCCAGGTTGACGGCCAGCCCCGCTTTTTTTGGGAATATTCAAAATCTATTTATGGCAATGAATTGTGCTCGTTTTGTGCTGAAATGTGCCGGTGTCAGGGAGTTTTGTGCAGCAACCCTTATATTTAACTTCTTTAAAAACAATGGCGGGCGGGGCCAGGTTGACGGTCAGCCCCGCTTTTTTTGGGGAATATTCAAAATCTATTTATGGCAATGAATTGTGCTCGTTTTGTGCTGAAATGTGCCGGTGTCAGGGAGTTTTGTGCAGGCAACCCTTATATTTAATTCTTTAAAAACAATGGCGGGCGGGGCCAGCGTTGACGGTCAGCCCCGCTTTTTTGGGAATATTCAAAATCTAATTACCGCAAGGAATTGTGCTCGTTTTGTGCTGAAATGTGCCGGTGTCAGAGAGTTTTGTGCAGCAACCCTTATATTTAATTTTTTAAACAATGGCGGGCGGGGCAAGGTGACGGTCAGCCCCGCTTTTTTTGGGAATATTCAAAATCTAATTACGGCAATGAATTGTGCTCGTTTTGTGCTGAAATGTGCCGGTGTCAGGGAGTTTTGTGCAGCAACCCTTATATTTAATTTTTTTAAAACAATGGCGGGCGGGGCCAGGTTGACGGTCAGCCCCGCTTTTTTTGGGAATATTCAAAATCTATTTATGGCAATGAATTGTGCTCGTTTTGTGCTGAAATGTGCCGGTGTCAGGGAGTTTTGTGCAGCAACCCTTATATTTAATTTTTTAAAACAATGGCGGGCGGGGCCAGGTTGACGGTCAGCCCCGCTTTTTTTGGGAATATTCAAAATCTATTTATGGCAATGAATTGAGCTCGTTTTGTGCTGAAATGTGCCGGTGTCAGGGAGTTTTGTGCAGCAACCCTTATATTTAATTTTTTAAAAACAATGGCGGGCGGGCCAGGTTGACGGTCAGCCCCGCTTTTTTTGGGAATATTCAAAATCTATTTATGGCAATGAATTGTGCTCGTTTTGTGCTTGAAATGTGCCGGTGTCAGGGAGTTTTGTGCAGCAACCCTTATATTTAATTCTTTAAAAACAATGGCGGGCGGGGCCCAGGTTGACGGTCAGCCCCGCTTTTTTGGGAATATTCAAAATCTAATTACAGCAATGAATTGTGCTCGTTTTGTGCTGAAATGTGCCGGTGTCAGAGAGTTTTGTGCCAGCAACCCTTATATTTTAATTTTTTAAAAACAATGGCGGGCGGGGCCAGGTTGACGGTCAGCCCCGCTTTTTTTGGGAATATTCAAAATCTAATTACGGCAATGAATTGTGCTCGTTTTGTGCTGAAATGTGCCGGTGTCAGGGAGTTTTGTGCAGCAACCCTTATATTTAATTTTTTTTAAAACAATGGCGGGCGGGGCCAGGTTGACGGTCAGCCCCGCTTTTTTTTGCAATATTAAAAATCTAATACCGGTTTTGTGCTCAATTGTGCCGACGTCAGGCAACCCTTATAATTGTTTTTTTTTTAACATTGGCGGGCGGATTCGAGATGACGATCAGCCTTGTTTGTTTGTCCAAAATATTGCAAATCGATGTGGTTTAATTATTATTAATAGATTGCTATTTACAAAATTACAAACTTTACAGGATAAAGCTGATGGAAGTAGTGGGAGATAAAATTGATGCAGTTCTGTATTTCTACTTACCCGTGTTTTGTTAAGTTTAGGAAGAGCGTTATTGCTTTGCTGGGTATATGCTGCGTCGAAATAAAAAATTGTAGGTACTTTTACGGTTAACAAACAAAAGTTTGAGAATAATGGATGTTTTTCGGCATATTATTT
The DNA here is from genome assembly GCA_025024175.1 of Rhyzopertha dominica. NCBI lineage: Eukaryota > Metazoa > Arthropoda > Insecta > Coleoptera > Bostrichidae > Rhyzopertha > Rhyzopertha dominica. Next base: position 57,619,941 of record QCXZ01000137.1, read on the forward strand.
ATTGTAATTTTTTTGTATTTATAAGTTTATAAACTGGACAATCAAATTTTGTAAAATTAACAAAGAGTAGAAAATAAACATAGATATACTAATTGCAAAAACATAAAAGATACTTACAATAGAAAACGTAAGCTTATTTACAGATAGACAAATTAGGTATATAAAATACATTTAAGAATTAACAAAAAACTATAACAGCCCTTATATTTTAAATAGTATATACAATTAGGTGCGGCACTATGAGTGTGGCTTCATTCAGATCCACTTTTTTGGTATGCAAAATCGTCGTACTCTTCCCACTTCCCCATTCAAGCGACAACAGTGAGCTTTGAAATGACCAACTGATGAAAGTGATGGTTCATTCGTATAGGAGCCAAAGTAAGATATAGTTCCTCTTAATAAATAAATTTGGTTTTCAACGACTACCTGTCTTGGTATATATTTTAACTGTAATTCAGGTATACTCAATGATGTGTCAAGAATTTCAATAAAGATGATTTTTGTGTGCAACCGATTCTCATGAATAGTAGGACTTGTACAATTTACACATGGTGTTGATTTCTCGTGGGAGTTGATGTACGCTATTATCTCTTGTTGCAGGTTATAAACATTTTTACATGTGATTGGTAATACGGGTAGACGAATTTCTCGTAAATGTTCACAATGACGGCACCGAATAGTTTCCGTGTATGTATGTTCCAACTCACCAATAGCACAAAGTTGCCTAACTAATTGTTCCGTTGTACATTCTGTCGAAATAGGAACTAAATTATTGGGTAGATAATCACCTGGGAATATATTTTTTAAAATACGGTATCTAATATTATATGCTTTTGTATTAATTTGTTTAATCACCTGTGTAATTAGATTTTTTATTTCAGATTCTAACAATAAAATATATTCTTTGAAACCATCACTATCACAAAACGCCGCACATAATATTTGAATTACTGAGTCGAAGCACATGTATTGTTTAAAACGATTCTTTCTTACCCGAACGAATTGGTTTCAAGTTCGAGCAATTGCCATTTCTTAAAATTCCGATTGGAACAACATTTGCTTTTTGCTGCAAGTCAATATGCAACCATTTCCCTGTTCTTTTCCAAATATGACGACCTTTTTCTTTTTTTAATTGCTGTAAGTTGTCCACCCCAGTTTTCAACTTCTTGAAATTCAGCAATTTGAACGTCTTCCGGCATTATGTGCTGCTTCTTCTTCTTCTGTTTGTTCCTCACTATCAGTCACAGCTACTTCTTTCTGGATAGGAGCGTCACCTACTGCTTTTGAGGTAATAACGTTTTCGGTTGTTTCTCGTCTACCACTATCTACGTCACGATCTTCAGCTTCAAGCAACTTCATATTCCCTTCTATCGACCGAAGGTGCTTCACGACAAACTCGTCAATTTTCAAAGGTAGTATGTCGTTTTGAAAAATTCTGTTCTTCAAAATATTGAAGTTGCTTTCAACTGCAGCACTTGATGCAGTTTTAGCACTTCCAGGAAACGCTGTCGACATAATAAAAGACCATAAAGGAAATAATTTTAGGAAGTCTATTATTATTGGTACGAGTTCCGGTAGATATTGGCAGTTGTCTCTGTTACCCTCTTTCATATTCCGAAGAACATTCTCTTTAATATGTTTTCCCCAGTTTACGAAGCGATTTCCTTCGGGCCATGATTCGCAGTCTATTACGGTTACTGCTTCTGTTTCATCAGGAGAAAGGTCTTCTTCCTCTACGCCAATAACCCTCCTTAAAAATGTCTTGCTGCTTTCGCACTGATTAGGAATGTTTTTGTTTGTGACACCTTCAGTCTCACTTAATGCGACAGAGAAAATTGCATTCAAAATTTTCTCTGCTACTGTTAAATTTGGCGATTGAAGTAATTGTCCCATTGATCTTATGTAGAACTGTCGCACTCTTCTTTGTTTGTCACGCAAGCATTTCCACGTACATATATTTTTTATCACGTGCGCTACATCACACCGTATGTAGCTAGTAAGCCGTGGATCTTGATCGGTTTTTCCAAGTAACAGGTAGGCACCACAGTATTCCAAATATTGATTTAATGAACTAAAGTCAGTAAAACTTCGTATTGCAGCTGAAAGTAAGGCAACAGACATATCACATACGACTTCATTTGGTATTAATGCGCCATCCCTTTTCCAAAACGAGAGCCAGTGGAAAATCGAATCAGAGTCATGCCTCTCCGATAGCATGTTGGCAACAGTGTACTGCCTTTTTAGATTTTTATCTAATACGGTAATTTCGTATAAAAATATGGGTGCAGATTTGTCTCCGTTTGGCCGCCGTAACTTTCTTACTAAACTTCCTGTTGCATCAATGCATATTTTGGAATATTTATTGCTGCGATGATATGAGTTGTAAATGTGTATCTGAGGTGTAGACCAGTAATGTATGTAAAATCTATCCATCCCTATATCTTTAATGAATTTTTCATATGGGCTGTTATATTTCAAGCAGTGGAGAGACTGTAAAGGTTCTTGTGCAAACATTCTATTTTGCTTTTCTTCGTACTTGATGTTCCTGAGAACGCTGGATTTGGGTAGAATACTGGGTTCGTAATCGTCATGTGACATTATTTCATTGGCCATCTGCTTCCGAAATTCACTGGCACTTACCTAGAACAAATTTTGTGACCTGAGTTACATATATCGAGTATCGATAAAGTAACGCATAAAATTCAATAAAAATTATTGCCAAAATTATATAAACGCTAAAACAGTAACCTAAGATGTAAAAACAGATTAATTCTGAAATGTTTTAAACAGAGCAATCTGTTACTATGACAAAATATGACGCCATTATTATATTTTTTATAAAACCATAGTATTGTTAGTGTTATTCGAGCCCTTAATATCTCATGAATTATACTATTACGTTATTTGGCATAAAAACAATCAAAATGGGCACAAGTGAAAAAATGGTTATTTAATACGTGTAGAAGTAGACAAGCAAACGTTTAAGGTGTGATCAATCCATACAATTTCTCATTCATAATCGATCCATAAACACCTCAAAAAAATTGTTCGAGGAAGTAATGTGGGTTAAATCTGCTGGTACTGTATGTTCCTTCTGACTACAGTAACCAATTGTTGAGTATGTTGAATTAAGGAAGACAGCTACAAAAATAACAAAATGTTAACTAACACCAATAAAAAAAATAACATCTGTAGATTCCAGTCAAATTAAATGAACTCAGAATCTACAGATACTGGTATCTACAGACGATAACATTTTGTCTATTGATACTAGCCGACCTTTTTTGTTATTGTGTCTTCCTTAATTCAAAGTATTCAGGAAGTGTATACTGCAGTTGGAAGGAGCACAAAAAAACCATCTGGTTTAATATGCACAAGAAATGCATATAGTTCCATAAAAAAATAATGTAATAGACAGATATGTTTGAATCATCTCAAAATAGATCTCGTTTTAAATATTAAGATATCTGTTTCAGCAGTTTTTCGAATTTTTGTAAATAACCACTACTTTAAATTTTATTCGTCACTCACTTCATCAACACTGTATAGATACAGGGTGACTCACTAATCGCGAATCAGTCTTTAATATGCGTATAAGTTAAAATTGACAGAAATGGTTTAATGAACGTTATCTAGAATTAAGTGCCAAACAAATTAAAAATATTAACAAAGATTGCTGACTGCAGGTTACATCGAAAGTGGGCACCAACTTCATTATTTTAAATGGAACACCTTGTATATTATTGCGTTATTTGATTTGTTGTACATATTAATATTACCTAGGTATATTAGGTCTCAGTCGCATAGTTCCCGATTTGACATTTTTTGAAAACTTTGACGTTTGAAGATTTTAAATGGATAAATCCGTTTTAATTTAATACATTTTCAATTCAAACAAGAATAACTCATTTTTAATGGGATGCCATGTTTTTCAACTAGCAGTTGGATGCAGAAGTAAAAACCTTTTTTAATGATGCAATTTATTTAGTTTTTAATGTCAAAAAATCGTGGTTTTACTTCCTATAAGCATTGTCGCAAATCTTACGAATTGGTCATAGATGTACTTTGTTTTTTATCGGATAACTTTTATACTGGTAAATGCATGCTCGTACGGAATATGGAAGCATGTATGAAAACCGTATCCTTCAAGCCATTTTCGTTTTGTAGATATTTAAAATGGCCCAACACATTGTAAACTTAATTTTTTTCCAAAAATGTCAAAAAATCCAACGGTGTGACTGAAGCCAAATGTAATATAAATAAACTAAGACAAATTCTTACGACAAATTTAAAGATGCAATAATTTCCAATATAACCAGAAATCCATAGCTTTGGAAAAATTTTAATTTGTTTAGCACTTAATTCTGGATAACTTCCATTTGAACCATTTTTGTTAATTTGACTTACGCTTATTACAGATCGATTAGCACTTAGTATTTAGTGAATTACTATATATATATATATATATATATATATATATATATATATATATATATATAATATATATTTTACTATCTAAATTCAAACATATTATTTAAGATTAGTATTACTTTCTGTTTAGAATATTGTATGTATAGACTTACCCTGGTAGATGTTAAAACTTTTGCAATTCGCCGACGTTCAATGCCAGAAGTTGGACGTTTCGAACTATTTTTGCAATTCTGGAATCCACCACTATATACACATCTGATTAAAGCCCGTCTGTTGTATGCTGGTTCCTCTCGAATTATGCCTTTCAGTTCTGAGTGACAGTCTTTGCACTGCGCTTCTACAGATAAAAAAATATCTCCCCTTTTATAAGCTTTTCCTCTTTTAAATACTAATGCACATGGTAGTTTCGTATGATCCCAAAAATGCGAAGCAATAATTGGTGTCCATTTTTCCTTGGGGAGCACAAAATAGGATTTTCCGTCCGCATACAGCTTATTCTGAGGATGTATATCTAACCATTCTTGTGCTGACAGCGATATGACGAATCGAATTGCAGGTATGGTTTCGTCGCTGTTTGAAGAACTACGAATGGATACTGAGCCCTCATCTTCTTCATCTTCATATGTTTGTTGGTTAATATCCATATCTTGCACAAATTCATAACGACAATTATGTCGATTTGTTAAATAAATAGTGTATATGTACTTTTTACTTATTTTATAATCCAATAATTTAGCTAGAGTTTTCCAAATAACATCACTTGGAGATTTAATACTTCCATCTTCATTGTGTAAACTGTTCTTGTAATTTATGTACAGCGGAAGCAAGTTTCTAATCAATGGATTCTGGGGTCTCGGCATTATTAAAATATCTTTAGAACAAACACATAAATAATGGTGCCGTTAACTTAGTTTTATATATTGTCGAACACTTTTTTTCGTCACAATTCACAATGTATGGTAATACAGCAGGCAGATCGTTTCTGTTAACCGATTGAAGTACTACTGACTTAAAAGTGACCCTTCATCTATGAGCAGTGATTCCTAAATTCCCATATAATAGTAATAATAAATAGGTGAAATGGTGGAGGATATTTCTTAGCGTGGTAAACGTATAAGCATGTAACCCTAGTAAATATACAAACCGATTCTGTCAGCTCTGTTTTTATGGGGATTATTAATGCGACCATTACAACGCTACGAGTGTTTATAAAATATTTCATTCAAGCTGGATGAGACGTGCAATAACACAGTTCGATGATTTAGAGAAAAAGGATTATTTTATACACCCTTGGCCTTACCTACCTGTACTGTGATATTTAAAAAAAGGTATGTAAATATTGTTATTCATCGTGTATTTGGTCAAACATAGGGTAAACTTGATGCTTTTTCGGCATAACAAAATAATATAAAGGTATATCTAGAATTATGTTAACGCATGCATTATACAGTGTATAATAGGAATTGAGAACGGAATAGTTGCTAATAAATGTTCTATGACTCCCGGTATATTATAACAGAGTTATGGTGTTGAATAGGAAAGAATTCCATGTTGGTCGAGTGTTTATTTAAAACTGGCCACGTTAAAAGATTACATGCAATTGACTTTAAACACTTAATTCGGAACTTACCTGTGCACCCCAGGTTAATAAATTAGGTAATCATAATTTGCACAAAAAGTATTCACATATAAAACATATAAAAGTTTGGTGAAGCTTTGTAGTTATAATACAGGGGTTGCTTCACACACACGCACAATTCATTGCCGTAATTAGATTTTGAATATTGCAAATAAAAGCGGGGCTGACCGTCAAGCTGGCCCCGCCCGCCGATGTTTAAAAAAATTAAATATAAGGGTTGCTGCACAAAACTCCCTGACATCGGCACATTTCAGCACAAAACGAGCACAATTCATTGCCATAAATAGATTTTGAATATTCCCAAAAAAAGCGGGGCTGACCGTCATTCCGTCCCCGCCCGCCGATGTTTTTAAAAAATTAAATATAAGGGTTGCTGCACAAAACTCCCTGACACCAGCACATTTCAGCACAAAACGAGCACAATTCATTGCCATAAATAGATTTTGAATATTCCCAAAAAAAGCGGGGCTGACCGTCAACCTGGCCCCGCCCGCCATTGTTTTTAAAAAATTAAATATAAGGGTTGCTGCACAAAACTCCCTGACACCGGCACATTTCAGCACAAAACGAGCACAATTCATTGCCATAAATAGATTTTGAATATTCCCAAAAAAAGCGGGGCTGACCGTCAACCTGGCCCCGCCCGCCATTGTTTTTAAAAAATTAAATATAAGGGTTGCTGCACAAAACTGCCTGACACCGGCACATTTCAGCACAAAACGAGCACAATTCATTGCCGTAATTAGATTTTGAATATTCCCAAAAAAAGCGGGGCTGACCGTCAACCTGGCCCCGCCCGCCATTGTTTTTAAAAAATTAAATATAAGGGTTGCTGCACAAAACTCCCTGACACCGGCACATTTCAGCACAAAACGAGCACAATTCATTGCCATAAATAGATTTTGAATATTCCCAAAAAAAGCGGGGCTGACCGTCAACCTGGCCCCGCCCGCCATTGTTTTAAAAAAATTAAATATAAGGGTTGCTGCACAAAACTCCCTGACACCGGCACATTTCAGCACAAAACGAGCACAATTCATTGCCATAAATAGATTTTGAATATTCCCAAAAAAAGCGGGGCTGACCGTCAACCTGGCCCCGCCCGCCAATGTTTTTAAAAAATTAAATATAAGGGTTGCTGCACAAAACTCCCTGACACCGGCACATTTCAGCACAAAACGAGCACAATTCATTGCCGTAATTAGATTTTGAATATTCCCAAAAAAAGCGGGGCTGACCGTCAAGCTGGCCCCGCCAAATGATTATTTAATTAAGCATATAAGGGTTGCTGCACAAAACTTTTTAATAGCAGCACAATTCAGCACAAAACTAGCACAATTCATCCCTATATTGTAATTGTAAAAATTTGATCGGGCGGGGCCAACTTGACACACCTGCTTGCTTGACCCGTTTTTTATTAACCCCCGTTAGTACTTTTGAGGCTTCTCGAAGGCGTTGTTAGTAGGTAATAACGCTCATTTTCTATTTTTCTCGCAAAATCGGATATGCAATTTAGCATTAGTATAAAGTCATACGCAGAACAGATTTCTTCAAAAATTTTTGATTCAATTTATAATGTCCGTTGTTACTTGTCTTGCGACTATGAAATTAAAAAAATACGAACTGAAATTGTGATTCATGAAGGGAAGAGGAGTGGGGACAAAACTCACACTGGGGAACTAGAAATTTCAAGCTACCACGATTATAGGTTGTAAAAATTTGGACTGATGAGGATTGCCTTGGATTTATTTCCATATATTTTACAGAGATAGAAATTTATATTCTATAAATGTATTTTTCATTAGTGTAGTCGTTAAAGTACAAACAACTACGTAAGTAATTCTACCATCAGCTTCAAATTATCTCCCCAGTAACTAAGCCTATTTCTTCTTCAAGTTCTGATAATTCCGAATTGTAAATCCTCGCTGCTTATTTCCTATGTTCGTCAAGGCGCTATTTCTAAAATCTTATCAAGAGAATTGTAAGTTTGCTTCCTACAACGAAATTTACAATAAGGAAAAGCGCATTCTTTAGAATACTAACAGGCATAAGAAATCGAAAATAACATTTTCAGACAATTAAAAAAAAACATCGAGGGCGAACGTGAATTGTGGAAACAGAGGGCTGCTATCAATAATCGTGCATGGTAAAGACATAGTTACCTTTCGCAACAGGCGTTGATAGAAATACAGTGAAACAGAAAAAACGCAAACCATTACTTTACTAATATTCTCCCTATGCTATTAAACTGCTTTTATCAGTGGATTCACGATCAATTCTCAATGTATCAGTCCTGTATAGTGTCATCCGAAAAGAAAAGCCTTTACAATTAATTATTATTTATTAGTTAGTTCGTAAAAGAAAGCTGCCTGCTAAATCTACGATATAGGTACCACAAACGAGCCTCATTCGCACTAGTTAATTATGAAAATCATCAGTGCCATGCAACATCCAAACAGTTGACCCGTGGCGCACTGACATCACCCGGAATGTGTGTGTTCGTGGGAAGCACAAATTGGACATACGAAAGACAGGTTATGAAGCGACTCGCGTTCTGTCAGTTGCGTACACGCCCAGAATGTCATTTTATTATACATTCACTGCGGAAACATAAATTTCTTAATGGAGTGCATTCGTCTTGTGGCGAACATTAAGGCTACACCATAAATTTATCCAGCGGTGGGAAATGGATACGCTAGGGGCCGTGGAAGATAATAAAATGATTGATACCATCGTGGGGACATAAATACCAATGGTAATATATGGTCCAATATGGGTATTATCGATTGAACGCTCACCTGTTCGCGTTTTGAAGACGGCATTGAAAAAAAGGAGCGTTTGAACGATTTTTTGAAAACTACAAACTACATTAGGACTTTTTTAATAAAAGTTAGATCTGTGTGAACATATCTATTAGGTAGCAGGTAGGCACATAATATTTTGCCAATATAATATGTAAATAAAAACAGATAAAACATTTTATGTGAATTTATAAACAATAATAAGATGCTTTACATGTTTTTATACCTTTTTGTAAGTTTCCGATGAAGTAAAACGATTTGAGTATTTTTATACCCAGAGGGTATCTACATGATAAGCCTGTAAATACATACTTATATACAGGGTGTGTCACTTAACACAGGACTGTACGGACTGTAGTTCCGTTAATATTAAAAAGTGTTTCAAATAAAAGTTGCATCGATTCAAACTGTCTGCGTCATAACACTATTTTTCATTATACAGGATGCCCCATTCAACACCCCGTACGAGACCCGTATAATTTTGTATTTCTGAATTTGTCGTCGAAAACGAAGACAATACGTAGGTGGTATTGTATTTTGCACGGCTTCGCAAATATTTAGTTGTTTTTTTTTTTTAATTTTGACGCAAGCTCGGCAGTTAAACTCCAGCCTTGCTACATAAAAGTTCACTTTATCTCCTCATAACATAATATACTATTTGGAGGTAAAAAATATATAAAGTTGCGATTTTTTAAAATAAAATTAGACATAAAATTTTGTTTATTTCCTGTGTCAAATATTTTAGTTCTAATAATAGACTTGTGTAATAATCGAGTTTCTATTGCATAATCTTTGATCGTGGATAACCATTTTTTTGTTTAAACACAACGGTATATCTTTCTTTGCGCCGTTGAAGGCAGAATTTCAATCATTTTATGGTTAGTGTGTTTCAGAATCATGCAAATGATGTTCCTCATGTCCTTAGAGGTCCAATTAAGCATTTAAACATAACTTATTATTCGGCTATTAGTCAACTACCCGACTTGAATCCTCCATTTCTATGTTAAATATACCTATATCGAATTTTATGTAAGTGATGTGTCTGTCTCTTTATTATAATTTTGGAAACCGTGGCCCTCGGAATTGGAAACGTCAAGAGCAAATTCTACGACCACGGCATTCAAACCCGGAGAACTTTCTACGATGAACAACGGCCGTGAAAGCCTGCATCCAATTTATGTCTTCCTAACGATACAACATACAACAGCTATTTAATGTATATTATTAAATTCTCTCCATACAGCTCTTGCTTTGCACATATTTCCCTTCATAAAGTCACCCATTACTCATAACGTTACCGATAAATTTTCTTTCAGTCAATAACATTCAAAGGAAATTTTGCTACATACCTACTTATATAGTTAATGATAAACGGCTATTTATTAAAAAAATGTACTATTAATGGCTGGTTTTCATGCGGTTGGAATAATGGTTATTAAGGATATATGATTAAATTTTTTAGCAAACTATTACTGCAGTAAATGCAATTCAATATTTTACTATTTCCTATTTTTGTGATGTATTTATTATATTCTCAAAAAATAATAAAATGTACCTAAATAGCTACAAGCTAGTACCTAACGTTCTCTGAATATTCGGACAACACTAGTATGTATATTGTACCTGAAAGACAACGATGCAAAATGTGTAAGCAAATATTAGTTCGAGTGGCATGGTGCGGTAACCATGGCAACGAGCAACTGTATACAACCACTGGGCGTAAAACCTTGCGCCCATGTGAACTTGATTGCTTAAACTTCAAAAAAAAAATAAGAAAACCTAGTTCCAGTAAAAAAAGGTACACGTAATATGTGACGTATAATACATTTTAATTGAATTGCATATTCTTTTGGAGGGCGACGTGCTAGAGCCCTCTTTCAGGACCCGCCGCGCCGCCAATTTTGGGAACCAACAAAACCAAGGTCAAAATTCCATGCTGTGAATACATCCATTATGATCAATGCAAAAAAATAGGTAATAGCGTATATTAAAGATAATTAAGCTAAGCCATGGACATGTTAATCTATCATTTACGAACGCCTTGGGGATATAACAACTATGCAGCATTTACATACATAACAGCATAAATATGGACTGCGAGAATATTAGCGTATAGGACAATAGTAAAAGAATCTGTATTTATTTGACATGCATGGAAACATCTAATAATCTCAAAACGAATGCTTGCGCATTAAATGAAAATATTTATCGACAGTGTAGCAAAAATGTGCAGCGATTTTAAAGAATTATTAGCGTTAAGCTGAAATCGTCATAAACGCTGTTCGAGTTTGAGACAAGCGAAGAAGAGAGACTGAGTTTTAAATAAATGCAACTGAAGATATGGGTATATTACAAACACCTAATAAATTTATCGAGTACTTTACTGCAAGTTCAGTTTCAGTTCCTGGGAAACCAGGGTTCGCATGAAATGACCCAACCCAAAAAATCCACTGGGTTTTTTCGGGTTGGGCCTACTTGAAAAACCCAAACGCACTGGGTTTTTCAAAAATATGTAGGTTTTACAATATGACTGAATGGAGATAAGTGCATACGTAACTTAAAATTTGAATTCAAAAACATATATTGTAGATACAGGCAACAAAACATAAACTGTGTAAGTAACAACATACATATTGCACTCAAATATCAAACAGAATCAAAATAAATCGATACTTCTGAAATAAAGTATAAAATACATGAGAAAAATCGAAAAGTTCCAATACAGGGTTTCTATAAACGATTCATGGAACTCGGGCGGCGTTGATGTCTGAATTCGTTGTGACGCCTTTTGTTTCTGCTATGCACGGCGATAGTAGTGAAGGTTGCAGATCAATGTCAGAGCTGCGAAATATGACCTTCTGCAACCTTAAAATTAATTATCCCACAAAACACTGCAGAATATGTTGAAAATACACACGCCCAGGCGTTTTTTCATATGAAAGTGTATCAAATAATTCAAAAATCGACAGATGACAAGTATGCGTCACTTTCCCGAGAGGCGGAAAATTGATTTAATCCATAATTTCCATAAGCGCCCTGGATGCATGAATCATTTATAGCAACCCTTGTATATGCAGCAAATATGATAGTTACCGAGTGACCCAGAAAAACCCGAAAATCCCCGAAGAAAAAACCGATTAAACACTATAATGCCAAACACAGCATTCAACAAAAAGCAAAAACGTTAACTAAAAGCAAGAAACAAGTTTTTCGGAAAAACTCGTAATGCCTTATCGCTCAAATAATCTTAAATAACAACTTAACATAAAAAAATTATAAAACCAACATTGCAGTCAGTAACGCGGTATTTCTTAGATTTTATATCTGATTCTGGCTTCTAGATCCCATAAATTTTATGGTCTGTGTATTTTCAAATGACGAAAAACCACGAGAACTACACTCATTAAATCTTATTCAGATACAGCCAAATATCAACTTCATAACAGGCTGGAGCGCGTCTTACTTAAACCACAACCTACGTTGTGCTTGCGGTTGTTTGATACTCCTTGTCGCTTTGACATTCGAATTTGTTTTGCAGTTTCAAGAATATTATGTGAAAACGGAATAGCTTGAAGCTGGAGTCCCACTTCCATGAATTAAATGAATATGTATTGGCCAATAATACTACTCGTAACAGTACGCAGGACACACATTAGTTTTTGAGGACGCTGTGTATGGTTTTTCATTATTTAGTGACAATTTTGACTAGATGAGGAGCAGAAGTTATGTTTGTTTACCAATCCATTTAGACAAAAATGGCTTCATAGAAAAACTAAATGTTAGATTAGAGATTATAAACAGACATATAACTTAGATCAGTCGTTAATGATTTAATGCTTGTCAGTACGCGCATTACCATTTAAACGGTTTATCGTCTGCAATAGTTCATATGTAGGTACGATTGATAACGTTCCGTTCCGCATTACAAAGAGGTTAATAAACATGTATTATTTAGAGACCCTGGCCTTTTCTCACTTGAAGTAGATGTTATTGCAAGGAAATATATTTCTTACGTAAACTGATATTATAAACACCAGCTCCAAAACCAAGCAAGCTAGAACTACTACCTATATAGATAAATTGAATATTTTGAAGCCAATTCTGATTCTAACATAACTTGTAATTCCGCTTCTGCATCATTATCAAGGAGGCTAAATCCAATACCTAAAACAGTGATGCAAATTATACGTACGGTTTCCGCAATGCTAATTAATATTACAACTACTCTGCGAACTTTATGCACAAAACACATGACGTCCCCGCACGTCTTTTGTTTTGTGGCAGCATTTGTATTTAGTGGCCGCGGAAATTGCTCCTGCCGCATGGCTGGGGAATTCACATCAGCCATGGAATATCAAGGCTAATGAGAACAGATGGAACAGAAGGTAGCTGCGAAATCATCGTTGTAGTCTGAATGCACTAATTGTGTTTAAGAATGACATTTAGCCAGTAAGTGCAGGAAATTAAACTAGAAAAGGTTTTATTTTACTACAATGCTCCCAAGATTTTCTTGATTCGCTTATTTTATGCTTAAGCTGAGACGCTTCCTTGCGAGGTTTTTACTTTCGTTATGCTATTGTTTCCGTCAGTGATGATTAAATCATGCATGCGTGCGGGAAAGATGCTATTGTTCATTTGAAAGACTACTATTTAAACAGTACCTCCAGTGTTGTTTGGTCGACGCTAACTCATAAATGTGCCCGTTTAGTAATGTGCGAGGCGATTCTAGAATCTTGGATATATATAAAAGTGCTTTATAAAAAGATTTCTTTTCACTTTCATCTTGTATAACAAACGATAATCTTTATATTTTGTTAATTATAAACCAACATGTTTTATATCTGCACATTTCCACAGCCGGGCAGTATTTTGTTACCCACCATCTATCTCATCGCACTCCCAGTTTGCATTCTGCAAGAAAGCTGTGCAGCCGGCAGGGGCTTACCTTTTTAAAACACTAGTACCTATATGAGGTATAATCAAATATACAACAAACAAATTAAATTCAGTGTAAGTAACTTTACAATTAACATCAATAATTACAAACTTTGTCAATACAGCACCGAACGATACTCAAACAAAGATATAATTAATCAATAATTCATCAATACTATCTTGCCTTCCAGTAATCGGCGAGTAATACAATGAGAGTAAGTATGAGGCAGTTACGGAGTAATGTGAGATGCAACATACGATGTACACTAGTACGGATGCGACTATGTAATAGGGTATTATACATTTTTTTAATATTGAATTTAATACAGGAAAACAAAATAAATAACACCTATTTTTCAATTTTTCCTAAAATGGTTGTTTAGGTAATAAATAAACATCGATTTTACAATGCATTCAAAAAGTAGAGAAATTGCGCCAATACGTGACAGCCTGCAAAAGAACATTGGTGCCAGATTGAGTTCATAAATGAAATTATTATTGTTTAAATTTAAATTTTTAAACGTCTGACTCCAAAACTTATTAAAAACTATTAATACACCGGACTAGTTTTTTATATTTCATTTCAGTTTGCATTATTGCTAAATACAATAATGAAATTAAAGTAGGTACGGTTGGAATATTTCGCTTGGAAAAAAGTCAACATCGGCAACACTGCAAGAACTTCTCTTATCAAGACAAAAAAGACAGGGCAACATAACCTTCTATGGTATCACCTCAAAGATTTTCTTGATTGTCGTGTTTGCGACAGATTTAGTTGTTTTGTCGTTCTGCCTGCAAATTATTAGTTGACCAATGCTTTTACTAGTACTGTACTACATAAACAACAAAGCAATGGTGACGCATGCGCTTTATTACCGGTTTGCTCGCTGACGTCACGCCGAGAACTTTTTAAATTGCTGACCTTTTGTTTTTAAATTATTGCATCAGTACTTTTAAAATAGTCTTTAGAATCCAAATTTCATAAGTAACTGTAAGTTTTTTGATACTGTATAACACCCTATTAGCCGTGCGTTTACGTTGTGTCGACCTCTGGTAGTTAAAAATAAAAATAATTGCGGACTGATTCTCATAAGTACCAAATGACTGTATGCAAAAATATGCATTTATTCAAATTAGGTGACAGTTTACTGAAATGTTTTATTGCATATAGTATTTTTATACCTAGGTAATTCATTTTATTGTAAACATCATGGCAGTAGTGTCAATAATTATAAAAACAGGCTTCGAAATATTATGCAATAACAACTATTTCAGCGCGCGCGCAAGTTAACAGGGCCTACACGCGTCAAACAAACATATAATTTCTTTTTTCTTGATAAATTCAGTTTCTTCGTTGTTCCATCCTATGATCTACTACTGAAAATCGATAATATTTCGCACAACTATTCTTACCAATGTTTTTGTTAAAATTAACTACACAACAGACATTATGGTTCATTTTATTTATTATTTCAAAATAAAGAAGGTAGGATTTGGTTCGCCACCTTGAGCGCTTCGATCGTTTCAGTTATTACCTCCAAATTAACTTGCACAGGCGCAGGTAGCAAATATAGTCGATATATCGAAATATATATCGATACCGGTGAATAATGATATATTAATAACTGTCTTGTCAGTTGTCACCTGCTCTTTGCAGACATGTAATAATTTATATATTTTTCATAAGTTACGTGTCATTTACATAGTTACAGGTTACAGGTATTATGTATGTCGATATATCAATAACTACCGCCTAGCGGCATAATAATAAATAATAATTGTACATTATATTATTCATTCATATATTTCAAGCAATCGACTATGAAAAGTTTCATAATCTTGTTAATTTCCCCCTTTTTTCTTGTTCAACTACAGTTACCGATATAATATTATGAATATATAAAGAGTATTCTTAAAGCTAAATAAAGGTCGGTATCCCCGTTAAAACATTAAAAAATAATATTATGAAACATAATTATCGCCTGAATTCATTTGTATATGAGCATACGTGATATTTTATTGGGTTTACAGGCATAAGATGAAATGAAAAAGTATTGCCAGCCTATCAAATATATATCAAAAATATCACGTATGCTCGTTATCCATATATCGATAATTATCGACACCTGGATATAGCGATATCCCAACATATCGATAGTTATCGATAAGTATTTTTACCGATATGTCGATATTTAAAATCAGTTATCCCCTAGCTCTAGCACAAGGACTTTATGCGACAATACTGCAGACATGCTTCCCGACACAGATGCAGACGATCCAAACTTGACGACAATCAATTTCTCTCTTTGCAAACGCTAGATGACGTAGTTATAACACAAAATAAAAAGAGGAAGATTCTCAAGAGGAATTTATTACCGCTGACGAACTGAATACTTCAAAATCAATTGATCGTGAGGATAGACCAATACGAGCAACTCTAAAAAAATTAAAACATTCCTCGGCCTCTATGGGGTGTAGAAATAAGGGTAAAGAACTGATAAACATTAAAAAATTCCATATAAAGATAAAAATTTCTCAGTAATTCATAATAGCGCTAATTCTCTGCGCTTGCAGCTTCCCAGCTATTAAACTGATGGAGGAGAGTAACAGATTAAACTTAGAATTACACATTCCACATTTTTCATAATGAATTTAGTCTATGTGTTTATCACTGGGAGCAACAATTATCGCGAACTTACCTAATTATAGGCTTCCTCTATACCTTTTGAAGGTAAAATACCTACTGGCTAGGCTAAATAGTAATTTATCACCCACACAACATAAATAGTTAGGTTTAGTTTAACTTTTCAGTTATTTCTCTTAATGCCTTTAATTTATTTGTAAAACCGAAATATTCCACAATTAAACAACGAACTATGGATTTGTATAGTTGAAGCAAATTATCGTCACTGGTTTTTATATATACTTAAATGTGCGGTAACCACAAGCACACGGCTGAATAAGAATCCGAAATTTCTTGCGTACGCTGCATCCTATATGTTACTCTACACTCAAGGGATTATACGGAAATTTATTACTATTATTACTTCATAACCTGAGTGTGCCGTTGTATGAACCATACGATAAATCACGCAGAACGAGACTTGCGAAACCCGTACTTCTTTTAGAGCACACATAAGAATGGGCTTACATTCACGAGCGCGTACGTGCCTTATGAATTATACTGATAGGACTCCCTCAACCGAGAGAATAATGTCAGACAGCAACAACAAAACATTCATATACGACCCCGGGGGTCAGAACATGTCGGCTGTTACAAATAGGGCCATTAACAGCCAGACACGTCGTTATTGTGCCAATTACAATGCTTCGTTCAAAGGGGATGTAAATTTACGACTCACCTTTATTATCGATGGAGAACAGCCCGATTCCGTCGCCTCCTCTTATGGAGTACTCCACCCGACTGTCTTCTCCTGGTGGGTCATGATCAGTGGCATTCACCTGCATCACTACAGAAAGCGCGGGACGATTTTCCATCACACTACCAGATAACACAAAATCACTGAACTGGGGCGCGTACATATTTTCATTCACGTCCACTACGTTAATGGTGACCGTTACTTCAGACGATAAAGAAGGATTTCCGCGATCGTTCGCAAATACTAACAAACTGTGCACTTGCCTCTCCTCGAAATCTAAGGGTTTAGTGGTTCTTATCGTTCCGGATAAACTGTCGATCTTGAAGGAGCCGTCGCTATCAACATCTTCAGATGAGTACACAACTTCCCCTTCTGGTCCCAAATCTGGATCGAAAGCTGTTACAGCTGCTACCACACTTCCTTTTGGGATATCCTCTCGGATTTTCACTGAGTAACTGGGCAAACTGAATTTAGGCGCATTATCGTTGATGTCGTCGATTGATATTCTAACAAGCGCTTCCGAATACAGCGGAGGGTAATTAGGACCTCGACCGCCGCCGTCTGTAGCCCTAATTTTCAGTTCGTATAAGTCCTGTCGCTCCCTGTCCAAGTTGTTCGACACGAAAAGGATTCCGGTGGATTTATCAACTGAGAAATCTTTTGTGTCGGTCACCAGGGAATAAGAGACTTTAGCGTTATCTCCGGCATCTGCATCGGTGGCATTAGCTCGGAATATCGCCMTTCCATTGAGGGCGTTTTCAGTTACTCTGAAGCTCGCCAAGCTTTTCTCGAATTTCGGAGCGTTATCGTTCACGTCTAGCACCGTTATCGGGAGAATCTTCGATGCACTTTTCTGCGGCTTCCCCAGATCGTACACGCTCACGTTCAGTAAATACTCGTATCGGCGTTCCCTATCCAGGTACCCGATTATTCTCAGTTCTCCAGAATCCATATCCACGCAAAACACGGAATCGTCATCTCCACCTGATATCCCGTAAACTAATTTCCCATTGTATCCCAGATCCCTATCCCTAGCTTTGAGCCTAATGAGCGTCGTGCCGAGGGCCACCGACTCGTTGACTTTAATTTCGTCGGGGAAATCCACGAATTCGGGTGCGTGTACGTTTTGGCCGTAACGAGTAGGCATCATGGGAAACTCTTTGAGTGCGGGAGGTTTGTTATTGTTTTCAGCGGCCGCCAACACTTCAGTTAATCGCCTGGCGACTTGTGTATCTTTGCATTCGAAGGCACCGGCTTCATCGGTGATCAGGCCGTTGCTCCCCACGCTCTTCTTGGCGTTGATCAAGTGGAAACGCACCCTGGCTATATCGGCAAAATGCGTCCCGTCTGTTGCGGTGACATTCAGTTCTCTCTCTCCTATCCTGATGTCGTTTAAATCGCAGCTCACGGTGATGGTCCCCGATGTGGCGTCTATGTTGAAACAGCCATCCTCATTACCGGACACGATAGCATAACTGATTATATTCCCGGAGTCAAAATCAATCGCAGATAGTGTTATTATTTCAGATCCTATTGGGAGGTAACGCGGTAGGTGTCCGACACAATCAATTCGTTCAAATTGCGGCCTATTATCGTTGACGTCTCTTACTTTCACGGTTAATTGCATCTCAGTTTGTCGCCTGTAGGGGAGTCCCCAGTCGGAGGCGCGCACCCTCAAGACGTATTCCCGCCTCATGCTCTCGTAGTCTAATAAAGTGGTCGTTTTTACAACGCCTGAAAAATGATCTATTTCGAACGGCACTTTAACTAGGTTAGCTATGAGATATGATATATAAGCGTTCTCGCCGCGGTCTCTATCTTTCGCGTGCACAGTAGTAACGGACGTCCCTGCGGGCATGTTCTCGTCTATCGTAACAGTCATTTCGGATTTCTCGAAAATGGGATCGTTGTCGTTTGTATCCTCCACGTAGATTTTAACCTTGGCTGACGACTGCTTTCTAGTTCCAGCGTTCCCTTGATCGATAGCGGATACCGTCAAACTGTAAAAAGATTTATTCTCCGCATCCAGCAAAACGGCAGTGTACAACATCCCCGTATCGGGGTTGATTCTGAACTCCCCATTTTCGTTACCGCCCACTATTTCCAACGATACTTGAGCGTTCTTTCCCTCATCGGCATCGGTGACTTTGAGCCGTATCAGCGGCGTGCCTACGGGCGCCGTTTCAGGCACTTTTACTTCGTATATTTCTTTATTGAAGACCGGCGCGTTGTCATTCAGGTCCGTTAAATGGACTGGAACGGACTTGTAGCTTTCCCTGGGTGGTGTCCCTCTGTCGACGGCTCGCAGCTGAAGCGCATATCCCTGGGGTGTGCTCTCCCTGTCTAATAACTTCAAGACCTCGATGTTAAACTCGCCCTTTTGTTGCGTGGGTCGTATTCGAAAGTGGCCGTCCGGGTCTCCGTCAACTATTTCCAAACTTTTTATCTCGCCGTGTATTCCCTCGTCTTTATCCGATACGTTGACTATCGCATAAATGTCCGCATTCGAGTTCTCCACTATCTGAGGATGGCGGCGCACCCTTATCTCTGGCGCGTACATATTGACCTTTTTTACGCGGATTCTCACGTGTGCTCGACTCATGCTTCCGGATCCGGCTCTGAAGAGAGCCCCTCGGTCTTGGCCCAGCACCGTCAGCTCGTAGTAGGTGCCCTCGTTGTATCTGAGCGGCCTGGTGAGGGTGATAACCCCTGTCATAGGATGCACGGCAAACTGATCAGTCTGTTCCGCGAAGCTATAATAAATCTCTCCGTTTCGACCGAGGTCAGCGTCTTCGGCGACGACCCGCAGGAGGCTGCGATGGATGGGAGTATCCTCTGGAACTGTCGCGTTATATTCTACCGGAAAGAAAAGAGGATTGAGATCATTTGTATCTAATACGGTCACTACGACGGTCGCGTCCGCTTCCAAAGTGATTTTCTGCTTTCCGTCCCTTTGTGTGGCCGTCGCCCGCACTTCCAACACATACCGATCTTTTCTCTCGCGATTCAACACGTCGTTGTTACCGGTCCGTATGCGTATGAACAAAAAACAGAAGTCACCCACGACACGCTCCTCCGCTTTAAAAAACCTATCGCGGTCACCATCCACTATCTTATATCGTATATCGCTGAGAGAGTTCCGCCTAATTTGGATACCCATCCGCTCCGCTCCTGGTGCCTGAGTGGCATACACCTTGCCGACGCTGTTCTCTGGAATGCTGACATTGTAGAGCTGCTGGGTGAAGTGGAAGTCTATCGTTGGTCCCTCTTCTGAAATTACCTGGGTCGACGTCAGCACCAGAAGACAGAAAGCGCTAAGATACATCTTTCATCTCATGACGGTTGGATCTGGAAATAAAACGCAAGCATTAGTGAAGAAAAATAATAAAAATAACAATAGTGATGTGCGTGTTAGTATGAACTCAACGTAAACAAATACTTGTTTTCTACGTGCACAGCCTTTATCAGATGTAAATATTTGGCTTGTAAATAGCTCATTTTATCGGAGCATGCATGGCAATAGAAATATTTTTTAAAGCTGGCAATGGTGGTATGTAAACAAATAAGTATTAACGCATAAACAAATTCCGTAAAAGGTAATAAATAGGCACTTAAGCTATCCACTTATGCATGTCTTCACAATATATTCTATAAAAGAAAAAATGGAAAAAAATCAAATTGTATATTGTGTATCCAGTTATTTTGATCATCGCTACTCGGGTAACCAAATATTTTCCCTTGCGGTTCATATATAAAAACGGTCCACTCGCACAAATTACTGCGTTACCAACATTGTATGCACTAAAACGTCACAATCTATGGCCGTAAACACAAACCGTTTTTGCAATTTTAATTAGGATAATTATAAACGAACTAGTTTGCATAAAATACGGCCCCTACAGTTCATTACCTCGAGTGCTCGACGTAGTGCATAGTTCGGAAATTAACAAAGCAATATGCTATGCAAAACATTTGCTTTAGTATGCATCCTCGTTGGTCTGGCCGTAACTGTAGCATTTTATGGATTATGGGCGGGCATATCGGTCTTACCCTGGCTGAATATTAATGGCGGCGGCGGGAGTAAGTCTAGGACAGAGCTGAAGAGTAGTGATAGTTTTTCAAGGCAGGAAAGGTAGGCATCACCTACCCTTAAAAATTACCATACCATCTTCAATACAGCCATGTAAAGCCTACACCGTGTTATGTTAAATTATTTAATTTACTCTAAACAATAAATTAATACGACGACTGTTGACGAGAGCCCTAAACGAATAAGTAAGTTTAATATCAAAAGCAACATTTTTGGCCGAGCAATACATTTAATAAGGTTTTCTTGCGCAGCATAAATGAAATGTGTTTATAACATAAGAAAGTGGGGCTAAATACCGCCACCTTCGACATTATTCGTGGACAAAACTAAACTTCTACAACAAACAAGTCAAAAAACAAGATATGAGACCTTTATTATTTATGTCAGCTAGTGCCCTTAGCTTAACAGGTGTTTCCACTCATATCTTGTACATTAGACTCACACTTCTGTGAATTGTATTTTCTAAATGAAATGAGCCTCCCGCTACATGAAGTAAATATTAATTATCTATTGAAATGCAAAAAACAGGATTAAGTTTTCTAATTTTTATAAACTAGTTTATACGACAAGCATAAATTATGCGGGCAAATGTATTTAAGAAGGCTTTATCCTATAATAATCCTGAATACTTTTATCAACGAGGCTACAAAATATATGAGTCAGTAAACAATATCCCGATTTTAAATTTTAATTAAGGAATGTCAAGAAGCATAGATGATATAAACAACAAGGAATACGTTCTGAAAAAAAAAGTGTTTTGCTGGGTTGCCTAAATGATGTTACCATTTTAGTGGCCAGACAAGAAGTCGTATTTCGAAGTCAGAATGAAATACAAATATTCTTGAATGCAGACAATTTTAGAGAAGTTTGCAGAATTCTGATAACTGAACTAAAATAATCACATCTGTTACATTAGAAGAGTACTTAAAAAATTCAGAAGTCAAATTATAACATGCGCTTAATGAACATAATTCCCCACCGACGAAACAACTAGTGAAGTGATAGTGTAGCATCATAAACGACATATTAGTCCCAAGAAAAATACGTTTTAATGATTTAGGGTTGCTAACTTCTTTGCCGGATTTGAAACATTCGTTCATAACATCTTGGGTGAAAACATAATAATTAAGGTATTGAGCGTCACTTGCAGAGAATTCGCAAATATAAAAGTCATTTGTTGAAAATGGACTCCACCTTGTATTCTCAGAGGTATATGAGCTGTTGCTACAACATCAATAACTATACTGTGCAAAATCGCGAAACACCTTATCTCTACTATACAAGGATGAATGCTTTTAGCGTCCATAATGAACGATAATATGTTTTCGAAAAAATCGCTGTCGCTTTAAAACACTGACAAAAAGTTATTAGTCTGACGTCAGATTTTCCTAAAATATATTATCGTAGGTTAGCTCTACTGATTTTGTTATGTACCTACAGAAAAAGAACTGCTGATGTAAAGAGTTTTTAATATGGGCGGGTCGATGTTGAGGTCATATCGCCTAGCAGCGCTTGTCAAATCTGATGTTTATTATTCAGTCACCAATGCCAAACCACCATGTCAAGTTACACAATTGAGAAGCACGTCCAAATGATAAAACACTATGTTCGTTGGTGCAAACCTTGCGCGCGTTGCACCCATTTTACAGCAGACGCTGTGGTCCTTCAAAATCAACTCTCCAGCGTTTGATGGCCAAATTCGTGATGACCGGTTCAGCCAGCACTCATACGTGTGGGGAACGCTAGATTGGCTGAGAACATCGCCGCTGTCCATGAAAGTTTGCAGGAGAATACGAGGCAGTCAATTCCTCGCCGTAAACAAGAACTTGGCCTTTTGCAGACTTCAAGTTGGCGAATTTTGCGTCGGAACTTGGGCCTGCACCCGTACAAGATCCAACTGACCCAGGAGGTCAGAATTAATGACAATCGACAAAGCCGTTTTTTCGCTGGCTGGGCTTCGGAGCGATTGGAGGAGAACCCCGACCTTTGCAAAAAAAAGTATTTTTAGCGACGAGGCCCGTTTTTGGATGAATAGCTTCGTTAACAAACAAAATTGCCGTATATAGGATAAAGTCAACCCCTACCAGGTCATGGTCCGTACCTTTTTTAAAACGATTTTGGCGAGGCCATTATCGCCACAGGCGAGGGCTACAGGCCGATGATGGTAACTAATTTCTTTCGGTCTAAATTGAACCATATGGACGTTGGCGACATGTTGATCCAGCAGCGGAACGTCACGATGTATATTCTGCATGAACGATTTGAGGATATGGTAATCTCTCGAAAAGGTGACATGGTCGCGCAATTTGACCCCGCTAGACTTTTTCATGTTGGATTTTCTAAAGTCTTAGGTCTATGTAATCGATCGATGTCTTCAAAGTCAACATTACCCAAGGCCATTGCTCAAATTCAGCCGGATGTATGGGCAAAGTCATTAAAAATAGGACCTGCGGATCCGTGTCACCGTAAGAAGCCGCGGAAGACATTTGAACGACGTCATATTTCATAGATAATGATTTACATGTGCCTTTCAAACAAAAAAAAAGAATTTCGTTATTATTATGTATTATCTAAGGTATACACTTCGCAGGTGGGTTGGAACAGTTATGCGAGGGTTGAAAGTTTAATAAATAAAGGTTTCAAACTTTTACTATGCTTCATTATAGTCATCAGCACCGTGAACAACAGGTTGTCAGCAATGTTTAAGTCACAGAATACCTTTACCAGCTGCAGTGGTATTGATCTGTCTAATATCGCCTGAAGTATCTCTGGAACAGTCTGAAGCGAATGCCAACAAGTGATTCCTTTATCTCACGAATTAAGTGGAGGTCACAAAGACTTAATTCTACTGAGTATGATCGCATAAATCAACCACAACCACTGCCCATGCTGCCAAACGTTGTCATAGAAAATTATGGTGTTAACGTGGTGGTTATAATAATAATATTAATAATAATAATAATATTTATTTGTGTTAATATTACATAAATTTACACACGTCAAATACATATACAACTATTCCTTATCTTTTAGTGACAGAAATTCATCTATTGAGTAGAAGACATTGTCTAACAGAACCTTCTTTATACATCGTTTGTAGGAACTAAAGCTAAGCGATTTAAAATGATCGGGTAGTGAATTATAAAGCTTGACACAATAATGGCTGGTGCTTGTTCTAGTACTGTTCAATCTTGTGAAGTCTGATTTTAGTAGGGAGCGATTTCTAGTGTTATACATATGGTCGTAAGAGGGATAATTACTAACATGTGCATGCATATATAAAAGACATTGCAGAATATAAATGCAAGGCACAGTCAATATTTTAAGAGACTTGAAAGAATTGCGGCAATCTTCTCGATAACCAATGCCGTCAATATGTCTAACGATTTTCCGCTGGAGTTTAAATAACTTGTTACAATGAGACGAATGGCCCCATACCAAAATTGCGTAAAAGAGAACACTTTGAATCATGGAATGGTAAGCCGTTAGAAGGGTTTCCTTAGACACAACTTCGCGCAATTGGCGCAACGCAAAGAATCTTTTGGATATATTGGTTAAAAGATAATTGACATGGGCTTCCCAAGTCAGTCCCGGGTCTAGATATATACCCAATAATTTAACCGGTGGTGACACAACGGGGACCTTACGTACCGAAAATATTATTTTTTGTGTTTTATCGCTGTTTAAACACCACCTGTTATTGATGTATGTACCATTCGTATATTCTGGATTCGGAAACATCCATATTATTTTGTAGATCCTGTAAGGAGGAGTTTACATCGAGAAGTGTTGTGTCGTCAGGAAACATGACACTTTTAATATCGGGAACGGAAAGGGGTAAATCATTAATATAAATTAGGAACAGTATCGGACCAAGAACTGAGCCTTGAGCTACACCATAGTGAATTTGAAGCCCCGCTGATTGTGTGCTACCTAATGATACAAATTGATGTCTATCCCTTAAGTAAGAATCAATTAGTGCAATGCTGTTCGCATGAAAAAGATACTGTTGTAGTTTACTTAGCAAAATATCATAAGAAATACAGTCGAAAGCTTTAGACAGATCGAGACAGCAAGCACAGGAAAACTTTTTTGCTTCAAAAGCCGATATTATTTCACCACATAATGAATTGGTTGCTAGTGTAGTCGACAAATTACTGCGAAATACGAATTGCTGCTTAGAATATAGTTGCCTTCGAAGTAATCATTGATTTGAATTTTCATTAGCGACTCGGATATTTTGGCAACAGTGGGTACTAAGGATATAGGTCGATAGTTGCTAACATCTAGATTATCGCATTTTTTGAAAACGGGAATAACTTTCGAAATTTTTAATGAAGAAGGAAAAGTGTTCTCACGAATACAGTTATTAAATAATTTAGACAATGGGATGACAATTACATTAATTAATGTTTTTAGGATAACAGAGTTCATGCCATAGACATCCATGCTTTTCGATCTTTTCAACTTGTTAATAGAATCCCTGACTTCGTTATACGACACCTCCTTAAATTTAAATTGGAGATTGCTTATGGTAGGTATGTATTGGTCAGCGACTACGACTGGTTCAGGAAGAGTTTCTATCAGATTAGATGGTATATTTGTGAAGTATTCATTAAAATTGTCAGCAGTTAGTCCCTCAGGAGGTTGAGTGTACTGTTTCTGTTTTGACTTGATCACCTGCCATATGGCAGTTTGTTTATCAGATGCGTTGGCTATGTGGTCGTCATGTCATTTTCTTTTGGCAGTTGCAATCGCGTGGTGATACAGTTTTCTATACGAACAATACTGGGTGTCTTCGATTACGTGGTTCTTTTTTAGATCATACAATAATCTTAAAATATCTCGCATTTGTCGTAGATCCCTATTAAATCAATTGTCGAACTTGTGAGTGTTCTGTACAGATTTTTTTTTGTCTTAATGGAAAACATGTGACTGTAGGGCTCTGAATAATTTCCACAAAGCAGTTGAAATTTTGTTCTGCACTATTGAGAGTACTGTCGATAAAACTCCAGTCAGTAGCCTCAACAGTGTTGTAAAGGTGAAACAGTCCTACTGATGTGATCGGTCTGTAAGAGATTAAGCAATTTTGACGCCTGTCTAAATTAGATGGGGATGCAAAGAAACTAAAGCATATACCCAAATGATCCGATATTTGTGGATCATGTACCGTTACTATATAATCAGTTAACGATATATCGGTGAAAATGTTATCCAAACATGAGGTACCCCGCGTGGGGTGTGCTGCGCTCTGGTGTTAACGGTGCGAAATTGTGCAGTGAAGGGATTTAAGGAAGGGAGAGCGGGAGTTTTGAGTTTTGCCGGCGCGGCAGAAGTCACCTAGACCTGGAAGAGCGTGTGTGGACTGAGAGCAGGTCGGTGCGAGTGTCCTCAACAGCCGAAGGGTGATTCTAAAGATTGATGTTTAAGTTCAAGTTGTTTTGCGAATCGTTAAGGAGTGAAGCTGTAGTTCAGTTTTGAATAGATACTGTTTAGTTTTGTGTACTTGTTTCAATTTCGCCGAAACCACCCGTATGCACCCTGAGATAAAGAAGCTTAGCAGAGGTCAGAGACAGTTTGATGCAGATCAAATGAATGAAAGGTGTTAACCAAGGTAGCGGTTTGATTGTTATTAATTCCAAATCTGACATTAAAGTCTCCCGAGACAATAACAGCTTTGTTCTGTTGGGTAATTTTGTTTAATACCAAATCAAGATTTGTAATAAAGAGATTGAAATCACCGATTGGAGAGCGATATAAGGAAACAACTATTACATTTAAAAACGAGAAGCACGCAACCTCAAAGTTAATTTCATCACTCTTGAGAGCAATGTCTTCGCAATAGTACGTAGACTGAAAAGAAGAAAGCACAAAAATGCCCACACCACCATGAAGACGTTTCGATCTACAAAAACTAGAAACAGCAACGTAGCCGTCAATATTAAAAGAACTAAACTCGTCTGGAGTGAGCCAATGTTCCGCTATACATAATACATCAATTGGTTGCTCGGATTTAAAAAAACAAGTAATTTCAAGCAATTTGTTTCTCAAGCAATTTACATTTAAATAATATAGATGAAGCATTATTTTGTCCGGTAAATTATTCATGTCTTGTTTGAATAGTTTATATAGTCTTTTGTAGTTATGTTGCATTCGGTGTCGCAGACACTGAACGAAAACTTGATCGAGGAAAATTAAATCGCCTCACAATTACACCTTCCGGCCAAAAATCTTCAGATAGGAGCACATCCTTTTCGTCAAAATGAATGCCTATTTTGAACGACCGTGTGGTTCCCTTCGTCGGTAGCTTCTCAATAGTCAAGGTCTGTTGGTTGGATACTTTACTCGAAATGTAGTTTGTTATTATGTCTTCTGTAGTGTCTTGTTTGACCTTTCCCAAATAAACCAAGCCTTACGTGGCCTTGGGAAGGCAGCAAAACTTGCTTCGGGTGCTATTTTTGCTTTGCCAAAGATATTCTTTTGGTTTGAAATTTGACGCCTCTTTTTTCGAGAGATGACCGGTACAAAATCTCCGTTTTCTTCTTGCACGGCAGTTGGTACATCATTTTCGGGCAACAAACCGTCAAAGTTACTATTCATTTCGGGGGTCAGAAATTCTCTCGGACACTGAAAAAGTAGCTGCAATACTTACTGATAAACCTACTGAAGGAACGCTTCAGAGATTTGGCTTGTAGACGCCCACAATGAGTGCATTAACCCGGTATACAAAATCTACTAAATCGTTTGCTCTATATGCAAGATGACTGCCGGACAACGCTAAAGTTTGATAGTTTAATTATTACATTCAAGTGAATACTAAGATATCACACCAGATAGGTACATATAAAGAACTCAAAGTTGCCGAAACTCATGAATATGCGGGACAGCAGTAGATGCTCTAACCTATAATTAAGTTGGTCTTGAATTTTCTTGATCATGACTGGTTCGAATATACCTATTATATAAAGAGCTTCCAATTCCATTAAACACTTCATTTGTCACCGGACAAGGTTATTTACAGTTGTGCGAGACAAATATATGCAGTACCATCGAACGGGCCGCATTACAGTGCTATTCGTGGATTGTTTCGACGTGAACCTGTTACTCCGAGGATGCATTATTCATGAATGGAGAAGGTGTCATCCGTGCCAGTCTGAAAAAGGTTAAGATACTCGGAATATTTTTACATATAAACAATATTTAGATTCGCCGTTTCCACCATTCATTTTCCTCTAGTTATTTTATATTCCCAATCCATTTGCGACAGTTATTTAGATTTCATTCCTCAAAATAAGACTCCGGCTATGTTTCTGCGACGTGTTTTGTAACGGCAGGATTTTTGCAAAACGGTTCGTTACTAAGCTAATGACTTCGTTAATTCGACACAATTTTGCGAGATGTTTTAATGGATCCGACGAAACAACAACGGCGCGTAACAAATTTTAAACGCGGTCCCAAACTGGAGTTTTAATTGAACATCCGTTTGATGTATTATCCTCCTTCCGCGTGTATCACGTGAATTAGTGAAGACTTACGGCATGATGAATAATTGCTACGGTATGTAACTATGAACAAAGCGCTTGAGCCAGCTGAGCCAGAAAGCTGGTATTAAATACCTCACGGAGGCAAGCTGACACATTTTGAGCAGGAAATTTCGCCATACAGACTAAGTTAGCAATCACATAATTCTATCTGAATGCACTGTTTAAACCTTAACTTTATTAATTAAGTCAAACTTCACGGCGATTGCTGKAAATCTTTGAAAGGAAGCAGCAAACCATACCACAAACATATGGACTACAGTTTCACATAATTCCTTCCCAATTTTAACCAATTCCGTGAGCTTCCCTTATCTTTAACGTTTTCCCCTGATCTATTCATTCAGTTTTTTTGCCTATTTCTATCAATCCTAATCAAGTACGTAAACCTCCATCCCTTTAGCTTATACATATACAAGAAACTAATAAGTTGAGAAGAGCCATAAAGTCAGGAATAAAATCTGAATACCGTATTTTTTTAAAACGTCAGAGGAGGATTTAAGAGCAAATCCCAAAAATCTCTGGAAATATGTTGGGTTTAAAAAAATGACGGAGGAGTTTCTGCTGAACTATCTTACCGTGGAAGCATGTTAAAGAACACTACAGACATAGTGAATGGATTCGCGGAACATTTTGCGTCCGTGTTTGTTATAGTGACAGTGCGAATGATTCCTACAAGACTGCGTATGGCATGTGTAATATCTTGCACAACTTTACTGTAACTGATAAGAACATTGTTGATGCGGCGAGGAAGATGAAAACAAATTTCACCATGGGTCCCGACAATACCCCAGCATTTCTTGTTAGAGACTGTATATCGTCGTGTCCTTTACGACATATATTTAACTTGATCCTTTCTACTGCAAGCTTTCCTAATATATGGAAACTCTCTAAAGTCATACCGGTATTTAAATCTGGTGAAAAGAATTGTGTAGAAAACTACAGGCCGATTGCCAATATACCCAATTTTTCAAAATTATTCTAATCAATAATGGCTATGCATCTGTACAATCACGTGTCAAGTATCATTGATAACAGCCAGCATGGCTTTGTGCGCAGTAAATCCATTAGTACTACTTTGTACATTACGTTTCTGAAGCTCTTGATCTTAATAGCCAAGTTGACGTTGTTTACACTGATCTATCTAAGGCATTTGACACATTAAACCACCACATACTTCTGCACAAACTGCGCGCCGTGGGTCTTTGTGATAATCTGCCAAAATTATTTTTGTCGATGTTGGAAAATAGGGCACAATATGTTGAATACCGAGGTTATCGTTCTAATACGTAGGCTGCTTGTAGTGATGTAACTCAAGGCTCTAGCCTAGGTCCTATACTTTTCTTAATTTATTTCAATCATGCTCTGTCTTTGTTTGATTGCTCGACATATGTATATGCTGACGAACTGAAGATTGCCAAACGCATTACTTCTATCGGTGACTGTTACGCACTGCAGCAAGATTTAGATAAGTTTTGGTGTTGGTGTATTAAAAACAAACTGAAAATTAATATTGATAAATGTAATTCCATCACCTTCAGTAGGAAGATGAATAGGATTGAACATAATTATTATATAAACGGGACAGTGGTTCGCAAAGTTATGCAAGTTAAGGATTTGGGTGTTATTATGGATAGCCAGCTTACATTCAGGCAGCATTACCAGTATACATGTATAAGCACTCCGCCAAAATGTTGGGTTTTATCTTTAGAAATACCAGAGAATTTAATAACACGGGTGCCATTTTGGCTCTGTATTTTTCTTTAGTAAGATCAAAGCTAGAGTACTGTTCTGCAGCGTGCAGTCCGTTCTATGAGTATTCKGCGTAGGGTTTGTAGATATGCTTATTACATAAGATATCAACAGTATCCAGAAKAAAAATTCCTTCAGAACAATTACTGTTGGAATTTGATCTGGAAACTTTGAGTACTAGGAGAACCTTGGCTTCMTTAGCATTTTTGTTTAAACTTGTTCATGGTCAAATCGCGTCCAGTCTACTATATGAAGTTTGCTTTCATATTCAACGCCCAAACTCCAGGAACTCAATCACTTTTAGTACTAAGTATGCTAGAACTACTCATTTCTATAATTCACCTTTGAACAGTGCAATCCGAATATACAACTCCATTTCCTCTTTGGTTGATATTTTCCGATATGTTGGTAATGTTGTTATTTATTAAAAAATGTGCTATCGCTATTTTTGAGCACTTGTAGTTTAAAACTTAAACTTGTATATATCGCATTGCATACATGATGTGTTGTTCTCATTGTGTTGATAATGTCTTTTTATGCGTGTCTATTATTGTCTTACTTTCTGTTCTTTTGTTATTTACGCTATACCTACTTACATGTATTTCCCTTTCTGTGACCGTTTAGATTACGATCTGTTGGGTTCTAATAAATGCTATTATTATTATTATTATTATTATTATTATTTAATAGTAGCTAATAGGTAGTTTGCACCTAGCAGTATTGTATATATTTAGTTTATAAAGAGCATAAAATGACATTTAAATACCTATACGGGTATCATATTTTTTCTCTTTAGCACAATGCTTCTTGTGTTGAAGAAACGCAAAGCCCAGTTCGAACAACAGGAATAGTGTGGATTTCAGCAAAATGTGCTCCTGAATGTAACGCGATTTTATCATACGAAGCTATCAGCCACGACCGCCAAACGCCACCCTCGTAAGCCCTGCTATCGTGTCACTTATATAAGCTAATTCTCTAAAGACACCCTTACGATCGCGTGACACCAGCGCCGACAGCAGCAAAAACATGAAATTCGACCGTTTCTCTGAGTTACGGCCACCAGGAAAAATAACAGGAAACCGTTATAAATTTAGTCATAAAAGCAAGTAAAATATTATTGTAGTATAGGTAGGATGCCTCAAAGGTGCCATACTGTTTATTTACAATTTTACTTAAAGAGTCAGAATGTCCATGCAAAGACAGTTGGTTTAAATTGTTATCAGTGACATTTTTTACGTTTCTTTCTCAATGTCGTTTTTTCAATATGCAATCAATTGTACAATAAAATCAATAAGCAATCTATGTGTATCGCGTATATTCAAAGAACTTTCAGGGACAATTCTCAACCGAAAACAAAAGCTATTGTTGTTAACGAACGTACTGCGGCGCAGCATCAAAATTTTCAGCATCGAGTGGGTCGAAACTTACTCACCCTTATAGCGTAAGTATACATTATATACACCAATGCAAAATGCTTTTGCATATAATTTAAATGTAAGTATTATATAAAACCACGAATCAAAGAATTCCAAGGCCGCTTTTCGAGTTTTCCCATTGCGCCCTTGGGCTGCTTCCCAGCTTTGGGTAACAGGCAAATATTTGTGGCTGTGAACTGTACGACCACCAAAGCAGGGGTTGGCGATCCGACTAAATGACTAAAACAAATATTTGCCTAGCGTAGATACAACATAACCATCGCATGAACTGAAATTCGGTTGCATAATATGAACGCAAGCAGGAAGAGCGAGGACGCTCTTAATTTTTGGTTACATTAGATATGTCCGAAAGTTTACAAGATGTAGTTTAATCCAGCAACACCCATAAACACATATGCCCATTTTTTTATTTAAATAGAAAAATATCGATAATTTGTTTCTGCTTTATTTCGATTATTTTCGAATAATAAAATCAGTCATCTGTTCTATCTCAATTCTCTGCCTTTGACATACCTAAGATTACTGTATCTTAAAAGGTACTGACAACGGTTACGAAGTATATAATTTCTATATCGTTTCGGATCCTTCCATCTCTGTTACTGCAGGATCATTCCTAAGCGAAATTGAAATCTAGCAATACTTGCTAAAGGGAAAAGTATCATTCTATCTTTTGTTCCCGGATCAAACCAGAGACTACAGAATTGGCGGTATCTTATATATGCAGTGGCCTTAGACATACCAAAGAATCGTTTCTTTCTCCAAAAAGTAGCAATACAACGATGGTTTAAAATAAACTCATTACAATTTTTTTGCTTCTGAAAAGATTTTGTTTAAATATTTTTTATAGTTGCTAAGACAGCGATAACAGGAGGGATAGATAAAAATTTAAAATCTTTAAAATAGCTTAGCTCAAATATTGTTTAAGTGAATTCGACGAAAAAAGTGAAAATTATGAAAGTGAAATTTATAGTTTTCATTTTAATAGTAAATAACGTATAATTTATTGCGACTGTTTAACAACGGGAGGTGTTATCTAAGAAAATCTTATATTTGGCCAAATATCATTAAAATATTTATCTAATGCCACCCTACACATTTTTTGTTAGCTAGTATAGTCCCATAATTAAGCAAGATTTTGAATATCCGGGTCGACATCTTTGTTCGTTTCTTGGTTATACTAAAAAAAACTGCGAACCCGTCCTTGGCATCTCGCATTTTTTGTAAGTAGTTCGGTAACCCATTACTGTTCTTCGTCATTTGTAACCTTATCGAATAACAACTTTTATCCTATATTACCCATTGTTTCAGTACTGTTATTGCTTGATGTTGCTAATGGATAATGAGAAACCTATTCCAGTTATTTACAGTTACAGGACGCATTATATCGTGGTCAATAAATGATTTATGGTATAATAAAAACTATCTATGCAAGGCAAAAACTAAACTGTCACTTTTTTAAGCGAATGACAGCCGTTTTCTGCGTTTACTTACAACAAATCATACTTGGAAAGTAAAAATATTAAAGCTATTAGGTTTTTACACGAAAGCTCTAAATACTTAAGAAACTATATAACGTTGCAAGATATCGAAGAATATTAATAATATATTTCTTAGCTGTAAATAAATTGCAACTAGAATGGCATATTGAACGAGCATGATATATCCAAAATTCTGATCAAACTGCAGAACTGTAAAATTTATTTTCTCAACTAGAATGATACAAATGGTTATTTATAAGTGACGATCTACTATTTTTGGTTTTAACAAACTTACTTAAGTTACTCCACTTTAAAAGTATAGAAATTGTATCCCTCCTGATGGCGTTCCCGTCGCAATTAGGCAAAAAGAGATATTAATCGATTTTCTTGTAGGCTAGCGGAAAAGTTATGTACTTTATATTTTTAATCGAATCTGTGGCGCCACACTTGTTAAAAAAATACTGTCTGATTCTAGCACGTTTAGTTTCTAAGATACAGCCGCTACCCCAGACTTTACTGATCACCCTGTATATAGTACCCTATTCATCTGCAATTTTGCTTCAGGGTAATTCTACCTACAAACAATATAAATGTTTGTGTACAGATGTATTTGAAGAAGGACTAACACATTATTTTTAACCATGTAATACTAAAATTTATACATTTCTATATAGTTCTCTGTTAATAGTTTTATGTACAATATTTTATTAAACAGCGTTTAGGTACTACAAATTAATTTGAGAGTCTATCTGCTCATGCGTAGTGTATTTCATAACAGCGTGTTCACATACGTTCCATGCTACAAATTAATATATGTTGATGGCGCTGCATTTTCAGTACGCAGCTTACCCTTTGTCGTTACTTAACAACCAACCGCCTAACAAACTGTAGCGAAGCAATGTCTTGCTTTAAAATACAGCAAACAGAACACACAATGAATCTCTGGGGCGTAGTTGCAAGAACATGGAATGGACTAGTTTTATGACGGACTGGACGATTTCCTGGAGTAGTTTTATATGAGAGCACGTTCACAGACAGCATGTTGCAGTTACGAGTCCCTCTCGTCATATACTAAAGTTTTAAAGGGGCGATTAAGTTCATTTTGTCATTATATACCGTTCTGTGTGCTGATTCTAGTAATTTCCAAAAGTAAAGTGCAAAAATTCGTAAGTTGAAACGGAATAATGTTTATGTACAGTTTATGTTATGTAGTCTATTGTTTAAAGTGCTGCTTTTATTAAGTTTTTTCTATATACCAGACAACAATAATACGCTTCACTCGATGAATAACTAAGGTAGCTCGTTCATGCGCTTTTTCTGCTCCTATTTTTGTCAGCTGGTATAGCAAGGTCAAAAATATATTTTGGGTTGTTAGATATGTAGAACTTAAACTGGAAGGGGAAAAGTATTTTTTTAAATCCGATTATTGACTTAGAATACGCTATTTATAAAGAAATATATTAGCAGCCGCAACTATAAAAGTCATTTGATAGATGACAAAAGTATATGAAAGGATAAATTTTCCTTAGGTTTAAAACGAAGAAATATCTGCAATACTGTCTTTAATGTTTATTTACAATAGGATTTCACATTAAAAAGCATGTCCTTTACTTTAACTCCTAAAAAAACTTACTTAATAAAATTAGAATATTTTGAAGGAAGGAGTGAAAATTAATGTTTCAATTAAAAATTCCTAAGCGAACACAAACAGGTTGTTATCGAGCGGAGCTGATTTTATTCAAGATACCGCGGAAATACAAAAACTTAAGCGCTTTATCATGTATCGCCGAAATTAAGCTGTCGTACGCAGCTGCCGGCGGAAAAAGTAGGCGGCTTTTTCAGGCATGAATTTCATGCCTAGTTATTATGGTTTCAAATTTATCGTACTGCGAATAAATTAAATAACAAAAACGAATTACCAACTGATTTTAAATTAGTATTTTACAAATGCCTGTTATAAAACTCTCTTTAATGTTCATATTTAAGCAACCAAGAGTTTGTAATAGGCCATGTTACAAGTCATTTGAGAGACACATTTATTCTGCTTATGTTAGCGTTCACAAAACTGAAATCGGACAGTTGTAGCAGTACATAAAAGACTTCACGCTAAGAGTGTTAATCTAATCAGGAATAGGTGTGTCTTATCCTTAATTATTAAACAGTGCAACTACTCACCATGACTCGATCCCGCTAACTCGCCCGAAGGAGGTAACAAGAAAACAGCGCCAAAACAGCATACAAAAGTCATAATAATTGACACTGACAACTGATATAGTCGCTTAAGTAGATTAGCACGTACGATATTTAGCGACTATAGGTTTTCAGGTTGAAACCTTTATAACTTTAAACGGATTGTAAGAATTTAAAAAAGTTGTAAATGACCAGAATTATTTAAAGGTTTTGGGTTATAACAGCGACTTTGAGAAAAACATATTATGTACCTTCAAAATTATCGTACATTTTATCGATTCCGGATAACTTGCTCTGGTTTTTAGGATTGGAAAAAAGGTGAGCTAGACGATCAACACAGAAACTGCCCAAAAATTATAAGTTTTTGGACAAATTCGTCAAATTTCTTGTGAGCTATCGTAATTAAAAGCGAAATATCGTTGATACTCCTTAAAAGTCATAATCCACAAGCAACCTGTCCTGGTTTTGTATTTACTGTAGTTGTACCTTAATAATAGCTTAATATATATATTCATTCTAATGAACTGTGCTTTCACTTTGTTTACGCTTCGAGTGAAACGCCACACTGTCGCGTTAAGTAAAGCGTATGTATGGCTTTATCGGACGGAATTACTGGTCTGTGTTAGCCCGATCAATGGGATTGTCATCCACAAAGAACTCGTACAACTGCCACTGGCACTAATCGGCATGCCGTAATCTATAATTTTGCCCCCGAGGTTAATATGTTTAACAAGTGCATACGAGGCAATTGCCCTGTTGTGCTCTGCTTGTCATTCCCTTGCAGATGCAGTGAGAGATATTGCTCTGAGCGGCGCGCATTGTAGTACATACGTCCAATAACAGAAATGTTTGAGACGTAATATATGGTATGCATTGACACTGTAGAATTTGTGTATTATTCCCTAATAACGGACAAGATACTAAATTTATTGCCCCATAATTTAAATTACTGCAGGTTTCTTCTTTCAGTTTAGCAGTAAAATATTTGATTAAATGTCCGTACTACCATATGGGAATTCAAATCAGGATTAAAACTTCATTACTTATGCTTTCGTCTGGCAAAGTACAATACCACATTCCTTGTGTAAGCAATTTTTTCTTGTCTGGATCAATGAATGTTATACTAGGCTATGTACTTTAAATGTACTGGGTGTTTAAGAAATGGTCTCCAAAGAATTTTAGGGTGGTCCACAAACCTGTATATAATTTGTTTCTATGGATTAATGGACCTCACTGTTTGGGTGCCTTAGTCCATTTCAATAAAATTTATAAAATTGTTAAAAGTTAGATAATGTTTAGCAATAAAGATTAATAACAATGGGTCAGTCTCTCTTCTCTATTTTAAGTTAAAATCAACTCTGTAATTAAAACCTAAAGCAATGGCATACCATACTTTATAGAAGGTGTCGTCATGGTTAGTTTAACAGCGAGAAGAGAAACCTATTCTATATTTGTACGTCATTCTCTTTAGTTCTTAATAAATTGTATCCATTCTTTCCTTTCCTTCCTTCAACACTTTTCGCACTGCTTCATACCATGTTCCTCTCCGATGTATCGCTTTCGCTTCCCATACACTTTTCACTGGTGCTTCCAACCTGCACAAGTGACCAACCATTTCAGTCAAGATTGACGGCACCTCTAATTCTTCTTGAATGTCTTGGTTACGAATTCTGTTTACTCGCGTGATCCCCATAACTTTTCGCAAATACTTTATTTCTACTGCCTGCATAGCATTTTTCAATGTAGTGGTTAGTGCCCAGTTTCACTTCCATACATCAGGGTTGTTCTAACAATCTTTGTTTTCCTGGTTACTCCTTTCTTGCTTATAAACTAATTGTTCTTTGCGTGATATAGTTTAGTTGAAGCTTCTATTCTGGTAGTGACGTCGGTGTTATTGCTTCCACTTCTATCCAGTGAGACTCCTGGGTATTTAAATTCTTCCACAATTTCTATTATTTTCCTATCTGTACGTATGTTGCACACTTTTAGCTCTTTACCAATGTGTATTATCTTGTTTTTCATGTTCACATTCATGTTGTATTTGCCTATAACTTCTGTCCACCACGCCATATTTGTCTACATGTTTCGTCTACTGTTACTAACACCCTTTGCATACCATTTGTAACCTTTTTGTATGTTTTTAGTATCTCGTCCATTAGAACGTTTAAAACCTCTTTGTTTTAATCCTTCATATGTGGTGAACTKCTTGGACTGTTCATTTCTGGTTCTTACATAGWTTTTTGGTAGTTACATACTTGCTTTTTATAGATTTTATTAATTTTGTATTTATTCCTTTTTGTTTTGTTGCCATTTTATGCGATCGAGAGCCTGTTAGAAATCAATGAAGAGAAGTAAGCACCCACGTTGTGTTCTAGTTTTTCAATTATTTGTTTTAGCGTAAATATATGACCCTGAACACTGCTATGTCCACGTCGAAATCCGCTTTCTAATTCAATGAGATATCCTTGAATTTTTTCACAAGGTCTTTTCTCCAATATTCTTTCTATGGCACTTAGCAACAATACAAAAAACAGAAGAACAAAATCCAATATTAGAAATTTACAATAAATTTGCAAAATTCCCACCACCTGACCTACTAGGAGCATTTAACAAGTCTCAATAAAGACCTATAACCTGTATCAACTCTTCATGATTACTGCGAATATCTTCTACAGTCAAGACAATTTGTTTAACAAACTTTCTTGGTCATTTACTGTTATATAATACACCACGGATTTCACGTAGCCTCACAAACGAAACTTACAACTATTGAGATTAGGGGAACAAAGACTTGGCCCATCACGCCTAATCCATCGGAGTCCTTAAATGGTATTTAAAAAGTTCCTTTTACAGCTAAAGTAAAATGCGCAGCGGCATTAATTATCAACATGTTTCTCACAACCTCCAAAAAAATTTGCCAAAAAGACTTTATGTATAGAAAATTAAGACAAGTTTTCTCACATTCATTTGAGTTGTAGCATAAAAAACTCTGTTAGATGTGTGCCAATAATACCGTCCAAGCATTTATCAAACACTAATGCTGGAGATGGTTTTGGTAAATAACGTGAAAATTAACCTCTGCCCGGTGGTGAGTATTATGGAAATGTAGGATACCGTCCCTCTCAGCACTCGTCAAGTCACTATAATTTAGKTATAATAGAATTCAAAAATTTTTGAAACACATTTGTATCGTCGTCTKGGAAGAAAATTCGTTACGCTTACGCTTTATGCTACTACTACTACTACTACTACTACTACTAATGGTACGGATGGAGAAGAGATTCGTTTAAAACTCTCTATACCTTCCATCAGCTATCTCCAATATTTCTAGCTATTCGTTGAGTACTCGTTGAAAGATCTTCGTCAATTCTATGCAAAATTTCATTTCTTTATTCATTGTGCTATACCGAGAACTGTTTCATATCTGGGGCTCTCCTTTGAAGAAAACGTGCTTCATAGATTTTGACGGCAGCACTCGCATTACCGCGCTATATTTTGCATACACAAAATGAATATTCTTCGATTAAATACTTGAGAATTGTAAAACTTTTAATTGAATTTCAGCAATACAATCCATCTGATGCTTTGACTTTGACATTAGTAGACACGTAGTAACATAGACATCTATGCGTAGTAAATGTAGGTACAATAGTTACCAAGCAACGAGGTGAAATGCAACAGCAGAAAGTAAATTTGATGTTGACAAGTAGACGAAAATAATGACACAAATGGCTTCGTATTCGAAATCGTGCAAGGAAACCATATTTTACACACAATATTATTATGAATACCGAGGCAAGTCTGATTTACACCAACAAGTTCAAATCTAGGATTTAAACACTCATTATTATAAAAATTGTCAAAACACACATTTTTCAACGTGAGCGAAGTGGCACCTCAATAGGACTGCCTTCCATCTACAAATGTTATAATCCCCACCAGATCCCCACTCCCTATTTACAACAACCTGTTGTTTTTTTCACTTCGTTATCGAGTAATAATAAAATTTAAAGCTAAGCTTAACCATTTTTGTGCGCAAAGCAAGATTTTTTAGAAATCTTCAAACAGTGGCGAACACTCGTTTTAGAAAACTATTTGATATCAAAATCACATTTTGCCTCATTTGCCTTATACAGGCAGGCTGAAACTCTTGGGAGAGCATTCCATAAACCCTATACCTATACAAAAAGCAGTTGTGGAGTTAGTCCAAGTTAATACAACTCAAAATCACCTTCCTACGTTTTTAATTTGCATTAAAGCAGATCAAAGGTAGCTCGGCTGCAGTCTGCATCAGTTGTAATCCAATTAAATGGCAGAATAAATAGATCGTTGTATGCTTGTTTCCACCACAACATTATTTCGATAACTTCCACTACGTTCCTACTGTTGAATTAGAAAATTAGGTCAGACCTTGTATGTGGTCTGTTCTGTTTAAACATATTATGAAACATGCATTTAGCGATATGTCGCTGTGCTTTGGTTTACTAAATTTAATAATCAATGAATAGAATTGCTTAGCATTTGGGAATATTATGTAATACCAGAGGGATTAACACAAAAAGTAAACTGAGAATTTTGTGCCAACATCAGTGTTTGTCTCTGTTAATTCTGAACGAAAGCGAATGTGGTGATTTAGATAAGCGTACATAAATGTTATTATTAATTACCACATACGACATACAAAGTTGGAGCGTTGAAGTTATGCGCAGAAAGATATAATTATAATTCTTGACCTTCCATACACTATTTTGGGTCCCACAGAAACATTTTGTGTTGACAACCTAAAAAGAAAATTGTTTTTTAATTAGTCAACAATCTTGAATCTTCCAATTTAGGTCAATGGGCACCTCGATGTTAAATATTGATATTGTCTAACGTCTAACAAAACACAGTTTTTATGCACTTGCATTTAGATCATATTTGTCCAACTAAAATACCAATATTCTTTCTAACACACATGTAATTAGCTTTTTTATACAGAGCCAAGCATAAGTGATGTGGCTTATACTCACGAAAAACGCAGTATAATCATCTGCGCATCCGCTTATTTTGGTCGATAAAATCGTCAATGTTCCTTTTCTTTTTCTGAACGCTGTTGGTCGAAAAGTTACCGTGAATAGCGAGCGATATTGAAAGATGATTCGAGAATTTTTGTTTCAAATAACAAATAAGATTTTCTATCAACATGGCGATGCTACTAGTCACGCAATACGCGAATAATCGAATAATTTCACGAAACGCTGAAGTAAAATGTCAACCAAGTTATTGTGATATTAAGCCTTTTTCTTTGGGGCTTATTTGTCAATAATCGAAGACCTTGAAAACAACACATTCGGTCTGCATATATGGAAAAGTCATCCAGAGTTTGAAGTTAGGATACAAGCTTGTAAGGAAAACGAGGCGCTGAACAAATATTTGATACGTATACCAAAATGTTAGACATAAAACTTTCATTTTCAATAAAATCTCCCGATGTCTGCTCACGATATGTGGTTATTCTACAGTACTTTCAAAAAAAACATGACGCATCCTATGTAAAAAAAGGTGAAAGGAAAATTCTGCTTTACAAAGAGGTCTTAACTGTTTTGCAAGCTTACTTTCTGCATGGAATGGAATGGAATGAAAATCAGTGGACATAATTTATTAGAAAACTACATTTTGGGTTCCGTTTATTACAAAATAAACTAAGTGATTAAAAACAAATTCCAAAAAAGGTTGGAAGAAGCAACTAAATAAACTTGAGCGTAGTATTCCCGTTTGTTACTTCCACCTTTATCATGCAATATATAGAAAAATAAGAAAATCCGTTGTAATGTAAGAATGTGAAGGCAAAAAATATAGTAAGCCGAGATATTTGCACGTACGTTGTACTGTTTCGTACGTCTTGTAATCGTTCTATTTTTGGTTGCTTAACTCTAGCAACTGCAATCGACACTCAATCGTAAACAACTAACCTAATTTTTCATTATTCACGCCGAATTCAGTTCCACCTGTGTTATTGCTGCGTTTGTTTTCCAATCTTAAAAAAAAAACTAGTTTTCTATACTACGCTTTTCGAAGCTTTCTGCATTTGTAATGATGTCATTTACTACTGAATAAAAGGCTTTTATGTTAGAAAGTATAATGAATAATTTAAAAACATTCTTCACAGATATGTGAACTTGTTTCGGGAAATTTTAAGTTATTAATGTTGCACAAGAAATGCTCCATCAGCAGTCAAGATTTTCTATTAGGCATATAATCTCAACAAGTTGAACTTTCTCTTGAAGCATATCAAAATCTTCTAAGAAAATATTTGCATCTGTATCTACATAGTATCCAATCCGTTCAAGAATTACCACCAGTAGATCACAAAATGTGAGAATTTGGGCAACACAGCATCCTTATGCTATTGTGGAAGGACCTCTCCATTCAAGAACAGTAGCATTAGCATTAAGAAAATCTTTATACAATTCATAGAACAACCTCATGATGATTAATTACTGTTTTCAAGATGGTATAACTGCGCAATGCACAATAGAAAATTTAAATTTGGTAGGATACTTTTGGATGACCGAATACTTCAAATGATTTATCCCCTTGTGAATTTTTTCTTTGGCCACACATTAAAAACTCAATTTTTGTTAGGCATGTAGCAAATATTATGATTTAAGACAACACAGAAGGAAGGCAATTCCAACAGTTTTTATAATAAGTTGTTGTTCTTATGAGCACGGTAGCAGTTATGACCAAACATTGTGATCATGAAAAACCTTCTGTATTAAGGTAAGAATTTTGTGATGTAATAAAAGTGATTAGGGTTGTCTGATTTAAAAAGCTCCAAAAGTTCAGGTAAGGTTGGTTAGAATTTAGCGTGGTTTGGCGTCTGTTATGAACATGGTTTAGAGTCGCATTTTTACTTTAGAGTTTCTGACTACATTAACTAATCCAAGAAATGTAAAACAAGTGTTTTAAAATTTCACAGAACTCTTTTAATGGACACCCGTTAACAACGCCTTCGATGCAACAAACGATGACGCGGGCTCGTCTCAACGCAGTCACTGCCATTAAGCCAAAGTGAACGTGCAGTGAAAAGACTTAAATTAATATGATAAGTAGTTAATAAAGAAATACGGTTAGTTTTCAAAATATAGCACTGAGCAATACCAGTCGGATGCACTTCTGTAAAGGGTGGAGGAGATTTATATTTACAGTTATTGCAGTTTTAAGATATTTGGTAACCTGACTGTCCGAAATTCAA
Organism: Rhyzopertha dominica; assembly: GCA_025024175.1. Classification (NCBI taxonomy): domain Eukaryota; kingdom Metazoa; phylum Arthropoda; class Insecta; order Coleoptera; family Bostrichidae; genus Rhyzopertha; species Rhyzopertha dominica. The sequence continues at coordinate 57,662,851 of QCXZ01000137.1, forward strand.
ATTTACTCGGTGGAAAATACAAAACGCAGAAAAAGAACAAAGTATAACGCTCAACATTTCATTTAATTCGAAATAAGAACTTCAGTTAGAAATCATGGGCTATTCGAAAAACTATATGATGCACAAATTATGCCGGTTCAAACGCATTGATTGTGCCTTTACCTTGAACATCGTTATGAAATACTCGTACAGTGTCCGCATATGCCGACATCGACTTGTCAATTTACAGCAACGCATACACAACAGGTTAACGACCTTGACACAATGTGGACAACTATCTTAGAGCAAACTAATTTAGACGTGACGCCACTCTGAAAAAAAAAACGTACTATTACGATTAACCCACGTTAGAGATGATGGAAGTGTTATTTAATGGGCTGACTAAGCCTTTCAGTGAAATCTGTTGCCAATCACTGATTTTCTTCTATTTATAGAGTTCAATGTCAAGAAGGTCCAACTGATTTCCCAGATAGACACCTACTTCGTAAAAAGAGAATTTCTAACCGTTCTGGTGATCCCTTTTTTGTATAGGTCAATTAAAGTTACACCAGAGCGTAACGACCCACTGCGGACAAAGGAGCAGATCTACGATGTCCAAGTTATGTTCCTAAAAACTTTTATTACACCTTGTGCGAGTATTAGGCTTCTTTGTTGTCGCGGTTGTTGTTAAAGGTAAATGAAAATTGTTATTAAATAAGTGAGTAAGACTATGGGGGCACAGAGCCAAATAAATTTGGAGGCATGTATTGATAACTGTTCTATAATAATAAAAGATCAGATTAAGTGAAAAGCTTTCTCTACTACATTTAGTTTACTTACATTCTAATAAAAGAATAGTAACAGTTTTTTACTTATAGATTATAATCAATTGAACCTTTCAAACACACATATGCTATCACGCAGCTAATTGAGGTGTCAATTGATTTCTAAGTTTGGCATTCACGAACAATCTAATAAAATATGAAATAACTACATGACCTACTTAAAATGAAGTCTATAGCTTGTTCCTCTAGCCATTCATTTAACTACTAAATAACTTACACATACATGTAATAACTTTTTAAAATGTATTTTTTTTAATTCCTGCAATATACTACTAGTTACTAGATGATTGATTCATGGTATGTTTTTGTTGTTGTGTAATAATTTTGTTATCTCCAGCTGTTATTATTTCTATTAACATCATTACATACCAATGTTTAGTTATTCCTTTTTGCGATAAAAGATAAAAACGTTTACAATACATCTACTTTGAGATAACTAGTGAATTTTTTTTGAAACTTTATCGATTACTTAGTAATGGGAGTATAATAAATCAGATTACAAATGATAACATCAAAGGCAAGTGGAGGTCAGTTCACACACTTATAAATAACTGTCAAGAATTACTGTAATTGTTAGATACCTCAATCATTTGTAAAATCATATTATTCCCCTACAATCTTTGCATTCTAATCCACTAAGTGATTAAATGCCTCAAATGTATTGACGGAAAAATTCATTGTACCGTTCTCTGAATGATATTATTCAGACAACGGTTGTACCAAGAATTACTGTTTGCATGCTCGACTAAAAGATCATTCTCTATCAATTTTAAACAACGATCTGCTTACATTTAACACTGTATTGTTAATTAGACGATTGGCCATCTGCTACGAAATATTTGGGGATGTCTTTTTTACCTGTCACTTTAATAACTACTTTTGTATCCAGTTCAGCAGTTGCATAGCTGCACTATTTAACTCAACACAACAGTTCACACTCTTAAATGACACAGTTAGACCAACTATCACATTTTTTTTTTAAATAATACTACAATCCATTCGGTAATACACGCAATACCACCCAACCCGTCGCGCTAACCACGACTGGCGGCGCGGCGTTTTAATTTACTTTCGACACACGACACGCGATATCTCAGCGTTATCGGACATTCTGCGTATCTGTGTACCATGGCGTGAAGTTTGTGCTAAAGAAACGGGAGAGCACAGGCCTAGAACGGCGGCCGGCGCTATCCCAGGTAGACGACAGATATGAGGTTCAAAATTACCGACGGTGTTGCCAAAAGTATATAAGACTGAGTTCATAAGGTAACACAAATATAAGATATTAAAGTAATGTAATTTTATTCCTATACTCCGCCACACACACTCGTATTCTGTAAAAAAAACACTCAGCGAAGAAGGATTTGGATATTTTTCGTAACAGTAGCTCAAATAGATCACTCCAAAGCTTGCTTGGTTTTCTCAGCTCCGCATGCAGTCAAAGCTAGATGTTATACATATAAATTATATTATCTTGATTCCCTCTTGTTTTATTGTACTTAATAAGCAACCTTTTCCTTGGGAGTCAAACTTCAGATTATTACAGATAAAATATCCAGGGTGGCTGTTCTTTGACGTGTATACGTGTCTCTCAAATACATGATAGCGGAGGTATTTAACTTTTGAGTTAAAATAAATATGACAAAAATTAAAACTTTTTTTGCTGCGGTTTTCCTATACTGTAACACATGTAGTTCGTAAAGCCACCGCTAGATGACGCACGCCGTTTTCACAAAGTGACCGGGTAATCGGCAATGTAGGTTTCTGTACTTACAGACCGTAGCGACCTAGGCCGTAGTTCGTAAAGCCATAATCAAGTAACTTATAAGTGATTTCACAAAATGTTTCCCAAAGTGCGGGGTAAAACGTAAAATTCTTCAGATTCAGCGTAATTTTGATGTCTGTGGCACCGCAGCATCCACAATCTCTACTGCATTTAGGGGGTCCAGCCTCCTTCCCCCCGGTCTCTTAACCTTGTTATTATTATGATTATGTCTCTCAACAGGCCGTCTGTCCCTTCGGAACCGAGGCCTGGCGTTTCAATGGGGCTTGAAGAGTGTATTTTGTTAACGAACAAATTAAGCAGCCTCCTCGACAGGGCTTAATTTAGTAACATACGATTCGGATTTGTTAACCCGAAGAGCTGCTGGAAACTGAACAGATCCATTAATTTGAAATTCACAGCTGCATTTGGTATCTCCAGATGCCTCCAAATTAAAAGTTATTTACCTAGATTTGGATACTTATTTCGGAGACATTACGATTTCTAATGGACACTATTTCCAAGTCTACATTTTAGTAAATGTTCATACCCTACCTATTAATTATTTTTTAATTATTTAATTAAATTAATTATAATTATTTATTAATTATTAATTAGTTATAAAAGCTGAATGATAAGAATATTGTAGATATACATTTTTTAAATCGTTTCAAATTTTGAAACAAAATCGAAACAAACAACTTCGATCAAACAAAAATAAATGAAAATAATTTTAACGCATAATAATAATAATAATAATAATGTATAATTGTACGTCGTTTCTACACTTTATTTACTTACCGAACAATAAATAGTTGGCTAAGGAGAAATTTGTTGCTGTTGTCAGTTTTTAGAGTACTTTTCATCTAAAATGGGGAGTTTCATAGCTCTCTAACCACAAGTGATCTTTCACTCTGTCCAACAAACAATGTAATGTAATCACCACGTACACGAGAATGATTTAAATCAGCAATCTTATCTTTATACTGAATAATTTTGTAAGCTACGCTGCCTGTAAACTAATTAACAGAATGCCAAATTTTATTTTGTCGATTTGAAATAACGGTATTTTTCAGTTAAATAGTATGCAGAATTGTTTCAAAGACGATTTGTAGAATTTACAATTTAGAAAAGAAAGTTGATTCACTACCTTTTATGACAATAATTTTTGAACTAATTTCCTTTATAAAGACGCAAAAACATCATTTACCTACATAACGAAACCAAAACTGGGCATGAGATTGCGAAGTATGTATTCTACTGGAAAGATTTTTTTTCTAGTTTATTCATGGACACTTCGGTTAAAACAGGGCTACAGAAAGAACACATTCATAATTCGAAACAAAATTAACTTTGGCTTTTGACTTATTCGGTGAGAAAAAAACGAGTTACTTTTATGAAGTAAAAATAGAAAAATAACTTTTGGAATTTAGAAACTCTACCTACTAGATATATGTTTATCAGTCAAGCCTAACCTTATATAAACATAAACTGTATGAGTATTGTTTTACTTACAAAAAAAATTAAGCTTCTCGGAGATCTACACTTAACGACTTAGAAAATCTGTATTTTTATTTTTAGCACCAATTCCTTTTTGCACTTAATTATGAACAAGGTTTTAAAGATATCTGTCTATTTTTCTAACTGATAGATTTGCTTCTCTTCTAAAGTATCCCACATCCCTCGCAATCATTCACAGGATCCATTAATTACCTTTTTCCAGGTGTCATTAGCAGACTGTACTCCCTACAGACTGCGGGATTTAAGATCGTTTATCTTGGGTTATTGAGCTGCTGAACAAACTGAAAAGAGGTTTTATGTTACACAAGCCAGCTTGATACAGGCCACGCTTAATTTTAACACCGGAAATTCTAATTGTATCAACTTATTTACCAGCTGGATGCTGGACGCTAAGTCAACTATTCCATTTGGCTAGGAACTATAATAATTCTAAATTTAGTTATGATTATACAGCATTAGTCTACTACATCATTATTGTTAACTATGTTACACGATACAGGCACATTATTTGTCTAACTATTGTGGACAGTACAGGACAAGTCGAGGAACTAATTGTGACCTACCTACTTTGAGTGATACCACAAATTTACTAAACTTAAATTGCAGGAACACTAGCTATTAAGTTACTATTGTGTAAAACTGTAATAATGTAGTTATTAAAACTAGTATAAAACATATATATGTAGGCATAGTTTCAATTTAAGAATAAAACGTTTACACATCTACACAGTTTTCGCAGTTTTATTTACTTTTTATTATTAGCTTTCTATTTTATTTGAGTGTACTACAAGGCACTGAAAACTAGTTTTAATCGACAAAATTAATAGAATAATTTGACATGAAAATTCAACGTCCAGAACGGACTTCGTCGTTAATAGCGTGGTACTTTATGTATAACGCCTTTCCGAAAATCTTTCAAATTCAGTATCGTACATTCAGTATAATCAATGCTGCTGGGATAAAGCACTACGAACAAAAACTAAATATGTTGATCCAGAAAGAAACATGCAAGTTAGGAATTTACCAAGCCATCGATAAAACCTCTCACCGTTATCAATATGACAATGTCGTATTATTGCATGTAAGATCATAATCGTTGCTAATGTAAATACGCTCAAGCACGTGCACATGTTAAAAAACCTCTGTTCAAACTTCCTGCTCTAAAACGAACAGATCAGATTAGAAATGTCACTATTTAAACTAATAAGGAAAGGACAACTGTATTTCCAACTACGTCAATATGCGAGATTGACAGCCAACGTATTAACGGTTTCACGAAACAGCGTTGCTCCCGAAATCTATACTGCTCTATACGCAACAGATATATTTATAGCGGATTGCATTGTTTTATGCAAAATCTGTTTTAATACCAGCTCAACTAACAGACAGGCATATTAAATGAAATAAAAAAAAACTGCACTTGTCATGAAAGCACGAACAAAAATAGAACGCTACATCACCGCAATGGTATATTGTTTATGACACTGCTATCTCAAATTATACTGTAAATGAAGCCTTGATTGTCACGTCTTAAGAATATGATCTCAGAGGAAGATATACCTATTCCTTATGCATCCTACATTCTTAGAACACACAACGTAATTGCTGACTAAGCTTTTGATAGAGATGTTAAAATACAATTCAAGCAAAGTGAAGCTAAAAACTTCCCTATCATCATGAGAATCTAGTTCTTATGATGCAACCCAGAATAATCATTTTGTTGATTGCAGTGGAAAAATAAATTATTAGTGCCACACTTTAAAAAAAAACAAATACATTCGAAAATGTGTGAATAATTTTTCTATTTCCTAACATACAAAACTTCATATTGTACAGAAATACTACACCAACCAGACTCATTTAATGTGGTATTTAAAATCACAAAATCTTTACTTTACTTTACTTTAGAAAAAAAAGATGTTGATATTTCATTGGGGAAGCTCATTGTAAAATAATATCGATATGAAATTAATATTATCTGGTCTGGTCAATCCATTCGTAACCTATGAGTAGTTTCGTCCTTGTTGGGAGACCTCAAGCAGAAACGCTGAATGAATTCACCACGATAAAGTTAAAATTAATAAAATTAAATTGTAGTGCCAAACTGACAATCAGACAGAGAACCACACTGTATAGAACTTTAAAAAGAAATAACGTTGCTAAGTATTGTATTTTGAGCTCTGCACCAAAATAATCATTTATAATAAGCCTTATTGGATTTGTTTTCGAACAATAAGTGATAATCACAAAAGGTAACGTTTTGATTATTAAAGTACCCTTAACATTAATTATTATTATGTCAAAAAGTGTGAATTTCCTTTCTCCTCCTCTAATAAAAATATCTATAGTTTACTGTATGCATCATTTTTCTTAAACTTACTGCTTTGTGCAAAGTTGTAGTGTCCGTAAGTGTAAGTGCAACAGTTAGACGCTATAGCAGTTTGAAACTTTATTTAAATGCTCTAAATGTAAAATTTGTGAATATATTGTGATTTAGTGTGAAATGAAGGTAATCACGCACCGTTGTTCTGACGTTCCAGTTTAGGATAGTCTATCAAAGAGGCAACAAGTTCTTTGAATGCATCGCTGTTTATGCTTGTCATTACGACAGATATTAGGCATATGTCAATATAATTGTCCGATGGCAGTGTGTCAATGGTAACTTATGGTGGCCGATTTTAGCCAAAAGGGAACAAATATGTCGCGCAAATRGGAATAAAACAAACATATATGGAGCTTTATTCAAGGCTCACTGCAGTCTGACGTCATGGATAACGTTRCCATAGTTTWATACTGAACGGAGCGTAGCATCCATTCCACATCATGCTCATTCAACAGAYTAGGAGAGAGCACAGGGTGGAYGTGATTTATTAAACTTWTACCAACCCCACTCATTTCTACGACCCTCAAAGGTCGACGAGGAATGCAATATCACCTCCCCAGCTGCACAAAACGCTAAAGCACAATTAACATCGCGCTGCCCACCGAACAACTTCAATACGAAAGTAATTCCGCTTCTCTTTGTTACTTCTCCAACGCACGCAACAGAAACTTATTTCTTGGCAACTCCTAACATAGATCCTTATCGTGCAATTAAGGAATTTATCGTGGGTTTCCGCAAATTAATTAAATGTTAAGGTTTTACGGGGAGCGCGTGGACTATCTAGGGCGTCGGTCAACGATGTTATTGTTATCTAGCTGTCCAGGCGCGCCGTGCTCAAGTGGTATTATAGGGCGGTACCAGACCGAGATGATAAGGTTAAATTACTTTTTTGTCCTGATGGAACTGTTGCTGCTTTATTATGGCGCCTAGAAAATGCAGCAAGTTTAATTGAAGGCCATTTGTAAAAATGGTACTGTTTGTCCGAGAAACATAAACAGAAATGGTTTAAATTGTTAAAATAAAACTCTTAACCTAGTGATGTAAGGTATTAATCCTATTGTCGACTAAAATTAATATTTACGCGGGCTCGAGCGATTAGTTGATCGCGCAAAAAGCAGTCCACTTACTTCGTTTGCGCGGTTTGGCGTCCAAAACCTTTCTTGGGAGGAACTATTGCTAATACAGAAACCTGCAGGTGTTCTTAATGCGCGTCAATTTATTGTGAATGGTTGTAAAAGCTTGATGAGCTAGTAAAATAAATGCTTATGTACCATTACAGCATACATAACCTATTATAATTTGTGATACTGCTACTCATATTTTCAATTTTAGTCTGTGTTTGCATACATCTGCTTTGACCAACAGGGAAGATGAACTACAGGATAAATTTAAAGTGCAACACGAACAAATCAGCATAGATGCATAAGGAGCCTGAAATGTTCGTGCACAATAGTGGAAGGTCCTAGCAATACTACAGTTGAGTTGAAAAATTGAGTCTGAAAAAGCTTTTGTAACAGTAGTCGTCACTTCAATAGCAACATCTTTGTTATATAAAGCTTGGTATAAAGATAATGGGGTTTCAACAGTACCATGTCGCTTTGCTTTCACTTCAGTGAAAACATGATAATTTTCAAATGGTGTATAAATCAAGTTGAATAGCCTGATTTGTTGGTCATTACATCTTATGCTTCCTTTAATCAGAAAGTAATGAAAACTAACGTCCTTTTGATATTTTGCTGCAGAGTGGTAGCCACAGACATACAAAATATCTTAAATTAGAGCGCATATCGCTTAATTTGAATCGCCAATATCAAGGTCAAGTGAGGGCAGAACTCGCACCAGTAGTAGGTATTAAAGGGTCTTAATATTAATAAAACTTTAAAAGACCTTCTTTTTGCTAAAGCAATAATTCTAAATCACGGACAAACATATTAATATTCAATCACAAGAAGCGTATTTGTTAAATAAGGGCCGTTTGCGCATACTTCTTTAAATATTGGKCGGTCAGAKCAAAGTTGTACGTATACAGCGGCATCTATTGATTGATTGCGAAGGCACGAAAGTGATTGTGTATTCAGTTGTCGTTTGCTAGTTAGTGAATGCAGTCAACAATGTTTGCGACAATCGTTAACCCGCCATTTGCAAAATGCAAGCAGTGATTCGTTTTCTGTGTGCGGAATGATCTTTAGTTGCTCCATCCACAATGAATTATGCCTTGTTTAGTGACCAGCTGTGTAATGAATGAAGCAAATTTTAGACAATGGTGTCGAGAATATGCACGATGAAGAACGGTGTGGCAGGCCTAGTGTCCAGACCGATGAACTCGTTCAACAGGTGGACCAAAAACTTCGATCTCATCGACGCTGAACAATTAATGTTCCAGCCGATAAATTTTTTCTTATTAGACGCAACACCATATTCAAGATTGGTACGAAAAAGTTTGGGAATCACAAATTGTGTGCAAGATGGGTACCAAAAATGCTTACGGATCAGCACAAAGAGCAAAGAACGTTAACTGGGCGACCTTGCACCCAGCGACTATTTCCTCTTCTTACACCTCAAATAGTGGCTTTCTAGACAGCGCATCGAGAATGACGAGGATCTCGGGACCGCCATTACGAACTATTTCAATTCCCAGGCGGAGCACTTTTATACAGAGGGTTTGAAGAACCTGCTGCAGCGTTACGAAAGGGCTTAGAAGTGAACGGCGATCATGTGAAAAACGAAATACGTTTGTAAGAAAATAAAACTGCGAAATTTTTTTTCTAACGGATACTTTTCTGTAATGACAAATAGCACCTACTTTACGAATATTCCTCGTATTTCTATACAGAGATCGCTAAATATGTGATAACAATTAACTTGGCAACGAAATGCCATATTCAGAATTGGTTTAACTTTTACAAAAAGTAATAATAAAAAGTAATAAAAAAAGCAATTTGTATGTTTGTGAATGGTAAACTACCTTTAATGATTACTGTGTCGAAGGTTTCAAATGCTGCTGCAAATATAAAGTTCCTAGATATAAATATATAGGTACGTTATGAGAATATGCTACCGACTGTCGACGGGTGCAGGTATGCAGTTATAGGCTACGCTTCCAAGACGGTACAATACCATATGTAGTCACCTACTTATCGAAAAGATGGATGTGAATGAAAGAACAGTCTAAAAACTTTCCAGAAACGCTTAGTCTCGGCGGGAAACTATACCCTATATAAAGTGCAGTCTGGCGCATGAAGAGGTAAGTCTGATTTGATAAGCGGCAGACAAGCGAACAATCCGAACAAAATGTTTTTAGTACTAGTGAGTGAAGTGTTTGTGGCGTTTGAATAGTTGTTAGTCGAGTTAGTAGTGTTGAAATAGTGATAAATTGACCTAAATAAAGGAAGTAATTCCACATTTGGATTACTATAAGTCTAAATAACATTATTATCTGAGTTACAACCTTTACAGACAGTCAAACTAACTTTTTTTGGAAATGAAAAGTAATTAATTAGGCTACATGTACCTCAGAATGAAGCTGCTCCACTAATCGTTTACATATTTTAAGCTGTATTATTCGTTTAACAGTTAAAAGATTGCGAGAAACTATAATTACTTAATAATAAATACTACATTGTAACCTCTATGGAGTGCGGAATCTAAAACAGCATATACATCTACTTGGGTTGATTATGTTATCGAAGCAGAAATATGTATTTTGTAAAACACTGTAGAGCATCTGCCTCCAGTGAACCAACCTCATTAAACGAAAGGGCGAAGTATCATATTCTAGGCCGTGAACATAATCCTAGTTTAGTATTTAACCTCCATTCAAAACCGCAGAACCCCCTAATGGTCTCCCGGTTCCAAAACTTCACTTCGGTTTAAGTTACCTATCATAATACAGCTTTAATTACACAAGTTATAATTTAGCTTTCAAAGACGGGCTACGTCGACCTACGCTTTGAGCATTGTTTTTGATACCAAACGAAGCATTGCAAAGTTTATATTTAGCACCGAATGCAACAGTTTATCCAAAGTCGAATTAACATAGTCTGTTATCCTTCACACTGTCAACAAGTCGGGCCGTGAACCCTGTATTATGATGTTTGGTACCGTTCCAACAAGTTATGCCTTTGACGTTGGAAACTGGCACAATCGCCTTTAATTACGAAAATGAGTTTTTGATGCAACTGTTCTTCAGCTCATTACTTGCAAACAAGGAACGTACAGGAATATGTTACGTCTAATTAATAGTTATTAGAGTGCTGAAAGGGTACCATTTTTCACATTTTTGTATCTAATGGAAAAAAGTTATTAGTTTTCAAATACGTCTGATTTTTTATAGTATCATGAGATTTAGAATGTTTACTTTTATACATGTTCGAAATCATATGCATGAAATAAACGCTTTCTGCGTTTCAGAGTTCCGCGACTTTTTAATATCGCAGGCTCAGCTTGATTGCATGTCGTGTGACATGGAACTTTGCCGGCTAAAGCTCAGGAAGCAGTTTAAAGGCATTGTTAGTGAAGTTCTGGAACTGTTGCATTTAAAAGTTGTGGAAAGTAGGAGCGCTCCAAGTGAACGCTGCGTCATAGTTATAAGTATGAAGTCTGCAGCCCGATTCTGGCAAAATGAATGAAGCGTATAGACAGTTAAGTTGAGAACTGAAATGAATTCAGAATACATATTTTGAATTTTAAAAGGGTTGTGAGTTTATTCGAACAATAGCAATTTTCATATTCCATTCCTAAAAATTACCTTGTTAAAATTAGCAAGCTGATTCTACGATAGAAACGTAAGAGAAAACTTCCGATAAACATATGCCCGAAATGATTTATTGAAGAGTTATGAAATTCTGTATAAGTACTTCTATATCTATGGTAAAATGTAGTTTATTACTTAAACAATGATTTCTAGAATTTCGAGCAGCATTTTAGTTTTTCTAAGAAGATTGTTGTGTTTAAGCTGAGGGTTGCAGGTATACAGTCATGCACGGGGGTAGCCCATAGCCTAATTGTTGTTGATTTATACTGAATCTGAACTTCTTGCGACGAATTCTTGTCAGATATCAGAAAAGAATACCAACCGTTGCTATACCGTCTACAGGAGACCACCTGTAGATCAGAAATGATCATGAGATTTAGTTTAAAATACCTACCAGAAATTGATATAGCATTGGTTATATTTTCAATGCGCGCTAAAAATAATCTGTTATTAACTTGCTACATTTTTATACATAAATACAGAAAAAATCTGGCAACGGGTAATAATTAAATAGTTTTAGGTGTAATGTAAATGAATGTTAATTATAAGTGGTGGGTGGAAGAGTAAGAAGTATCTTAATTAGTGAAAACACGTGAATATATACTTGCAAGCAACGATCTTTGGGACTGACTTATGCAGAGGGTTTTACAGTTTGATGGTCGGCCGTCGTAAACTATTGGGAATAGTGGCACGCTTCAAAGTTTCTAAATGAGCCGTATTTAAAAAAATTTTGTTGGCTAAAATTTTAACTTTTCCACTATAAATTTTTAAAATTTATTAGTTGTGATAATTTAGCAATCGATAAAACAGAATATTTTATAACAAATTTTATTTAATGGAGACCTGGTGCTGATACTTTACTGGGTGTAAATTTTCCGATGTATAAAATAAAAGCCTTTGCACATCATATCGAATTTATACAAATTTAATATAAAAAATTACAAATTAGTAAGTACATATATAAGTAAACACATATGCTTTCAATACCGTTTATAGTAGGAGTAGTATGGTTAGGATTTCTTCTTATTTCCAAAAAAATATACAGGTAAAACTACGTTTATGACCCTCCGGATTAAAAGAAAATTTTAACCTTTGAAGAAACAGGGCAGAGGATAATTACACACCGCTAACTAAAGTAAGTAGTATTTAAATTACCATTTCGATGGGTCCTGTCCCTGTTCGATCGTTACTGAAACATAACCATTTATTATTCAAATTGAGGCAGATTGAATGGGGAATGTATAATCACTTAATCACCCTGCGGATCTAATTAAATTAGGAAAGAATACGTTTTAGTCATACATTAAAAGCTKTTAGATGAGAAATATTTGCAGTACAAATAATAATACCAAATAATGCTCATTGATTTATGTGTACGAAAAAAAATATATAAAAAYGCCTAAACACAATTTTTGGATACGGTCCACTCTGCTGCAAAACAGTGGAACGTGCCGAACCCGTCTGTTAATTTACGACAGTTTCAGGTAATACTTGTAAACCATTGTGAGCGGTAATCGGCTGTTCGTATAATGAGTCGCATAGATCGTTGCTTGCAAGTATACCGTTATTCACTTTTAATAACTTTTTATAAGTTTTGCTAAACGGTCTTATTACAAACAATCCTGAGAAACATATAAAATCAATGTTTACAAATAACACATTTTTTGAGAATACGAAGACCACGCGGTGATAATCTGTAGTCCTTTTTACTAAATACATACACTCCTTTTAAGGAAGTAGTAGACAATTTTGAAATCTTTTATTTATTAACATAAACATTGGATTTCTCATTTATCTAGAGCAGTTCAAATCAGTCTGTAACTTTGTCAAGCAAATTGGTCCACACTACTAAACTCTACATTTCTATATCTAACGCGCTGGTGCTTTTAATTTTGTCTGCATCAACTGCTACCGCTTTGCTTACTTTGGTTCTAAAGCCATCTGTTTTCTGTGATTTTATGCTGCACATAGGTTTGTGGGAAGCGAATGCGGATAAACCGCAACACGAATGTATGTATCAGCATATCTCGCAAATGATCTTCGCTATGCCATTGGACGCACAGAAACTTCAATTCCGATTGACCCAAACGCGAAATCGGTATGCACCTCCCGGAGACAGCACGGGTCAGTGTGTAGATTGCTGATTAGGTTTGTCCTTTGTTGCAAACCCGAACTGCATTCACGAGACAGAAACATAGGAAACATCGTAATAATTATGCAGAGGGCAATTATTCAACCTGTATATCGCTTTACAATCGCTACACTTCCGGCATATTTGTGCGCTATATTGAAGCGCTTGTGTAGTGTTCAGCCTTGTGCAACGCAATGTTGAATAACAGGTACCTGCTAGGTTAAAAACTTATCATGATTTGTACACTATGCCGAGTGCTCGATTAATTTAACAAAAGGTTACGCGCAAGTTTCACGGCTAGTAGATATTTTAAATATAATGCAATAAGCCAACAATCTTATGTGTACAAAGATAACTTACTGTCACAAAAGCTAACAAAAAATAATAATACCGAAAGACAATACTGAAGGCATTTTGATATCGAATAAAGGTAATCTATTTTGGAGATTACATTTTCCGTTAGAGGCGTTGCGGCAAAAGACTTTCCCTATATATCCCTATTTTCTATGCTGTGCTGTCTGCACCGCAACCAACTGCAGATAGATCTATTTCGCTATGATTATAGCTCATCAGTGCAATTTAGGTCTAGTGCAGACAGCACGGCATAGAACTAGTTTTGCCTATATACCAAAGCAATGGTATAGTGTAAGTAAGAATTTAGATGGCAATGCCATCTGTCAGCATTACACTGACATGATGACAAAACCATCTAGCTGCCTTAACGGGTACTACTTCCTAAAGGCCAATTTGTCAGGCTTCAGGTCACTTCCTTTAGGAAGTAGTACCCGTTAAGGCAGTTAGGTGGTTTTGTCATCATGTCAGTGTAATGCTGACAGATGGCATTGCCATCTAAATTTTTACTTATTTCTTGATTAAGAAGAATTTAAGAACTTCAAAATGCGCTTATGTCAATGTGTTGTCAACAATGGACGTCACCTGCAGGATGTCCTCCTCAAAGCAATATAAATTAAAACGTCCTATGTTGTTGTAATGTAATGAAAACGCTGAATGTTCATCTAAAATAGATTTTTTTGTTAATCTTTTAAATTAGGGAAGTTCTTTTGCCGCACCCTGTAATGAATATGCGACAATCTATTGGCAAAACAAAACAGTAAGCATCTTACGCTGTGATTTCATAATCAATCCTTAGAAAACTAAGCATATCATTTGTTTTCAGTAAAAATATAAAATTTCCGCTCTTTATAATAAGGAAAATGAAAACTTTGCCAGCAATATAACGCGGTTTGAGGGTGTAGTGTCATACAGAAATTTATGGTACAGTTTTGTTCTTAACCACTGCAACGTAATAACTTAGAGCAAATGCACCCAACGTTTACACAGTTCATATAGTTTAGTTACCTTTTTGTTACATAAACCTAGATATTACTGGCGACTGTAAAATGATATTCATTAAATATAAACAATACTCATGTTCTTCAATTTAGCATCAATTCAGTAGGCGACCAGTTAATTCGGTAAGTTTTCCATACAAATTTCAGTACGAAAACAAAGTCGTTGCCGCAGCACTGCCAGGAAATTGTATAGTATGGCCTTTAGACACAAATTTAGATCCCATCTGGGTACTCGTTGTGGTCGCGCAAGCAGTTCGGAACTCATGGAATGATTACATCAGGTGGCAATCTATCGTTATTTTTTTTTTTAATTTTTACTGTTATTACTCCAACAGCCATGTAGGTATGAAAAAGTTGATTCAAATAGAACAATTACCATTGGGCGTTCATACTTCTATTTCAGTCTGTTTATATGGACCAATTTGCAAAGCGTCTGTAATCTTTAGTACAAAAGTATTAATTCACGTTTTGTTGTTCTGTGACCAACAGGTCCTAAATAGTGCCAAAAAGTCTAAAGTCACGTCGATTTAAAAAAAGGCTAATTATATTTTGTTTGGCTACGACCCTTAAGTAACAGCCAACATACTCATTAAAAAAAGTAGTTACCTCATCGAAAGCACTAACTTCAATACCATAAACTATAGATTACGTTTCCTTTTATCTTTCTGATGCTTTAAGGCAAGAAATCGGGTTAGTTTCTAAATTTATATGTAATGAAATTGGATGAATACTGAATACTAAAAAAGTATACATAACATTTTGGGACAGAAATGCATCTGCTGTATACAGATGATATTAAAACTTGGAAATCAAAACGATCAATTTCTACTTACCGTAAAAATGTAACACCTATAAAACAATTAAGTTGCACAGTAGAACAGATAAACCCATAATTCTACCATCACCAATCACAAGAATATATTATACATTATAGTCGCCTTTTATTTTTTATGTAAAATATTACACCAATCTCGAACAAAATCTTTTACCTCGATTGCGCAATCGAGGAGTTGCCAGCAGTCACTTCACTTAAAGTTATCGATCGAATTTCCATAAGATTTTGTCACCGACGAAAGCCATTAATCTCATCCCCCCTTACGAAGAACATATCCCTACAGCCAGCACAAAAAAGTAAATGCAAGTCTTCAAAGCGCCCTCTAAACCGGGTTAAAAAAACAATCCTGCGGTGTAATCTATACGGCGGGGGATGCCTAAGCTGTTTTTTCGAAACTCATTCTTGCCAACAATGCCAGAGATAGGTTTGAGGCGAGTAACCCCCTCCGTTTTTCTACACAAAACGGTTTATTCCTTTGTGGTTCTGCTTTGTACATAAAACCTGGTGGAAATTGAGTTCCTTAGGGTGTTTATTTTTTGTTTCGAGGAAATACGATTTTAATATAGGATAGATATAATACGTTAATGCTCTGCTCCTTTATCTCGTTTTTCTCTTATTCTCATTCGTTCATGGGGAACAATTGATGTCAAGGAGAGCGGCTTAAAGGAAACCGTTGAAGTTTTCAGCTGTGATAAGACTACTACAATCGAATTCTTCAGATCAAGGAATGTATTTGATCATTTGTTCTTCAGTAAGACAAAATATGATAAATATGTGCGATGCCAGGACCGTTATTATGTGTAAGTGTAAGTAATGAAGATCAATGCGCTCTTGTGAATTTTACGAAAACAAGAGAAAATAAAAGTAACCTGTTTTTTTCCTAGGAATCTTCGCTCTCTTATATACAGGAAATAGTGTTGAGAAAACACAGCAAACTTAAAATTGAATGAATACAAAGTAGTAATACGTGCTTATCAGACAGATCCCTGTAAAACGGATTACCTGTGCCCATACTCATAACACAAAGTCTTGGTATGAAAACGACAAGTAAACACTTATTAAGTCGCATTTCTCTCTAAATCAGCTTGGTGCATCACCGTGCGTTGTCAAGTGGTAGTGTATCGTTGGACGATGGTCGTGCCAACCTGTTACTAATGTTTCAAATTAATATGTTACTCCCACCATAAATGTGTACAAAWAAAAAACACACATCAACAATTGCAAAAAAAAAACTGATAATACCATTGGTATCTATAGACAAAAATTTATCATCTGTAGACTACAAAATCGGTAGATTCTGAATTCTTTCAGTTTCACTGGAATTTATAGACAACGTTTTTGGTTTTTTGGAACAGTTTCCTTAAACCAAGGTATTCAGCAAGTGCTTACAGCAGTCGGAAGCAACATAAAGTACGAGCGGGTTTAAACCACGCTAATCCCCAGAACATTTTTTGACGAGTTAGAAGGATCAACTAGGTGTGCCAAATTGTAAATTGACTGATCAAACTTTTAACATTTGCTTGCCTACATCTCTACGTAAATATTTTGAATGTCAATATAACTAACCATTGTACCAATTTTGCCCATTTTGACTGTATTTTATGCCAATTGAAATAATAGTTCAATTCCTTAGATAATTGTGGCCAGAAGGACCAAAAAAAATTGGTGACTATATATCTTCATCGTCTTCAATCGTCTTAAAATAAACTTATGTTTAAAGCACAAGTTAGATGTTTCAGCGTATTTTCAAATTTTTGCAAATAACGATTATTATTTATGGCACTCGGTATTTATTATATCATAGGACGTCCGACACGTGACGTAAGGTGGTTATGTGACCAACATGAGTCATGTATTCGGCCCCCTGGGAAACCAGTGCACAAATCCGCCAACGCGGGACTTTGACATCGAGATTCCCCGTATGTCGCACTCATGCGACGCCTTATCAAGTCGGCGTATTGTATTGCAATACCGACATTTCTTACATATGTAGTTTTGCTTGTTAGCTCAGTTCCTAGATAGCTTTAGAGCTGTACGCTGTAATTTTAAAATAAAATTTTTTAAAAACTCGTTTTCGTTTAGCGAAAACATCATTGGCGCAGTCAGTAGGATTGTCGGAGAATTTTTCGAAATTTCGTTGGTGTTAACCATTTACCGGCAATTCGAATCGAGTTGATTTTGGACCTGGTGCCGACGCGGAATACGTGACCAGACCAGAGGAAGACTCCATCAACCCATTGACAGCACATAGGACTCCGTGGAGACCGAAGGTTAAAGAAGTATCGCCGCTGCATACGGAACTTCACCAAGAGGCCACCACGTAAAAGCTGACTATCGCAGTCGTCCCGAGACCTAGTTTTAAGAAGACAAGAAAAGGCATGAGACCTATCCTTAAACTGTGAGTACCTATATTTTCCTTTCTTACGCTTTATAATAATTGTATGTCGAACGATTCTGAAGAAATCGACGACGTAGCCGATTTATTTAATACAATAGGGTTAGAATCCGATTCCGATAACGAAACAAATATGACTCGCGAAATAAACTTTAATGTACTAAAATTAGAATTAGATTCCATAATCACATATGACGGAAATGTAAATACGTTAAATATTTTCATAAATCTTTGCGATAGATTAGTGAATAAGTATGGTAACGCGATTAATGTTAAGGATGATATCAACAGTACTTTAGTTAACGCGATTATTGGGAAGTTGAGAGATCGTGCTTTGCTATTGATAGGAAACCGTACCGATATAGATACATGGCAAAAGTTAAGAGCCACCTTGATTGAAA
This sequence comes from Rhyzopertha dominica, assembly GCA_025024175.1. NCBI lineage: Eukaryota > Metazoa > Arthropoda > Insecta > Coleoptera > Bostrichidae > Rhyzopertha > Rhyzopertha dominica. The sequence continues at coordinate 57,681,208 of QCXZ01000137.1, forward strand.
CTTTTTCGGACCAAAGAAACGTCGAATGTCTAATACAAGACATAATAACTTTGCGACCATTTAAAAACGAGACTATATTTAACTTTGGGCAACGTTGTCAAGATGTTAGGGAACTTGTGAGAGCAAAAACTAGTATCTTGCCGATCACCGCTGCCGAAAAAACTGTTAGAATTAAAACTTATGACGATTTGGCACTTCAAACTTTTATTAGGAATATACCTGGCAATATACAAATGATGATCCGTGTCAAGAACCCTCAAACCATCGAACAAGCATTATCCATGGTTATTGAGGAGGAAAACTTTTTGTATTCCCAAAATAAAAGTCATTCATTGAATGCGAGTCAACACAGACCGCTTACGAAAATGTCACCCGGAAATTCTCTGTTTAAACCAAACCAGTATCAAAATCAGATGTCAAGTTTTCAAAATCATTTTGCAAATATTCCACAATTTAATTCACCGGCTGTTCAGTACCGTCAGCCTCAACCTTCTTCATTTCCGAGAGGACCTATAKACATGCCTCAGCCCGTTATTCGTCCACAAAGATATTTTACGAATGCTGAAGTGTTTGGTAAGCCCCAATATTCAGGTCAAACACGAAACAGCAATCCAAATTCCCCGTATACGCCAACTCCTATGAGTACATCTACCATTAACCAATCGAAACGAAATTTCACTCATTTTCAAAAGCCCCAAAATTTCTTCAGACCAACTGGCCAGAAACCAAACTTTATCTCACAAGAATTAAATTACAATGATCAAAACGAACAATCTGAAAATTTCGAAACTGGCAGTGAAAATTATGAACCCGAACAAGACCCCGAATACCAAATTTATCAAGAAGAAACAGAATTTCAAATTCCGACGACAGAAGAACAAGACATGATAAATTTTCCATCGACCTCCCAAAACCAGGACCCTGTGTAGATTCTTATAATGTTAACACAAAAAACTTGCCACATATATTTATGCCGGATCTTAACGCTAAATTTTTGATCGATACCGGAAGTACACGTAGTTTTATTTCGCCAAAATTAGCTTGTAAATATTTTCCGCACAATGTAAAAGTAGAACATTTCTCAGTTACTACATCTCATGGCACAACCTGTCACAAAAACGTAGTTGTTGTACCTCGTCTTCAAGTATTTCCACAGGAAAAGAACTTTAAATTTCACATTTACGATTTTAGTCCTAAATATGACGGACTGATTGGTTTCGATATTTTAGATAATGTTGATGCACAAATTAATTGTCGTCAGCGAATCCTAAATTTACCTACTTCAAAAATTCCATTAATGATTGAAAGTGACGTTAAGCCGAGTTCAAATTCATCAGAGAACATATTCCCGTACAAAATCAAAATTCAGCCTAGAACCGAACAAGTTATTAAAATTCCAGTTAAGTGCTCCACAGAAAATGGTATTTTACCATACACTAAAATTGGTGATACTATGGAACTACCACAGTCACTCGTCAAAATCGATAACAATTTGGCAATCACAACAATAATTAATAAAAGCGAACGTCCTCAAATTTTAAATATTTTAGAACCATTTGTATTAGAGCCATTCGAAACACCAGATATCGAACAAAATTTCATTGAACAAAATTCAGAGGATAATCGAACATTAATTGACAAATTTATGAAAGAAAATCTTAAAAATTTAAGACTTTCTCATCTCAACCAGGAAGAATACGATGCTATTAGAAAATTGTGCTTTGAATTCAGGGATATATTATATTGCGATAAGTTACCGCTCTCTTTCACGAACGAAATTAAGCATTCCATAAAACTAACAGATGAAACGCCTATTTATACAAAATCATACAGGTTTCCGGAAATACACAAAAACGAAATTCAGGACCAAATTGATAAAATGTTGAAACAAAACATAATCCAACCGTCAAACTCACCTTGGAGTTCCCCAGTTTGGGTCGTTCCTAAAAAGAAAGACGCTTCAGGGAAAACCAAGTGGCGAGTTGTGATCGACTACCGAAGGTTGAACGATAAAACAGTCAATGACAAATACCCAATACCGAATATTTCAGAGGTGTTGGACAAACTCGGAAATTCAAATTATTTTACCACTTTAGACCTTACTTCAGGTTTCCATCAAATAGAGGTTAACCCCGCCGATATTCCAAAAACTGCTTTCACCGTTAATAACGGGCATTTCGAATTTAAACGCATGCCGTTCGGGCTGAAAAACGCCCCAGCGACATTTCAACGAGTTATGGATAATGTGCTTCGAGGACTACACGATGAAAAATGTCTGGTTTATCTAGACGATATAATAATATTTTCCAGCTCATTGCAAGAACATATTGAACGTCTGAGAGAAGTGTTCTCCGTCTCAGACGAGCAAATTTAAAAATACAATTAGACAAATCGGAATTCCTTAGAAATTCAGTACCATATCTTGGCCACATTATTACCAAAGACGGAATTAGACCAAACCCAGAAAAAATTCATGCCATTAAAAACTTTCCTATTCCAAAAAGTACTAAAGATATAAAATCATTTTTGGGCCTTCTGGGATACTATCGGCGTTTCATTAAGGATTTTGCCAAATTGACAAAACCGTTGACCTCTTGTTTAAAGAAAGGAGTCAAAATTGAACATAATCCAGATTTTGTCAAAAGTTTCGAAAATTGTAAACAGGTGTTGTGCAACGATCCCGTTTTACAATACCCTGATTTTGGAAAGGAATTCATACTAACGACTGATGCCTCAAACTTCGCGCTAGGAGCTGTATTGTCTCAAGGCAACGTTCCGAACGACCGCCCTGTAGCATACGCTTCTCGAACCCTTAACGATACCGAATCTAGATATTCAACGATCGAAAAGGAATTGCTCGCGATCGTATGGGCTTGTAAACATTTTAGGCCGTACCTTTTCGGTAGGAAATTTAAAATATATACAGATCACCGACCGTTGCGTTGGTTGTTCTCCCTAAAAGAGCCCAATTCAAAATTAGTTAGATGGAGGCTGAAACTTGAAGAATATGATTACGAAATTTGTTACAAAAAGGGAAGTTTAAACAGTAATGCCGACGCATTATCTAGAATAAAATTAAACGCGTTAGAAACTCAGTCAATAATTAACAATCCCGGCGATATCGATAACGATGTTGCGAAATTCCTGGATGAAAATTTGGACCAAGTTTTGGAAAATTCGGATGTAGACGAAAATCAAGTTCAACAAGTAATAAGCGAAGAAATTTTAAACGTACCAACCTCTTCAAAAAAGATTAACATAATATCGAATATACAGATTAGGCCACCAATTATTGACACACTTAATACTCCTCATTCCGAATGCAACCCAAGTCTGCGAAACAGCATTCCAATTCTTGATGAGATGATCAATAATAAACCATACCAGATGAGAATAACCCATAATCCTCACGATAAAATCATGGTACAACCAAGTAGCGATGGTTCCAACAAAATTTTTGAAATTAAAATTCCAACGTTTAATAGAAATTTGATATTAAAGGTTCTAAAGGAATTCGTTTTGCCAGGCCGAAAGATTTATATTTACTTTCACACCCAAGATTTGTATAACGTATTTAACGAAGTGTACATTAAAAATTTCAATCCTAAAATAACCAATTTGATATCATGTACGAAATTAGTAAACACACTATTCGACAAAGACGAAAAAATACTAGTAATTCGAAATCACCACGAATCAAAAACAAATCATAGAGGTATTGTAGAGACAACTAATCACATACAGCGAAATTATTATTGGCAAAAGATGCGGGATGATATTTCGCACTACATAAATTCTTGTGAAATATGTAAACGTGCTAAATATTCGAGAATCAAAGTAGACACTCCATTAATGATAACAGAAACAGCATCAAAACCATTTCAGATTTTACACATGGATATATTTCAATTAAAAGGTGAAAAGTATTTGACACTACTTGACAAATTTTCTAAATTCGGACAAGCACTGAAAATTCCAAGAGAAGATTCGTTAGAAATTTGTAAGGCATTAACGCACTTCTTTTCCTGTTTTGGTGTACCACAAAAATTAGTAATGGACAACGCTACCGCATTTAAAACGCAGAATTGCAAGGATTTGCTAAACATACATAACATAAAAATCCATTTCACAACCCCTAACCACCACGATGGAAATTCGCCGGTGGAAAGATTCCATTCGTCCCTACTCGAACATTATCGACTTTTAAAACAACAACACCCAAATGATACAGACATTATGCCCTACATTCTAATTGCCTATAATAATAGCATTCACTCTGCTACAAGTTTTACGCCGTTTGAACTCGTGTATGGTCACACTGACCTCAGAGACCCATCTCTTCTCACGAATAGACCCATGTATCAAGACTATTCCACATCACACAAACAAAAATTAGACGCACTGTACAAACAAATCACAGAAAAAACAATCGAAGGTAAAATCAAACAAAATTTGGGCAACACCCACGATTTCTTAGAAAATGATATTGTTTACACATTAAGTCACGAAAGAGCAAGAAATAAAGATGCTAATCGATATTCCGGCCCATTTGTGATAGAAAAATTACTCGAAAACAACAGAGTTCAACTCAGAGACAAAGAAAGCAACAAAATTAGAATTTATCACGTTAAAGAACTTAGACCAAAAACTAAAACCGCTACTCCGTTGCAGGTGGATATTGACAATGACGATACAAACGACATTACAGACAATGAAGACTACAGAAATCAAAACTAACCAAGGGATATTACCTATTAAATTAGGAAATGCCCACTTACAGACTACCCACTGGACGTACATACACAAAATTGACTTAAAACCTTTTAAAAAGGAATACGATAATCTCAGACACTCATTTTCGGCACTCGCAGTTAGCTTTAATAAATCGAAGGTCGGACCGCAGTACGCGACCGAATTCAACAATAACATTTTATTAATTGAGAACTTATTTGGAAAACTAGACGGACTTCTAGAACAAATTACACCCCATACTAGACGACGCAGAGGGCTAATAAACGCGTTAGGGTCAATAGTAAAGGCAATCACTGGAAATTTAGACCAAGACGATGCCCAAAAGTATGACGAACTTATATCCAAATTGCTAAATTCACAAGACGCCTTAAAATTTGCCATGGAAAATCAGGTATCGGTAATGAATAATGCTATTTCGGGATTTCAGAAAAATGTAGAAATTATCAAAGACAATCAAAAGAAGATTCAGTTCCATCTGTCGCAAATTGAATCTTTTGTTTACGATCTTAAAATTAAAGAACTCCAAATATACGAATATTTTTTGATGTACACATTGACTAATCAATTCGCACTGACTCTCCAAATTATGATCGATACTTTGAACAATATTCAAACTGCAATGTCTTTTTCCAGAATACATACCTTTCACACAGGTATAATAGCTCCGTCGCTACTAATTCAAGAAATCAAAAACACTAGCAATTTAATTCAACCGTATTGTTTTCCTTTGGAGATAAATAATGATAATTTATCATATTTAGAGAAAATACTCAAAGTCAAAGTCTATTCCAAATTAAATGAAGTTATTTTTATTTACGAACTTCCAATAGTCGGCTGCGAAACGTACAATTATTTTAAAGTATTTCCGATACCCAGCCCAGATAACCTTATATTAATCACAACCCTCACGTACTTCCTTGAAAATGCTGAAAAGTTCGTCAAAGAGCCAAAATGCCAAGAACTGGGTCATAATCAGTTCATTTGCGAGCCAGCAGAAGAATATGGTTGGTCGAATAATGTTCCCTGCGAAATTTCAACAATTCGCTATCGGAAACCCACCGAAAAGTGTCATTATGCTCCAGTCAAGGTTCTGAAACTACTTATCGAACAAGTAAACACCAACACTTGGATATTGGTTTCACCCAATTTGGCAGTCGGGATACAACGCTGCGGCAATAACGAGGAGAACCTACCCTTTAATGGCACGTACATKCTGGAAATCCATGKTAAATGTTCCCTCCGAGTCGATGGAAAAACGTTGCAAGGACCAATCGGATCTACTGCTGACAAACAAGCAATCCATTTCCCGAAGCTAATCAACATCGATCGACCACCAAGCGAATCAATCGAAGTCTTCCAGCCTCTCCAGCTAGAAGAAATTAATACCAACCACCTACAAGAACTTCGACGTCGTTTGCAGCAAACAGAAAAAATACTTCGAAGGAGCGACAACCACCCAATATACTACCATCGGACCAGTGTCTTCACAATAGTGCTGTACCTAATTCTTTTCTTTCTTTTGTTATATTTTGGTTACAGAAAATGGATCGATGTAAAAACCCGTAAACCATCTGGCATCACAACTACCCTTGTCGAAGGCACCAACGTCAAATTACCTGGTCGGTAATTTTCCCTCTAAGGGTGGAGGAGTCATGTATTCGGCCCCCTGGGAAACCAGTGCACAAATCCGCCAACGCGGGACTTTGACATCGAGATTCCCCGTATGTCGCACTCATGCGACGCCTTATCAAGTCGGCGTATTGTATTGCAATACCGACATTTCTTACATATGTAGTTTTGCTTGTTAGCTCAGTTCCTAGATAGCTTTAGAGCTGTACGCTGTAATTTTAAAATAAAATTTTTTAAAAACTCGTTTTCGTTTACCGAAAACATCATTCATGACATTACGATAAACATTGTTATAAAGTAAAGTATGTTAGGGAATGTGGTAAGTAAGAATGATTTGTTAATCGTTTTCAAACAACTGGTTGTGATGTCACATTCACATAAAAATAACTTACACTCTTACACACAAAACACTGTCGTGCCATTGTTTCGTCAACTCGAAGTATATAACTAATTAAGATAAAATCATCTTCACTCGGAATTTGCCCCTCTTTTGCCAATTGGACATTCTAAAGAGATGTGTGCCATGTTCTTTTAACGCATACTGATTCTATTGCAGCATTATCAGAATGAAACCTACTGCGTCGCATACCTGCAACATTTTTATACCTTCTGCTGATCAAGATATATTCTTCTTCTGGTGCCATGTCCGATTCGGACTTAGGCAACCTCTCGCATACGTCTGCTTTTTCAGATTTTTCCACCAACGTACGGGACTTACCGGTTCCGAATGGCTCTATTTGAGAAGCTGTTCTAGACAAATTTACTAGTGGTGGTTTGCCATTGCTTTCCACGAGGCGGTAGTCGTATTTTCCATTGTTGTCGGCACGGGGATTGAACCCGGGACTTTCGGCATAGTACGCTATCACTACACACCAAGACAACTGCCCCAACACGAAATAAACAGTTATAATAAATACGTAGTTGAAATCGCAACCTCAAAACGTCAAATACAGTGACCTACAATTGTCATCTAATTTATACCTTGAAATTGAAAGGCTTCGGAGACAGACAACAAAATTATTCCTAAAACAAGTGTGAACACGAAAAAGGTACCCCGCTCTTATCAGGTAGTTCAACCAAGCGACATTTACGCAAAAAATAATATGCCATGCAATGCACAATGTTTTGTTTTGCTTTCTGTAATTACTATTTTGAAACCATCAGCCCCAACCAATAGAGAATTTCGTTACTTGATAAAAGAATGAATTAATTAAGTCCGGTATCCTAGTATTTACATTTTAACGACGTAAATCACGCAACCCCCGCATTGTAGCTTACGAGCCGGCACTGCCCAGTGACCCCATGAACTTATCGAATGCTCGCCAACTAGCATATTCTCGTTGCATTTCAACGCTGTCCTGTCATCAAACATGCATTCACGCGACTAGCACCATGTCCGAAACAAGAGACCCAATCCTAACTTGTGATTCCTGGCGCGCTGTTCTCGATACCCTTTACTTGGCTGTTCGCTAAGTGCCGGAACTAGAGAGAGAACGTGTCCCTGAAAGTTTTGATCCCCCGTTAGCCAAAACACAACGTCGGGCCGTCCGGAAAACACCATCTGCTGCTAATTGTAAGTGGTGTGGATTACACAAATTCACCGCCGCAGATTCGAATACGGCGACGAAATCTGACGTGTAAATAAACAGTGGATAGGATGGGAAACACGAGCTGGCTTGGTATAGTCTGCAGAGTGTTTTAATTCTCCTAAGGTAAAACATTAAAGTAATTCTATATATATCTATATTATTCTGTTTTCAAATTACAAGCATCTGTATTGTTATCTACGTTATTAAATTACACATCTTCCTCTTCATGAAACAAATACTCAGTTACGATCGTGGCATCAGGCCAGGAAAGATCTTTTCCAATCACGCAAGTTGTTGAGCACGTTAATTACATTAATTATAGCAATACACACCTGTCACAAGCCAAAGGACCAAATCACCGTTGAAAAATTATTATATAAGAACAAAGTTAAATTTTATTATTATTACTATTATTATTATTATTATTATTATTATTATTATTATTATTATTATTATTGTTGTTGTTGTTGTTGCATGGGGTGCGGTGATGAGATCCCACCGCACTGAAGTTTCAGCTTATTGTATCCCCAGTACTTTTTAAGAGGTATGTCATTTTTTAAACTTATATTCCCAATACATTTGTCTGTTTCTATTTCGATATCGTTGGTCTCACCGCCGCTTCTTGCTTGCATGATATAATTTGTGACATTTGACCTTGTCAGTAAAAGCATCGCGTCACCTCGTACCCAATTTAGAACGATCAGACATAATATGTCCTTCATTCAGTTATGGTTTTAGTCGTTTACAGGGAACTGTAAAACATTTCTACCAAAGCTTCGTATATAATGGGCTCTACTCCTACTCGTATATAGTGTTTGCCCTACTGGCACCGCTAGATGACATTGGCAATTACTAGTATTGGACAGAATGTACCCCAAAACGAAAGCCAAGACGTGTAGACGTCAATAAAGTTGTGGTATGAGTTGACCAAGGGAAAAGAAGAAATTACTTGTCGTCTACGCATTTGTTTTTTAGTCGGTCTTAATGGGATCTTGTTGCATCACATTTCGGACTATTCTCGGACTGCTTTGTTTGCTAAAATACAGAAAATCAGACAATATACCTCTCATTCGATCCGTACTCCCTTTCGCCAGTTAGCTATAGCGCCGCAGAATTACCGGTGTTTTTTTTTTTAAACTCGTATGTCGTGCAGGATTTCCGAAATTTTCTGACACAATATGTCCACTGTTTTTAAGACGAAAAATATCAGCGAACAAGAGACACTGAACCCCCAAAGTATACCACAATTGGTAAAAATTGGGCTTACGGCTTTTATGCTTTAAGAGCCCTATTTTCAGCAACAAGCCAACCAATGTTATGTTACAGAAGATCTATGGGTATGGGGATAATTCATCTTCGGGTAGGATCATTAGCAATGTTTTCTTTCCGTCCACTTTGAAGTTTGCTCCTGACTGCAAAACACAGCTGTCGAAAATTTGCTCATTGCACTGATAGTTCAAATTTGTTATGCGACTCAGTAGTGTTAAGCGATGAGTCTTGATTCTCCTTAGGGATGAGTAATGTTGCAGGAGAGATGAACGCCATCAAATTCGACATGCTGTGGAAGGGCATGTGCAGTGTGTGAAACATCATTGGCATTATAGCATGGGGTGCAATCTCAGCTATTTCCTACAGTAGTTGGTCACTACCCCTGGTATTCATTCGACGGCAATACCGCATTGTAACACTAGACTTCATATAGCAAGGGTTATCCTAGACTTTATGGTTGTGTTTCATGTTCTTACTTTTCACCCATTTGAACGTACTCGTATGTATATTGTATATGGTAGGTTGAAAAGTACTGCTGCACGCCCTCAAAACATTGCTACTTACTTCTATAGGAGAAAATCCTATCCGACAGACACCTCAGCGTCTAGAATCGTGCAGCAGATATCGAAATTTTGATTTTACTGTCATGCATTTTCTATATTAGTCATCTTAACTAATTTTAAGGACATTAGCGGCTATTGGTAGGTTAATTTTTAATTTTATAATTTAAAAAATGGGAATATTACGTACTTATAATATACATATATGATTTATCACTAGAAACATTTAATAATGACATAATTACTTATGAAACAATCGTACTTATTAAAATGAATTTTAATAGATGATAAGGGCTGTCAGCCCTCTATTTCATAATTTCAAAAAGGGGCTAACCAAATGCGAGCTATTATTACTTACAAATATTGCCAATTCAAATTGGGTAAATGTATCAACCTGCATACATATATCTACATTGACTAGATGAACACCAAAATATGCAGCTACTTTTAATGATCCGAGTTACACATGTAAAAATGTTTTTCTTTCCCTCGAACAGATAACACATTATTTTTGGAGTCATCCAATTTAACGGACCTCGAACTTTATTACACCATTTGATGGAATACCGAAAAAATACACATCAGCGCTTCCAACGTTAAAATTTCCAATTTTTTTTTATCTTCATTACCATCATGTTCGCTGGCGGAAGCTTGAATATTTGACGCGGTACTTTTAAATTAGTACACTCTACTGATGATGTTGCGTCGCATTTCTATTGCGTAACACTGGCGGAATTCAATCATACAGCTAAAATTTATTGAGGAACGAAAATTATGACCAGCCGTATAATTTAAGGGTTAGCCGGTTGAAATATGGGTTCTGCACAAGGAATGGTTTAATGCTTTTTAATGAAACACAACAACCGAAATACGTCATGCAGTTTGAATTTCAACGAGAGTTTAAAGAACGTTAAGCACTGACGCAGCGGAGAATGAGAAACTATTTACAAATACCGAGCCACACATGGTAATTAACTTCAAGTCCGATAAGGCAGCATTAGAAAACAAGCCTTCAATGCTCGATTATTTATAGTATTTAATACTTACAGTTAAACATAAACTTGGCTATTTCAGTACCCAATTTCATTATCTATTTACAGTTTATGTTACGATAGTTATCAGACGGACAGTATTAATAAATTACTGGTTTTACAGCAGCAGAGTTTTGATTCTTTATATGGTAATTATTATTTTCTTGAAACGTAAATCCGTTAAAAGCATGAAGCCAAGCATGCTTCTGGAATTGCGACAATAGTACGCAATATATAAATAAAGGAATATTTGATATAAATTTTGTTTCGCCTGTCTGCCATTTTGAAATTATGTTACATTTTCTACGGTATACTCGGCTCATACAGGCACAGTTTGACATTTTAAAAAGTAAAATGGCGTAAGTATAGTACACTAATGAATTTAAATTCATACTGGTATTTAAGGATAACACTAAGATTAATAGGAAATGCACTAGCCATGCTAAAACAATAAGAATACTCCAAGAGTGAGCATAACAGGGAAGTAACCGGTTAACGAACACTGGTTATCGCATTTTATGCAGCTGTATTATTTATATGTCTATTGTTTTAAAACACTCTGTATATGACCTCGATGTGACCCATTTGGTGCACCCACAACCCTAGATTATCTTACTAGTAACTCAGAATGCAAATTACTGCACTTACACGCTAAAATCGCCTAAAACAGGTATTTCGCATTTGGTCCTTTTCGCTGAAATTTGAATGAATTAAGGTCATTTCAGATGCCCAAGCTCGGATTATAAAAAAAGCGAATAAGTGCGCTAAGCAATAGTTTCGAATAATGGAATGGTGAAATGGAGATGGACTAATCCATTAAACAACTAAAAACAATGTGATTATTTTTTATAAAACGGAATAGTGTGTGATGGAAGTTGTGCTTGGTGAAGAGGTTGCCGCACAAACCCGTCCATGTAGCTCCAGCATTCACACCCGCAAATGCTTAACAAAACTGAGTGAAATAAAGCCGGTAAGTTAGTATAACCGTTGTCTGAATAATTATATTATTCAGACAACGCTATTACTTACTGCAACAGAGATGACGGAAGTAACTGCACATTAACCTTTGAGACTTTAGGTGAGACAGATACCATAAAATTTAGTTGGTAACATTCTTGTAGTCGTAGATTTAAAATTGGAACGTATAAGTTAGAAAGTACAATAGCAGTGGAACTACATCTGAAGCAAAGTGTGGTAGTACCACTTCAGGTAACAGTACCAGCAGCGGTCACAAGAAGGTAAAAAGTATTGTAGCACTACTATATTTGAAAGAACATCTACGTTCAAAAGAAAAAGAAAGGGGCAAAAAAAATGACAGCGGCGCGACGCCAATACCGAATGAGCATATTGCAGCACTACCCGAAATTAAAAGGACGAGAAAGGGTGGGAGAAAAGTTACCATAGCAGTAATACTACCTAAAGTAAAAAAGTGGAACTACAACTTATACGCTATGGTTTAAATAACAATGAGATTCTAGTCGCAATATCACCAACCTGAAGACAAGGTACAACCACATGTAATATAGAACTACCTACATACGAGTATATGTTCTGGTATGATAGTATACTACTTATAGGTAATAGAAAAGAGCTGCAGAGTAAAGTATTCTCGTTCTCCGTTTTTAAGTTGGTTTGAAGTGAAGCCGAGAAGAGGTTATAGTGTAACTAATGATTCCGTAATATATCTATTGTACCTATATTAAATTATAATTGGGAGCAGACATCCTAAATTAGCTCAATATTGACAGATGTAAATACTTTCCTCTACGGAGCTCTAGTAATAGTATTGATAACTACTTTCTTTGTGTTTTTGCGATTATAGGTTACTACCAAATCCGCCGCGAGTGCGTACTGTCAACAAAATGGTTATCTTATAAGATGAAACCTCTGTGAACAGAACGACAAGAGGACAAGCGAGCGAGATATCCATACGTCTGTACAACATTCTGATATGTGATGCAYCACTAGCTGTGAGGCAATCGCGAATAAATTAGTATTAACGTCCATTTTCTATTTTACTGGGGTTGTAATCCTAAATGATAAAACAGATTAACTGTGTTCCTTTAAGACTTATCACTTAGTCTTTTTCGATATGTAGCACTATGCTCCTTGTAAATTCCGAAAACTGGGTAAAGTCATGTCGAAACTGGATATGGATGATGACTACAAAAAAATTAGAATGCCAAAAGATCCGGAGAGGCTGAATAGGTAAGCGCGGAAACCTAAATATAGAACAGTGCGCGATCGTAACTATCTACCATATAATAATGTATTATACCTTACCTCATAAATATTAACACATTTAACAAAAATGAATAAAAATATAACCATGTACTCGTAACTAAAGTATATAATGAATACTTAAAAAAAACTGCATTCAAGTGCTACATTTTAAAAATGTTTTGTAATAAATCGAGCTTATGAATCTACTATTCACAATTAATTTATCAGAATATAATTATTAGAAGTCCAGCTGCAGAAATTGAATGAAATAAACGCATTACAATAAAACCGTTAAAATTACCCACATCTATTCAACTGCCTAATGGGTGAGCGATGTTATCAGATAAACTCTTCCATTATCAGCTCGCCTGTTGTGATTGTTGTGTTTTAATTAAAGTCGGCTTAAATCTGGTCCTCTCTAGCGGCTGGGATCGCGCCACTGCTAACCTCATGCGAAATGCAATTTCCCTAACTTACGTAGCTTTATGTTGCCGCTAGTTTCCGCTACGTGTTCTTGACATACAGGAGGAGAACGTTCTTGCTTATTTTTATTTCCAGAGAAGTTTACCGCAAGTGGAAACGGGAGCGGGAAGTTTTAATGCGCGGGTTGAACAAGAAGTGGCGATATGTCTGACGGGAGAGGCTGGTTTAAGTTGCTTTCTGGCTTTTAGAGCCAACAGTGTAGTTGAGTTTTATAAGATTCTTAGAAAGTGCAGCAACGCAATTATTAAGCGCCTCGCTTTTCCTTATAAGTGAAAATAGATTCGGATGAATAATGTTTTAACGTCAATGTCTTGAATTGACTTATTTTACTGGAGTTGATTCTTTCGTAAATATATTAAAGACAATTAAGAATACACTAAAAATTTAATATAGGAAGATAGTTTTCCAATAACTGTCTCTAACACAGTTACTGTTGAATGGCAACCTCAATCAGCAGTACGTGATGAGATGCGATAAATACTGAACGAAGGAATATTATGCTACGTACCTACTCGTGGCTGAAAACATGAAACTGAAAATAAATACTTCATATAAGGCAACGCAGAAATTCAAGCAGGAAGGTCTCATCTTGAACGCCATGAAAAAAGGAGCATTTAAAAAAGTAAAGTTAGCTACAAACACTGAATATCCTTAACAGTTGAAAGAATCTGAACGTTTTTGAGAAATGAGAATTCAAATTTCAAAAATAGCAGAAAGTTTAAAAAGTGCAAGAACAAAATCGACAGAAATGCTATATTAATTTTGTCTTAACACCTGAGGAAAAATAACTTTCTTCCGAGTGCCGGTTACCCACAGAGGCGGGTGGTTGATTCTGTTAATTGTTATCTTGGCGTATATAAAGGGAAGCCAGATCTAAGCCATCTTGTCTGCGTTGGAACAACAGCTATGCTGATGAGGCTTTATAAATGGAGACTGCTGTCCACAGATTGTTCTGATTCAGACAACATTGCGTATACCTAATTTTATTATTACGCTTGAGAACTGCACTTTTTGCAGACACCGTCGTTTAGGATCTCTGTCGGTTTTTGAACGCCCACTACAAAGTGGGCTGCAGAGTTCAGATTCCCCTCAGAGACGGGTAGATGGTACAGTTAATTGCCAATAGATGGCACGGCGTCACCCATAATTATTATTTTGTATATACGTTGCCTGCCTTGATGTATATAAGGACAACCAGATCTATGCCGTGTTGTATGCATTGGAATTGTGGTGAGCAGGCTTTAAGCAGAAAAAGCTGCCCGCAGATTGTTCTAATGCAGACAGCATGCATAGCCCTAATTTTATACCCTTTAGAGTACAGCTTCCCCATTAAGACGGGCAGGCGACATCGTTAATTGCCAATAAATGGCATGGTGTCGCCCAGAATTAGTATTCTTACTCGTTAAAAACACGGTATTAGATAGAGAGGTATACGCACGATGCCGTGCGCAGCCCATACAATCTTTGCGTAGAGCCATTTGGCAGCGCACGTTGTACTGATAATATGTATTTGTTTGATACCTATAATTAAGTGAATAGCGATAGTTTATTTATTCTTCAAAAAAGTGTAGAAATGATAGTTTCTGTTGTTATTTGTGCAACAATTTTGGAACAGACCAGGGTCAGATACAGAAAAAAAATTCTATTGTTTCATGTTTTATGTTATGAAGGTAATACATCTTTCACACCATGCTTCATAGGTACATTTAATAACAGTGTTAGGGATTAAAAAAGGTTGCTTTGCTGTCAACGTTTATCAATAAAACAAACACAAAAGGATCTAAAAATTAACACTGCTAGCTAGGTTCCTTCTTCTTCCTTGCACTTAGTATACCCATCTGTCAATGTGTTTATTTGACTCGCATTATAAATTATATAACATAATAACAAGCAAAGTTCGAAGGTATTTCTGCTTTGTATTCTTTGCAAGAAAAAGAATCAGAGAACATAAGAATTTAAGATGGCAATGCCATCTGTCAGCATTACACTGACATGATGACAAAGCCACCTAGCTGCCTGATGAGCTGTAATGACAGCAAAATAGTACTATCTGCAGTTGGTTGAGGTGTAGACAGCACAGCATAGACATGTAGACATGCATTTTAATGTATGTTTGTTCTTGCCCGTTAGCAAAAAGTGCCGTGGGGGCCTGCTGTCAAATTGAAGTATGCAGTTGCATGCCAATTTGACAGGCTACAGGCTAGGTGGCTTTGTCATCATGTCAGTGTAATGCTGACAGATGGCATTGCCATCCTAAATTCTTACTTTCATCATACCATTGCTTTGGTATATAAGCAAAACCAGTTCTATGCCGTGTTGGCTACACTAGACCTAAACTGCACTGATGAGCTGTAATGACAGCGAAATAGTACTATCTGCAGTTAGTTGAGGTGTAGACAGCACAGCATCGACAGGCATTTTAATCAGAGAACGTGTTTGAAAACTATTCATCCATTAAATTATGAAGAGCATCAATACTATATAATATGTTTGGTTGAGATATTTTATATATTAGTTAAAAGTCTGCAATGGTCGGACATGGATGATTCTTAGACGTGCTTTGGATTTCAAAGAATGAAGGTGTGACCCTATTTCAAGGGTGATACATTGCAATCAAATTTAGTGGAGGGCATAACCATCGCATTCATAGAAATCTACACTACACCAACCGTGAAATTCTTGCGACATTTCTAATGCGCATAATAATCAATCTAATGGCTTCCAAAGGCCTTGCAGTAGAAAAACGCAAAAATATTATTCGGATGGCTGTGATTCTTCACCAAGATAAAAAATGACGGCTACGGACGTTTCGTAGCGATGCTCTGTGCTCTGGTATATTTTTAATAACTTAGAAACGGCAATTTTGAAAATTACATCATTTGCAGCAAGTTATCTCCTTAGTACAAAGCACCCGCATAATAAATTTTGTTACAATTGAAAGAACACACAAAGAAAAAGTTTAAAGCATGGCATTAAAGTACGTTTTAAGGTGGTAGTACAATTTCAAAAGGCCCAGAGTAGAATTTGCTCTCCAATTACTGACAGTACTGCTTTACCTTCATYTCGTACAAGCGGAATGGTGGGGAATACCACATCTGATAACAGATGAATACTATAAACATAGCTTGATTTATGCACAAATAAAATTCATGTAAGGAATAATCCACTGGGAAACAAATTCCACCCGCTTGACTGAAATGAAGGTATTTTTGAAGTAAGTAAAAGTTTAAATTATCATATCACATAAATCTTTCAAGAAGAACATAGCATTTAGGTGCACTCACGTTAGTTGTAAGTTTTTTTTTCAATACGGAGATATGTGCACTATTTATTGATAATATTTGCAAAGCTACAGAAGGGAGAATAGTACTCAGCTCATTCATTAAGGCTGCGTCATGCACACCAAAGCCACCCCATTCTACTTATATTATACTACATAGCACCACCGGGAACTATCCCAATCACATAATCCGATAAATCCCATTCAGCTCTCGCAATCAAATCTTACCTAACGCCCAACGAACCGTTGTCCCACGTGGCCAATTTTATTCATTACGCCAGGGAATCTTATACGGATGCGTCACTAGCTTCCGAAATAAATGATTCAAGCCGATACATTATTTATGCAGCCATTCGTCTTCACACTGAAACATGCATCCGGGGAAACCCCCAAACCGAGCCGTGCGCCCTAAATCTGCGGCTGCAGTAATTGGAAACCGTCTGTAGGCTAAGCGCGTGTAGGAAGCGAGCATTAGCGGCGAGATGGATGTTTAAAATAGTCCGGGATGGTCTAACATGGATTCGAGTACGGCTGAACGGTTAAGGGGACGCAAATAAGTAACAGATTTAGGAGAAATCCAGCCAGCGAGAACGCAGGAAGTAAGTACTAACGTTCAGGTCCACGGTTTTTTAGAGACCAGGAGTATGGCGATATCAAACTAGAAAGTCCTGCAAAATGAATTTGCTGTAATAATACAGTAGTATTTCAGTGCTCTGTATAGAAAGATGCATACAAGTTTGAAATTTTTGTTATCTAATATTTATATTATTAGCTTTACATTTTATGAAGCTACTGAAATGTATCAAACACACCTCTTAGCGGTTTTTTTTTATTTTCGCTACTAACCTTTATTCTGAATTTTATGTGTTACTTAATTGACACTCAATATTCCAGTAATGTTGTCTTCAAAACGTTTTGGTGCGTACAACGGATTTCCATTTGTTTTCAAATTATACCCTCACTGATAAATTTACAACCCTAACAACATTAATTAATTGATGCCAATGTAGCAAACTTTCAACAGTGTTAATGTAACTATGAAGGCTTTAACGGCCGGCAATATTACCATTATTATTGTTTCTTTCCGGGCATAATGGCAGTGGTCGAAGAGAAGATAAACTTAACGTTTCACCCAAAACGGTGTTGGGCATCACCACCATCCAGAAGGAGAAGAAAAGCTAGGCGGTCGTTCGCACCGGCCGAAGAACAGCTGCAACTGGCTCTGCTACCTGGCAGGATGACAGGAATGTAACATGGTTCGATGAGATAGCTCGACCGTGTTGCTGCTTTCTGATTGGCCGGTTGGTGCGCTAGGTTTCTAAAATCAAGCCGCGCAAGAAACCCCTAGCGCACCAACCGGCCAATCAGAAAGCAGCAACCCGGTCGAGCGATCTCACTTATACATGTTAAGTTCCTGTCATCCTGTCAGGTAGCAGAGCCAGTTACAGCTGTTCTTCGGCCAGGTGCGAACGACCGCCTAGCTTTTCTTCTCCTTCTGGTGATGCCCAACACAGTTTTGGGTGAAACGTTAAGTTTATCTTCTCTTGGATAACGGTCATTATGCCCAGAAGGAAACAATAATAATGGTTTCAACAGGGTTGATATTGAATATTAAACATTTCGTTTCCGCAACGCGCGTTCCTCCCCTAATTGTTCGATAGCTTTCTGTAGGTTGCACATTACAAAGAATTAATTTGGAGCAGAGGTCGACCTTTACTTTGTATAGCTCAATGTTGATTTAGCCCATTAAAAATAGTCCAATGGCGTGAGCTCTAAAGACCTTCAAAGGCAACCAACAAGACCACCGTTACAAAACCCTGATAACTTTTCGTCCAAATGTTGCGATGTGTGCAGAACCTCTGTCATGTTGATGATTGCATCGTGATGTCTAGAAAAACATCCTCTAGTAATCCTTATAATTAATATCGTACCATACTGTAAAGAGATTCTTATCTAGACATCCTCTGGGGTTCTCGTATTATAGATGCAGTCTCGGTAAAAATTAATAGGTCAGGTTAGGTCAAGTCAGGTCAGATCAGGCTCGTTTTTGATTATAGATGCTCTACACAATGACAAGGTAAGGTTATGAGTATATAAACCTTGCTCACAAAATGTGTCGATTTCTCCTTTAATGACGTGTTATCTATTTCTAAATCTTGCAGAATGGCAGGTCTTCATTCGCAATACTCTGATGTATAAATCGTTGAAAATGGTTTTCAACAACAACATGGGCTGAAACAGTAAACCAACACCGTATTTGCAAATTCAAGATTTGAATGAGTGAGGCATTTTGTAAAATATTATAACAGCATAAACTCGAACGGGCATGTTCAAACCTACTGATTGAAAAAACTAAAACATTCTAGTTGCTATAAGTTTTCTTTAATGATTTTTACGAGTACAGTATACACCCGGAGTTTGATTCATTTACCTGGCGTATCTAGAAACAATATTAATAAAATAGAACAAATGAATGTGCATTTCTCCTGCGTTGTTTTTTTAAGGAGGTTTGTTTACTGACTTACTCATGTTCTAAATATACGATTACTTGTGCCTGTAATTACTGGTAATTAAAATCTGAAAACTCTGGCAATTGTTTAGTTCTCGGAGATGGTAGGTTATATGCTATATGCTAAATAATTGTAACAAAAATGAACTTATACTAAAGAAACAAAACAGTACTTTGTTCTGCAGAAGCATCTGTTTGCACTTAAATGCTATTTATGTATACATAGATAAAAATATACTTTGCTCGGCCAAGACCACTACATCGCTTTATTTAAATTATCTTTAAACATGAAAGTGTAACTCTACGAGTATAATACTTTCGACCGAATAATGTGCGCGCTAGGAAAGAAGTCGCCCCTTAGGAATGTATCATCGTCCACAATCCAAACGGAGCGAACTGCATTATGATGGATGGTGGCCGAGTTAATGAATTTATTCGTCGCGCTAGCCTGAAATTACGACCATGAATAATGGTAGGCAGGCCAATGATTAAATGTTTCGCAACAACTTGAATAATGACAAATTGTGACAAGCAAAAGCTGACAAAATGTACTGTATCCAAAAAAACTCCATAAGGATTTCTTCTACTATATGCTGTATGGTACGTACAAAATAATACAAAAAGAAATAGTTAGGTAGCTCGGGAACAAGCTGACTGTACGTACTTCGTTTCATGATTTTTATCAGATCGTTTCATTATCAATAAGATCATCAAAACTACATACTGAGCTGAAGTGTGCAGGAGTTGTATAATTTAGTTGTAAACATATCTGGCTTGGGTTTGAAGACCAACAATCGGTTTGTTTCCAAGCTACCTAACTAGCTCAGAATTCTTCACAATGAGTACAAAATTACGTTCAATTATCTAATTTTGTTATTGTTCAGCCCTCCTTCCATAGATAGAGCTACTGTTTTTGTAAACTTAAAACCTTTAAATGGCAAATTTCGTATCAATTTTTAATCACAGGTATTGTGGTCAACTATTGCGAAAGTTCTATCGCTATCGACGGTTAGCTTGTATATATGCAAAAATTATTAAATGAATTTACGAATCAATAGAAGCCACACCTGCGATACCGATCACGTTAG
This sequence comes from Rhyzopertha dominica, assembly GCA_025024175.1. Lineage (NCBI taxonomy): Eukaryota > Metazoa > Arthropoda > Insecta > Coleoptera > Bostrichidae > Rhyzopertha > Rhyzopertha dominica. The sequence goes on from QCXZ01000137.1 coordinate 57,701,621, forward strand.
ATGGTGCGGAAAGTTAGGCATAATGAATGCGAAGCTCCTCACGGCAAATCGGACAATAAGTCCCCGAACGCCGGCACCTGCTCCTGAATTGAAACGGGGTTGAAGTCTCTTCGATAGGGAACTAATTCCGGGCGTCTATAGGGACTAGTGACGCGCGACGTCATGTCAGATACCGTCTAAACAGTGCCATTGTGCCGGGGCCCAAGGGTGAAAACAATGGACCAGGAATCATAAAATCACAATGCGACGTATTCTTCAAAGGGGACAAGTCTGAATTTAACGAGGGTGGGTGGCAGGGGTTGCCAGGGTAATTAATTAAGAACACTATTTTTGGAGGGTCGGGGCGGATTAGCATTTGATGTATTGGCGAATTAGATCTAATATTGTCGGATTAGTGCACTTCGCGAAGACTTCGGCGAGGGAAGTATGAAGATTTTCATTATCCTTGTTCAGTCGTAAACATCGGTGAGGGATACATTCCTTTACTGATGTGGAATGTCAAGTGTTATTACATACGTCTTTCGATACACATCTAAAGAGASAACAYACTGATACCGTGTTTATATTTTTTAACCTGATTTGACATGAAGTTAACCAAGGATATACCGTAACACGTCTATTAAGACGGCTTTCTGTAATAATATAATCTTTGTAGAACTACAGTGTTGCTGACTTTTATTGAGTAAATGAAAAGTGGTGCTAGTATTATAGCGTTTATCATCAAAAACAAAGCTAAACTTTGAAATATAATACATTGTGTACCAATTTATTTTTGACAAAATACTGACATTTAGTTTTATGAAAAACACTTGATGCCACTGATTGAACGTTTACTTTAGAATAAAAAAAATGGATTTTTCACCCTTTATCACCATAAGAATATCTTAAGAAAACAGGAAAAGGTTAGATTACTGACAGGACATACTGAATGACCAAAAACTCTCAACCATATAATTTATCACCTGGAGTGGCCTATGGTTCAGTTCAGACCAATTCAATTACGCTGTTGGGATCCCCGCTCAACATTAAAAACATTCAACATGTAGTTGCGTAGAAGTTTTTTCCAGGGCACTAGGTACAGTGCACCAACATTAGCTAGAGTTAAAAGAATATCGGCGACAGTGTAAAATAGTTACCTAAATTGCGAAGATCTGAAACTGGTTAGGTACTTTACGATGAACTGAACATCAACAGGTTTAATTTTTTATTTAGTAATATATTTTTTATTTGAAAGTTAGTTTAAATAAAAATATATTCAACACTTTTAAACTGTGTGCAGTTTTCGTTAGATATCTACAGCAGCACAGACGAAATACGGAAAGCGGTAGCAGCTGTACTATACGCATTGGCGTGGTCTGTTAGTGGCAGGGTTGGCATGATTAAAACAGAATGTTTTAAACTTGTTTTACTATTGTTTTAAACAGTGTTTTTTACGACAATTGTATGTGATTCATTAATTATTACTATTAGGCTCGTTTACCCTCCGCAAATAGATAAACAGGATTATTATTAATTACATATCTACATAATGGCACCTTACATTTGCATAAAAATGAATTGAATTCAAAACCAGGCCCAGTTTTTTATCGATACAACAGTTATAGAAATTAATAATAAACTTAACATTTTTTCTGTAGCTATAAATTACAAACATTTTAAAACAACAAATAAAAATCTTAACGTTATCATAACATAATAATTTGTATTTCTGGTCCAATACAACAAAACAATAAATAAAACGTTCATTCAACACTTACTAGATAATTACATATTTAGCATAATAAAACAAATAGTTATCAGAACTTGGGAATATAAAAAACAATAAACAAGAAATAAAATATTTTTACTAGTGCAAGCATATCTTTTTTGCACTTCTTGCATCGAGCTCGCATTGTAATATTTTGCACCTTAATTACTTCCACATCCAACGGATGGAAATTATTGTATCGCTAAAAAAATTTTCAAAAATATTTATTTGCTCATTCGCTTTAAAATGGTCAAAAACGCATAAAACCAAAATTTGAGCAAAAAATTTCTTGTCTGTCTGTGGTTTTGTTTGTATACACGACAACTTTCGAAAGACTTAATATATGAACTTGAAATTTGGCAAACGTATAAATCTCAACTACTCAAAGCGACCTATTGTTTGTGGGATAAGTACGATACCGGGAAGGAGGCGAAATTGGGGGGTAACTACCCTTTTGCAAATTTTTATTCTTTTCTATATTTTTTTCGTTTCAGTATGTGATTAGTAGTGTAACTGCGAGTATTATTCGTTCTTATAAGCAAACTGTTTAAAAGATATTATCAAAAAGCGCCACTTAAAGAAAACGGTTTTTCCTAAATATCTCCGAATATATTTAATATATTCAAAAAGTGAAAATGTCACCAGATAGAAAATAAAATTTCTCACAAAAAGTGTCTTAGAAAATTTATTCAAATTTTTGACATTTTCGAAATATTTCCAAAAAAACCTATTTTAGTCCCTGCTCGTACGTTTTTTTTTTTAATTTTGGTATATAGAAAATCAAATTTCTGATCAGAAAGCACTCTTGGAATTTTTTGTTAAGTTAATAATTTTAGAGTTATTTGAAAAAACCGCTTTTAAAATTTATATATTTTTGCTAATATCACGAGGACTTTGTCTTAGAAAAAATGTGTTGAGAGACAAAATGCTCAAAATCTGATTACTAATCGTACAGTATAAGAAATAAAAACGTAAATGTCATTTTGACAATTAGATGTGGAAGTATTGATTCAATTTGCAGCGGTTTTTTGTCGAGGTAATTCCACACTGCATTATTCCTCCTACTGGTCATTGTAATTGTTGAACTTTTAACTTTAAACATACAAGATCGGTTCCTATTCTCTTTGTTAAAGTTGATATTAGCTAAAATCAACCCAGTAACCAGTATGTGATTGGTCTCGATTTTAAGAAGAGTTGATTTTCGCTTAAAATAGAAAAGAAAAACCGGCTCATAATAACTAAAATTGTCGCGTAAACGCCGTACATATCGAATACAAATGACAAATGACAACAAGGAATCGTAGTCACCTAGGGATTTTTAGACAACTGCTACGCTTTGCGTCATCTTCTCGTATTTATTTTCACTAATACACATAGTAATCTGCATGAGGGTGCATATTTAAAACAGTGTTTAAAACGTTTTAAACATGTTTTCAACTAAGTAAGAAAAAAACATGTTTAAAACAATTTAAACATGATTAAATTAAAAAAAAATGTTTGTTTTATTTAATTAAAAAAAACATGTTTTTTGCCAACCCTGGTTAGTGGAGTACGGTGCGATTAAATTACGACAATATGTCAGAAAGTGAAGAAAAAGCTTTGCGGAGTGAAGGGATGGAAATAGTGTATCTTCTTTACACCTATTTCTACAATGATAAAAGCGCGATTCAGATAGTTTACATAGTCTAACACACAAGATGTCAGATACAACGGGAGTTACGGTGAGAACAATCGAGAGAATTGTTAGTGAAGGCAATTCTAGTGCATCGAAAAAGAACGAAATTTCAGTCTTCAAGTTAGCTGGAAAGCACAGGCCAAAGAATAGCAGTTTGACCACGGATTTACCAGAGTAACCGATTTAAGACACATACAAATTTGATAAAATGGAAGGAAATTGCGTGACCTTAGCTAAACTTAATAATAAAATAAAGACTGAATTAGAATGGCAGGTGGCGTAAAACGCAGAACAATCGTCTCTATTGGGAAACACGAGATCGGATCACTTCGCATTTGCTATTTAGGGAAAAAAAGGATACTTTCGTAATTAAAATACGCCGATTATCTACCTGGATGAAACTTATATATACACTTCCCCCAAAACGTGGCCAGACGATTCAAGGAAAGGATTATATGCGATTGAACAGCGACTTATTATAATACATGCCGGGTAGAAAATGAAAGCCTCTTAATATTTAAATAGGGCAATAAAAACTAAAGCTCTGAAATGAATCAGAGAATTAGGATGGCTGGAGCACATCTTACAATCCATAAATTACCAAAGAACCCGGTAGTTGTTGATAATGTTCCTTACTTCAATGTACAAACAAATCCCGCATCAAATTCTAACAAAGATTAAGTTAAGTGTCCAAATGACATAATTGTATATTTGCGACAAAATATAGAGTTTTAATAATACAAAATCATAACAAGCCACAAGAAAGAATAACATAACGTATAAGTTAGATCCCTTATACAAATTCAATGACGCAGTTTTGAGTTGAGTCTTAATCTAAGTTACAAGACGCCTAGAAATTATCCAAAAACGTATTTAGTCAGATTACGACTGAAAACTAGTAGAAACGCCGTGATCACGAAAAATATCTGGAGGATGAAGTATTTTCCGACAACTTTAGTGAAGTAGAACCCCTTATAACGAGCTTAGGAGAACGTAGCAGTAGCGATACTGATTCCCACGGCAGTAGCTGACACGTCATATTATTTTAATTTGTTTATAGGTATTTGCAGTAGTAGTTAGTGGAGTAAAGTTTTGTTTAAAATTTTAAATAATTGAAGACCTTGGTGTAAAAACCTGGCCAAGTTCACTTTTGGACTAATCTGAAGTATACCCATCTTGTACATTTAAAAACAAAAATTTCGAGTGTGTTAAAGTAATTGCAAATTCCAGAACGTTTTTACTTGTTTTCTCACAAATGTTGATTTATGAGTTGGCCGGTTTTTGCACCAAGGTCTACAATTTTAACACTTTTTTTAACCGCCACTGGCAGAGAGCTACATGCCCTGTATTGTTTATTAAAAAAAAGAAACACACAGCCCAACGGATATATGTCTTTTCACAAAACTCTTACTTATCAAATAAGGCGGGTCGTGGTTGTACACATTAGTAGTTCACACTATGACCGCTTTGACTTTTCATGAAAAGCAGCGGCAGAGATTGTAATTATATCTCTATGCGTTATATTCCGGCGCTTCATGATGCGTCTAGGATTTCACGATTAAACCGAGTTCACTATTAGTCTACCACATATAAATAAAGATATTTTTTGGGCAACTGTAAATCTATCAGCTGATCTATCAAATAATAAGTATGCGGCTATCATAACTAGAAATAACACACTAATGGTGACTCATTAATTTAAGTACTTTTAGTATCAACGCACAACATGATATCCATTTGTCGGGGTCGAGTAGCAGGTGCCCTTTATTCGGGAGTTATTGTCCGTTTCGCAGCGAGGGTCTTCACGTTTAGTCTCTTGTCATTGGAGTTTTCGGTGCAATCTAACTTCCTCCTCTTTGTGTTACCGGTGATATATGTTATAGTGGCGAGAAGTGTTCGAGTGGTTATATCAAACTTTTTATTGCTTCCGTGCGGGAGATGGGGGGAGTTACGACATTTTCGCGATGTCACAAAGCAACAGGAAAGGGATGGGCTAGACGGTTGAAAAAGTGAGAAATGAAGGAAGCAAATTCAATCAGTGTCATGCAATACGATTAATCTATTTAATTGTAAAGTTTGTCTATGGCTTCTGCTATCATTGTTAAATGTTTACATAAAGCTGCGAAACAATTCTCATTCACACTGCCTCCTGTACAGCAGGCGTCGACGAACTGGGCTGAATTACCCTAAGTAGGGTAAAAAGGAGGTTCTTGGCGGTAAAGGACTAATTTCATTTATTTGGGTAGTCCTAGTTTTTTTTTTAATTAATTAGCAGTTCTTGGTTATCTGTAAGTTTGCATATCTTGCATATTTAGCTGAAATTTTTGAGCCTGTGAATGCATTGATCAAAAAATTGGAAGGACAACATAATATAATTACGACAAGAGAAAAGATTTCAGCGTTTGGAATAAGTCTTCTATTCTGGAGGCAGAAAGCAGAACAGAACAAGGTCATTAGCCTTTCAAAATAAGCCTTTTTTTAAGATTGTGTAGGTACCTGTAAGTTTTAACAACGTCAAAGATAGAATTGTAGGGCACCTTACCATACTCAGAGAGTGATTATAAGAATACTTCCCACATGTAGATTCACAAAATGTCAGCTGGAACATTTGATCCCTTTAAATGCCACAGGAGCCTCATGGATTAACAGAGTTACTTCTGCAAATTCGATCAAATATTAAAAAACCGCAAATAAAGCAGGTCTGTCGGAGTTCTGGGTGTCAAGATCTGACCAGTGTTTTAGTATTGCCATCGTAAAATTACTACTTTTTGCAACCACCTATCTAGCGAACAAGGCTTCTAAACTAATAAACATCTTCGTTTATATGGTATATAGTGTGGGGTAAATGGAATAAAGAAGTTCGTCGTACCCTGGTGTATAACAATCAACAAATTAGTATAAATAGATGTCTATAAACAAAATATTTTCTCATGCCTACACAATTATATGTTAGCAGTCATATGTGCTGGTGTGGGCATTTCAGCAGTACTGTAATGTCTGTGTTATTCGATTCAAAAGGAGTGAAGTTTGTGACGGTTGGGTTTATCTTAACTTTAGCCCAGACATGTAAATTTGTTAAAATAAACTTGCACACAAGTATTAATTCAATACTCATTTAGTACATAAGTCTTTATATTACCAATGATTTAGCAGCAGTTACTAAGAATTTGTACATTGTCCTGTCATGTCAACTTCTGCAGGGTTAGTTTGTAACCCTAAACATAATCACCATATCGATTAGGAAATAAAAATATTGAATCATTATGAAGCGGCATATGTGCAGACTTCGGTGCCGACCGTCGTAGTGAACGCATGTAACTGAACTGTGCTTTTGCACATTTACTTGTATGCCGAGTAAACCACCAGACTACATACCTGCACACACCAATAGCAAAAAAAGATAAGACAGTAGCGAAGTCGTTGACTAACATGATAATTACGACAGTTTTTCCATTGTAATCAAAATCGTCATTATATAAAAGAAACACAGCAAAGCTACAGCTAACTTTAAAACAAAACTTCTGCGATATTACGGGCAAGCAAGCTAGAAAAGGCCTTAAAGATTAACATAAAATAGATCTAGAAATACATCGMTATAGAAATATTGTAGTGAATGTATCATCCACTATAATAGTATTTATCATCACATCCCAAAAAGGCACTAAAACCKGAACATTTCAAAATAGGTTAACTTCAGCCTACACTGTTACAAATGAAAGATCACTCTTTATATTCCCTTTTATCGTTTCATACTTTGTAGGTTTTTCACGCGTGCAAACAACAAAACAAATCGCTAAATGAGTGAAGAACTACTAACACTAGTAAAACCGTAAGCAATGAGAAGACAAAAAATACGTAAATAGGAATACCAATACACATACCGTAGTAATAATAAGTATAATGGCCAACTAACCAACAAATAATATATACAACTAGTCTTTTTAGATGTTCTTTTAGTCAAAAAGTTTTCTTACAGCAACAAGAACTCAATCCAACCGAAGGAAGACAAAAAGGATATAGGGAAAATGAAAAATGCTTGAAATGGTGCATATAAGAAATCACACTATTATGGTACAAAAACTCCAGGATGAATATAACACAATAAAATATCAAAAACCTTACAAGGTAAATAAGAAAAGTTGTAAATCACACTAGATAAAAGATATGGAACCTTACAAGGTAAATAAGAAAAGTTGTAAATCACACTAGATAAAAGATATGGAAGTTCTGAAGTAGTTTGGTAGGAACTGTTAAAAACAAAAATCAAAATACAATTCAATGGAAACGGACAAGGCCAAGGGCACTTCTAAACGACCTCGAACGAGACAGCTTTTGGGGAGGATAAATCATAGCGGCAACACCAGAAATGATGCAATAACATTCCAACCCAGCGAAAGCTGGAACAAATAAGACTTCAATGAGGAGTAAAAATACCTATAACAGCACCAGGAAAACATGGAAACAAGCCCATTCACAGAAAATCACAACAGCAGTAAAAAAAATCTCCGGTAGGAAAACATCACTTAGAATACCATTTTTCTATAAAGGTCTTCAACAAGAGAACAGAATAAGCACAATACGAAATCACCCAAAGAAGCATCGACACATATCGTGTAAGAGCAACCTAAGTAAGACACAGGAATCGTGATAACAAATAATAAATAAAGTGGTTCTAAATATTTAAACAACTCCAGACAGCAGCTTGTCTAAGAAGCAAAATAATGCAGCCGATTTAAGCCAACTTCAAACTCAGCGTGTATCCCGCTAACGTTCCCATTCCACTTCTCAGCTTCCTGTAACGTGTGCTACGTGGGAGCACACTAGGAACAAGCGTGACTTAACTCCAGCTCAGCGTACACGGCCGGCCCGAGAGTGGCAGAAATGCCTACCGTACGTTGGTTCAATCAATCGATCAGTATGAAGCGGCATATATTACATCTTGGGCTAGTATATACCAGTAGTAATAAAACAATAAACTTTGGTAATCAAGTATAGGTACAAAAACCACCATGAGATAAGATGCATTTTGTTAAATCATGGATAGAAAATAATACAGTTGCACTATTTAAAACTTCTCTTAGATCAACCCCTTTCTAACTATTAAAGTTAACCTTGAACTTAAAGTTCATTACGGAAATAACATTTTACGTGATGATAATGAAATTTAATGTTTTTGGGACAACTCGGTGTAACTAATGTGTCTACATTTTATACTAGGAAAGTGGATGATGGATTCATGTACATATCTTCGCCGAATTTCTATATAATAAATAAAATATCGTCGAGTTGACACACAAAAAAGACAGGCTATGTGCACTGCGTTAACTATGCACTATCAGGCTTTATTTGCCGTTAAATTGATTTTAACGATGCATGAACACGTAATATTTAGGTCAGTGTAGCCATAAAACATGGTAATTGTGCATAAAAATAATAATGGCCAGGTTAATTGGTACCCTGACGGCATGAACAAAAATGCATCGAGCATTCAAGCCAGTGTTTCAATGCATATGCTGTTGTGAAAGTATGGAAGTAAGAACATAAAGCTCGTTTGTACATACGTCATATGTTTAACACACAATCGCCTTGTGAGACTTCAAATTACTAGTATGATCAGTAAATAAAAGATCAAATAATCCCTCTAATAATTTTGTTTATAAAGATTACTGACTGTATTGTATACGTTATAATAAAATTACACCTATGTTGCCATACCGTACGTTCAATCCACATGCAGATGAAGAATCATTAAATAATTAAAAAGAAATAGAAATTGTTAGTTACACTTACACAAAGCAATCAGTTCAGACAGAAAATATTTTACTTTAATTCCGAACAGTGAAAAGTCAGTTTTAAATAAACAAATACTAGCCTCAGTTCGATGACTACGATATGTACTCCAGGGGAATACAACAGAAAATCCAGCTGATGAATATGTCAAGGCCTTAAAAAATTCTCTATCAGTAGCAGTTAACAAAGTACCATCATTTAATGCAGTTAATCCAAAATTTTGTCATTCAAGGGAACAAGTTGTATTTCGTCTGGAGGTAGATCGAAGAGCTCCACATTTGGTCATGGTGAATCTATCAACACAAGAAAAGTTAGATTATAACGGAGATAATAATGAGGCTATGTGCGAAGACTCCTTAACCACGAAAGAATTTAAAACCGAAGGCCATCGCAGTTTTTGCGCCACTTATAAAATATTGGTCGCAACTATTCCAGGTTCCATGTAAAGTACATGCGGACTGAAAATTAGCAAAAAGACGCAAGAAACTAATAATATTTTTATCGCAAGACATAATATCTTTGCGACAAGAAATAACAGAGCTAAAGGTCACTTTCAAGGCGTCAGAAGAAATCGATCGTAATTACATCAAACATCTCAAACGGTAAGGGTGAGAAATGCTGGTCGCACTGTCGATTTAGTGCTAATGCAAAGAATTGCATTAAACCGGAGATTCAAGGCAGTCGAGTCGTTAATGGTGGGGAAAAGGCTACGACCTAACAGCATCGTGCTCAAACTATGTTAGTGATAAAAATTCAAGATAATATTTTTACTTTACACCATGTCAGACTCTTTGCAAGAATCCTCAATCATATTATGAATTATCTGTTGCAAACATTCTTGCAATAGGTATTTGGTATGATCACGCTAGTGTTCAAATCTAGGATTTCCGGAGAGACAAGACAAAATTAATTATAGATGTCGATTCCTTGAACCATTATGATTTATTGCTGGATCTTCCTAATGACAGACTACTACAATCCACAACGATCAGGTAACAGAATATAATAGCATGTCAATCATAACATCACCAGCAATTCATCGTATACTATTTAATAGTTAGCAGATAGTCAATAATCGTACATGGAAGTTGCGCGGAAAGAAAGAAATATCCAGATAACTCAATCTCAAACATTTTGCAAATACTTCAATATTCTGGATCACATAGATTAGGAAACTGCATTGAGTACACTAACTGCAAGTCGAGAAGTAACCAAACTGTCAAGCTTAGTATTATGCATTTCAATGTAGGGTAAAATTTTACCACATCACACGTCTTCAGACAAACTTAAACTCAAATTTCGTGCATATTTAGTGAGGAAAACATGACAGGAAATTAGCACCATAYTGTCAAGTACTTACATAAGCGGGTTTAGTAAAAAAGACCTGATTCACACTGTACGGGTTTAATTGGAACCCTCGTGAATTTTTTTGACATAGCCTAAGCAATCCTATGAAAGATATCCTTTAGAAACCTTATCAATTAAATCTGGACCCTAATAAAAACCCGATTCCTGCCTTATCCCAGCTTTTAGGGGCGCACCCTCATCTACACGGGCTTTCGGGCCTATAACCCAGATCATCGCCGTAATGTAAAAATTATGCGCGAGAACTAGAACAAGAAAAATGCTAACGACCATCCAGCAGTTAGGAAGCAAGTTGGTAGGAAAATAACGAATCGGTCCGGGCTTACTCCCAGATAAGATTTTAATGCGAAACTGTAAGCTGAAAGTCCGGACGGTGCTTTAAGAGGGTTGCACCCGGCTGGCTTGATGTAGATTTAAATTGGTGCGGTAATAAGTCCGCCGGACTAGAGCGCCCGCTAAATGCATCGAAAATGGTCGTTTTATTTTTACAGTGTTAAAGTTTTAAGTGTGGAATTGGTTGAAATTACTCTGGCGAACCACGTTTTTAACAAATATAAAATGTACGGCATGGAGAGTTCAACAATTTATGCTGAGAACCTAAAGTTGAGACATTAGAAATTGAAATTTTTTAAATGTATGGGTTGATTTACATTTAAATAACCGGTAGGTCACGTCAGGTCAGGTCGTACAGCAGCAGAAAAAAGCTACCTAAAACTCCCAGACGATTAATGGGGGCTGAAGTATTTTCTTTACCAGTCTATCTTTATTACCTTTAAAACGATATGTTATTATCTTAAAATTTATGTAACATATTCCTAAAGATGTATATGTGCTCCAGGGTAGCATTTGATAATTTTTCTACTTCGGCTTATTAAGTCTCTTCAGTACGGTTGTAGTCAAAATGCAGACAACATGGCACATACATTTCGTCACAGTGACAACGACGACCGTAAATTTTAATCATAAACACTTTACGTGAAACGATTCAGCGCCCGTGACGTCACCGTATGACCGTTGGTTTAATGTTTATTTGAAATGTCCCTATAAAGTATAATGTAATGTGTATTGTAAACAACGAAAATAATTTGGTATATGTCATATGGATGGTTAAAGTAGGTAAAGTGAATGAATTTAACAAATAAAGGAGAAACGTAAATTTGTTTGGGCTTTCCTTATATTATAGTTGGCAAGACTTATAATAAAGACAAAAAAGTGCCAGGAATTAATATCTGCTGTTTTATACTATAAACAAAATGTTGATGGTGTGCCACAAATGACATCAATTTTTAATACACATTTGTCCCCATTTAAAAAAATGAAATAATTTTATAATAAAGTGTCAACAGCTATTAACAGCTTAAAGTGATATAAAATGTAAGTTTGAAGAAACCTTCTTCATTGAATGTTACCTTTTCGACTATTTTTGGTCATTTAATTTACCTACAAACATGGTGAACAAAGATAAAAATGGATAGAACATCAATAATTTTTCTGTGTGATAACAAATTTTGTCTTACAACGTCCTTTTCCATGTCGGATATATTTTTAAATAATTACCTATGTTCATATTGGAACAAAGAACTCAGTTTTATTTTGTATACAATTTCACAGTTACTTAATCATCTCCAAATTCTAATGAAGCAACAACATACAGAACGTTTAACGTTTATGCACTAATCAAAAGAGACAGCTATTCTCCATTGTTTCCCCTAATGCGAAAATTAACAAATTAGGCACACTTGACTTGCATTAGAATTATGTTATATTGTTTCCATGTATGCAAATTAGCGTATCAACTCGAAATACTCAAAACAATTAACCTAAAACAACTAGGAAAGTCGTAAAGGTACTTTCAGCGGCACTACAACGAATTTACCTGTCTGCCTTGGAAATCGATACTTCACATTTTCTCTGTGTTCAGCATCATAATCGCCGTCATGTTTTGGTACCTATTTACATGAAAGAACCTACGCGTTTCCTTAGATTGGACTTAGGTTATAAATTATAACTCCTTGTTTGGAAGAGTGCGATTCAAACTGGTCCGCGTGCATTACGCAATGCCTTTCCAGCAAGACATTTTGAAATTCTTAATGATAAACGCCCACTGTGTTTGTATGGAGATCATAATTTATACACAGTACCATTCGTGTATACACACGAAAAAAATAGCGCCAATGGCTGGAACGTTTTTAAAAATAAAATAGCACTGCAACTTGTTCTCTTTATTAAAAATAATTAGATAAATGAAAATTTACTAAAACTACAATGGGCCGTAATGTGGTTCTGTATACACGTTTTTAAGAACTTGGCGCATTTTGTGTCACTTACAATATCTCCCACGCAGATGGTATATAGCTTTTCAGTTCATAAAATGACTCGTTTTCTTTTAAATGAAAGCTAGTGTCTACTTCCTGTATAATGTAAAATACCATATTATGCATTTACATTAACTAAAAGGTCTGTTAATTTTTGTTTAACTTTCTTCAATTATGACAAACGAACTGCACCCTTATGTTGCAAATGTGGCAAGAACAAGTGAACAAGTATAGGATCATTACGGTTACCATATGAATTGCAAATATTCGATTCAAACTCCACCAACGTCGAAACTCATTGCGTTTTATTACGAATTTCATTTATACTGCAAGAAACAAGAATATCCAGACGGCAGCCGGGGATTTGCCTGCAAATTGTAAAGTTAAACTACTCCAGACAGTGCAATTAACATTTCAATCTTGCGGCTTTATACTTTCCTTTGAGTGAAATTAATTTCTAGTCGGGCAGTAGACCGCTTTGTTCGCTTACGCAAATTGAAGTTGTGTTAGTTCAGGCCGGAGAGCTCCAAACGCAGCATGATGACTTTTATCTAACTCACGTAAAGCAATGTGTTTTGTGTAGGTATGTCGTAGAATTCGACGATATTACACCTCGGACTTGCCTGGGCGGTCCGGGTCGAGGACTCACCTGAAAAAGATAAAAACTTTTGATGCATTTGTTGTTTTTAACAAAGCAATGGAAAAAAGCTACTTTGAATTAAGATACAGCGTTTTGATATTTTACAAAACAAGTTCAATATATCTTAAAATCGCTCTACAAAGCTATTTTCTTGCATTTAAGAGATATACGTTGGTTGTCGATAATCTACCCCCAGTAAATATTTAACTGGTTTAAAACTAAGCATACTTTTCAATATCCATTGTAGTGCAGTGCTGACTTTTATCTAACTCACGTAAAGCAATGTGTTTTGTGTAGGTATGTCGTAGAATTCGACGATATTACACCTCGGACTTGCCTGGGCGGTCCGGGTCGAGGACTCACCTGAAAAAGATAAAAACTTTTGATGCATTTGTTGTTTTTAACAAAGCAATGGAAAAAAGCTACTTTGAATTAAGATACAGCGTTTTGATATTTTACAAAACAAGTTCAATATATCTTAAAATCGCTCTACAAAGCTATTTTCTTGCATTTAAGAGATATACGTTGGTTGTCGATAATCTACCCCCAGTAAATATTTAACTGGTTTAAAACTAAGCATACTTTTCAATATCCATTGTAGTGCAGTGCTGACTATGGTTTTAACTTTCTTAAAAATGACTAATGTAATTATAGATTCAGATTCAGAGCAAATACTCGCACGACTGGTAAATTACTTCCACATCCAACGGATGGGAAGTATTGTATCGCGAAACAAATTTTCAAAATTTTTTATTTGCTCATTCGCTTTAAAATAGTCAAAAAAGCAAGAATACAAAATTTGAGCAAAAAGAATTTCTTGTCTGTGTGTCTGTGGTATTGTTTGTAGACACGATAACTTTCGAAAGACTTAGTATATGAACTTGAAATTTGGCAAACCTATAAATCTCAACTACCCAAGGCGACCTATAGTTTGTGGGGTAACTAGGGTATCGGGAAGGGGGCGAAATTGAGGAGTAACTACCCTTTTTGCAAATTTCTCTTATAAATTTTCAGTGCAGCAAACTGTTCAGAAGATATTAGCAAAAAAGCGTCACTTAAAGAAAACTGTTTTTCCTAAATATCTCCGAATATATTTAATATATTAAAAAAATTAAAATACCATCAGATAGGAAATAAAATTTCTCACAAAAAGTGTCTTAGAAAATTTATCAAAAATTTTGACATTTTCGAAATATTTCCAAAAAACCTATTTTGGACCCTGCTCGTACGATTTTTTTTAAATTTTGGTATTATATAGCAAATCAAATTTCTGATCAGAAAGCACTCTTGTAATGTTTTTGATAAATTAATAATTTTCGAGTTATTTGGAAAAATCAGATTTTATAATTTTATATATTTTTGCTAATATCACGAGGACTGTTTGTCMTAGAAAAAATGTGTAGAGAGAAAAAATGCTCAAAATCTGATTACTAATCGTATAGTATAAAAAAWAAAAACATAAATGTCATTTTGATTCAATTTGCAGCGGTTTTTTATTGGGTACAGGACTTTTCGCCCCTGCCGGTTCGAGGTCGCCGATTCGCAGCCGGCCGTTTCGAAGCCAGGCCTCTTAGCAGCTGGACTTATTCGAAGTCGGCCGTTTGGCAGTCGACTGTTTCGCCGCCAAACTGATAACAATATTTACGACAAAAATTAAAAAATTCTTTTTTGAGAAAGTAAGCTGTCAAAGGCAAGCTTTGGGTTTTATAAAAAAATAATTTTTTTCGTACCTTATTACCTATTGGGAGTAATTGTTGAATGGTAAAAAAGCCAAAATAACCTTCATTATAATATAAGATTTGCAATCACAGGAAGGTTATTCGGTGTAAATATTATTTCATTTGATTACGTATTATCTATAAATTTTTGTATAAGGTTTTTTTACCCGCTGAAGTGCGCTTGATCACTGCTTTTTGAATAGTTATAAATTTACAGATACAAGAAAGTACTTGTTAAAAATTAATCTATTAACCTAAAATATTCTCGTTTAACAAGTAAATGGTAACAAAAACGTCTGTGGCACAGAAAATCTGGATGAGAAATTAAATGAAAAGCAACTCTTTTTTTAATTTTATTATTTCGGAATGTTAGTAGGATTTGTGAATGGGACGTGCTGAAAGTACCTACTATCCCGCAGTGTTTTCTCCAAACATTAATATATGTCAAGGCCTGTGCCCATTAGTGAAGAAAAGGGCATTGGCTACCCTAAAAAGCTTTATCCTTGCAAATTAGGTCATTTAAAACTAAATACAGACAACATTTAATATTGAAATACAGAAGTATTGGTAGATGATTACTTCATTACTAAAATAGTGTAATTTCTACATAAAAATTCTGGCATTTACCTTACCTCCAATAAACTGCTCTGTACTTTTTAAGTATGTGACTAAGCAATTTTCACTGCTAGTGAATTGAATAGATACTTATTATCTAAGAATTAGAGATTATCACATAAAGATTCGGTTCCGTCGAAGAAATGAATGAAAGTCGATAATTTACTTTGTACTTCAACGAATAATTCATTAATTTTTAGGTGAAGGAACAGTATAATCTTCACTGCAGTAAAAAAAAGGAGCTATATTTTGTCGTAGGATCTAACAAATATTTTAGTGAGCATAGGATAATAATTATTATTCCCAAATTTTTTCCATGGCAGTTGCTTTAAAATTTTTGACGTAAATATTGTTTAGTTGTCAGTCTGGCGACGAAACAGTCGGTGGCGAAACGGCCTACTTGGAAAAGGTCCGCCTGCGAATTGTCCTGGCTTCCAAACGGTCGGCTGCGAACCGGTAACCTCGAACCGGCGGCGACGAAAGGTCCCATTCCCAATTTTATAATTTTTTATTAATTCGTTAAAAGTTCTGTACTGCTTATTGCGTGCATTTTTAACTGATGCTTATGCTTAGTTTCTAATCAAAGCATTTTTGTTAAAATAGCAAGGTTAATTCTGAAATGATCGAAAATGTAACATATTCCTAAAAATGTATATGTACTCCAGGGTAGCATTTGACAATTTCTCTATTTCGGCTTATTAACTCTCTTCAGTACGGTTGTAGTCAAAATGCAGACAACATGGCACATACATTTCGTCACAGTGACAACTACGACCGTAAATTTTAATCATAAACACTTTACGTGAAACGGGTCAGCGCCCGTGACGTCACTGTATGACCGTTGGTTTAATGTTTATTTGGAATGCCCCTATAAAGTATAATGTAATGTATATTGTAAACAACGAAAATAATAAAATGTTGTTCATTTGGTATACGTCATATAATAACGGTTCAGGGTTTGAGGAAAACGGTGGGTAAAGTGGGTGAAGTGAATGAATTTAACAAACGCAAAAGACTTCCCTACAAAAAGCAGTAAAGGTGATTTGCTCCTGATATTACAGGAGTAATAGTAAATTGTATTTACAATTGGAGCTATTTAAAATAGCCAACCGCAAAATAAGATGGGAGCCGTAATGTGCTTACATTTCCCTCTGAGACGTGTGTTGCAAGTGCATCTAACATATGAAATAATTGCTGTCTTGTGTTGTCTTTAAAGCACCTGCTAAGAGTTTGCTGACAATGCCAACGTCTGCAAGTATAATAACACAAACACTGTTATCATTTTTTCTTTATGCCACACAGAATAAATTAAATAATTCACCAATTATTCGTAACTGTTGAAAAATGTCTGTTTGCGCGGTTTGAGAGATGTATACGGTTATTAGAAACGTGCGATAGCAAATGTTTCACTGCATTATTTATTATAAGGAAGTGATGCGCATAAAAACGTATAAAACATCAGTTCCATAAAAAAACCGCACATATAATAGGAAACAGTTATGAGTCTGCGTTTGCTTCTTAGTTATTAACATTGGCCTTATTTTATAATATCCAATACGACTATAACATGCTTTTCAAGAATTATTAACAACCCGAATGAATAGATCGTATTCATATAGGGCTTTTCAGGCTTCATTCAACCAACTCAATGAACAATGCTCTGCCAACTTACGCTCAGTCTGAAATTGCTTTTTGCCTTTATGTGTTCCCCTGTACATAGGCATGAATTTCACAACGCCACGAAAGAAACAATTCCGTAGCACACTGAATCTGCGTTCCACGAATGCTTACCTAGGTTCCGTAACATAATACGACGCGATGAAATTTTTATCATGACGACGAAATCGGGCCGTGCGAATGCAGGAACGCTTACAATACTGCCATCTGGGAGCAGTCTTTGAAGTCGACCAGAGACTCACAACGGCCGTTTTCACGTTTACCGCAGTTTATGTTCCGACGAGGCTGAATTTTTAGAGCTACTTATGACCATTACTCAGAGGGGCTGTATAAACACCAAGAAAAGCTGCCATTCAAATTTTGTGTAAAATTCGTGAACTGCGTTTTTGGTTAAATATCTCGTTACGATCTGCAAAGTATACTCATTATATTTCAATTTTCAAGTTATTTGTTCTAAAGACACCTATTTTAAAGTTGCTTTCATTGCCTGTGCAACTATTTTTTTAATTGAATGTTATATGTGACTGCTAGACTCTTCAACCAAAAACAGTGGTCAGTACCTGAGTATAGCTAAATAGCGGAATTTGAGGAAAAGGARGGTGTTACAAACAGAATCCCAAACGACGCTAATGAAGTGGCTGTACTTAGTCACCTTTTAATGGATAACAGGCAATCTGTAATAAAAGCTGCTCCAGAATATGGGGTCTCAAAAAGTAGTGTACATCGGACTATGAAAAACAATAAGTTTCATCCATACCTATACGATATAGCTTTCAATAAACTGCAGATAACATGAAATTTTAAATCACCCCCGTAGTATTTTTTTCAATGATTACCTAACGCCAATATGTACGACAAAACCTGATAAAAAATCCAACCTTACTTATATTATACGTTACGATGTGGTGTACTTTTCCTGCAAAATATATATAATAGGATTACTTTTACGTATATAAAACTACCTGAAATCACTGAACTGATTAACTTGCTATGTCTAAGCAGTCCGTGTGCACATTTCTGTATTGCATGAACAATTAAAATAGAGCATCATCATTTATTCAGTTACTTGTCTTATAATCAAATGTTCAAATGCTAGAGGGCCTTAATGCGACAATTGGATTAAATTCCCCGCATTTTGGGGAATTCTTCACAAATTGGCAGTTCCGAATATAACGATCTTTTTTTCGTAGGGATTTTCATGTGCTTACTGACCGTACCGTGTCGTAGTTCATAAAGCCACCGGTAGATGACGCGTACCGATTTTCACAAGATGACCGATCAATCGTCATGTAGGTCTCTTCACTTAGAGACCGTACCGACCGACGTCGTAATTCGTAAAGCAATCACTAAATGACATACGCGATTTTCATAAAATTGCTGCTTAAGACGTATTCTTGTCAAAATAATGTCTTATTGTTACGGCGTTACAACTAAACAATTTGGTTGTAGCGCAATATAGAGGCCCGAACGCTGGTGCAACACCGCGAACAGCTGACCGCTGAACACTGTCAACTGTCACTTATGACTGACAAGCTTTTATCTTTAAGTATTGGAAGGGTGTTTAATATGTCTAAGGTGTTGATTTTTACTCTGCGCTCCAATGTTATTCTACCACGAACAGTACAAATATTACAGCTTCGCTTCAACTGAACATAACCTACAGCTTCATCTCCTTATTACTCACCCACAGATCTACAAACAAACATGCAGTTATAACAATTTATTTATAATAATATGAATTTATATTTTATCAATAGTTTACTTGCAAAAACCCCAACAGACACGATATATTATTACTTACCTCTTGGTTTTCACATTACGGACTTTGGAGCTCACAAACCGCAAGCGGTGGGGGCTGCGCACAAACGCATTTGCAACTCAGAACCAGTGCAGGAGTAACGGTGGTACTTAATCCAAACGCGCATGGTCGTGTCGTGACTAAAAATTGTGCACTATGTCGGCGGTGCCTCAGATACTCTTGAAAGTGTGAAATGTAAGACATCTATTGCTAAGGGAATCTCTGTCAGAACTATCGAGAGGATTGTTCGTGAAGGTAATTGCAGTGCATCGGAAAATAATGGAAAACCACAGTACAGTACTCCTGGAAAGAATAGACCGAGAAAGAGTAGCCTAACTGCCGATTTTCCGGAATACAAGAATACTGATTTGCGTCATATTGTGCACGAATTTCACAAGACCGTGTAACAGTAGCACAATTAAACCAGAAGATACGAACTGGCTTGGATTGGCATGGATCGAGCGAGACTGAAGGTTTTATTACACAACATGGGATTCAGGTGGAGGTGAACTCAAAATAATCGAATTTCTTATTTGGAGAGAATAACATATATCCGAAATCAGAATACACCAATTGTATATCTGGACTTAACTTACCTTCATAGTGGACACACTTCATCAAAAGACTGGACGGATGATTCGACAAAGGGGTTAMTTGCAAATATGTCCAAAGGTCAGAGGCTTATAATCATACACGCAGGATGGGAAAAGGGGTTCTTACCTGGATGCCTATTAATGTTCAAGTCGGGAACAAAAAGTGGTGATTACCATTCAGAAATGAATTCTGGTAATTACGGAAAGTGGCTGGAAAACATGTTAATCCTCAATATGCCAAGGAATTCAGTCATTGTTATTGATAATGCGCCGTACCATAATGTGCAAACCAATCCAGCACCGTCGTCCAATTCCAAGAAAGTAGATATGGTGCGATGGCTTACGAAGCGTACCATTAATTTCGATCCAAACAGTTTGAAACCAAAACTGTACGAAATTAATAAAAATAACAAAAAACGCCATGTAACTTACAAGTTTGACAACTTGTTACGAAGTCATGGACATACAGTTTTACGCTTACCACCCTACCACCCGGATTTGAATTCCATCGAGTTAATTTGGGCCACAGTATAACACAACGTTGGTGCAAGAAATGTCACGTTCAAATTGGATGGCGCAAGGATGATAGCCAAAGAAGAATTCAGCAAGATAACACCCGAAGATTGGAAGAAGCGCTGTGACCACGTGATTAAAGTAGAGGACAGATGATATATGGAGCATGAAGTGTTTGTTGATAATCTTAGTGAAGTGGAACCTCTAATTATTAACTTACAATATAGTAGTGACAGTGAATGTGATAGTGATTAGTTAGTGCATATGTACTTATGACATTCTCTTCACTGTATAATGATGTTTCGCTTGTTTTCTTTTTCATTTGCCTTCAATTTCTGGTAGTAACTTGACAACTCACTCGAATGTGATTTATTATTTTTGTTTCTCTTGTTTGTACTTAGTAATTAGTTTTCTTTATTGTACAGCCTTATTGTTTCTTCTAAGTACGTTTTCTTTTTCATTCGTTTTTTGGTTCCGATAGTAATTTGACAACTCACATGTATGTATTATTGACATTATTTTTACGTTTCCATTTTTTGTACTACCTACGTTATTTTGTTTACTTAATTACACAATAATACTGTTTCCTGTATTTCTTTTTCCCAAACACCACATTGCGTGCAAAGCAAAAAAATTTCATTTGCGCCTCCACTGCTATACGATGGTCGGCACGCCAACGAGTCTCATCCCCACCACTCGCCATCATTCAACTGTTTTGGAGTAACAATCAGTAGCCGGTAGTGCATTTCCGTTTCGTTTGTGACGTTTCAGCATTTCAATTCTGTTTTAAAATTAGTTAACTTTGGGCGCTTTCTGTGACACTAAGAATAGTTTTTCCTGCAAGCAGATTGGGTCGATTTATTTCATAATGTGATTAAGACCTTAATTGTACTAAAGCACGAAATTTTGATTACACTAAACATGCCCATCGATAAGCGCCGCGCCGGTTCCCGGAAAACGGGAAACCGGCGTTCATTGTGTTTGCATACTTAGGTTGTACTTCACATCTTGCGGTGTTATGGCTTACAAACTTTGTGTTATGCCAGTGGGATGAAATTGAAAACCCAACAAAATCACTAAAACAAGCGTTAACAATACGTTGCCAAAACGCAAACTCCCTTTTCGGTTAGTATGTTACATACTGCGGAGAGCGATTTAAAATAGTTCAACTAAGACTTGCATTTTCAAAAACTTGGATCTGTTTTTTTTTTTTGTACGAACCAACACAGTGAATTATTTTCATGTTACAATAAGCAACGAGACGGTGATAAACTTCGTAATTTTTACTTCACTGAAATACCCTATTATAACTTCTGTGAGCAATCAGAATAACAAATTAGTATTAACACATCGAGATAATGTAGCAATTGTAGCAAAGTGGTTAGTTTTCGAATATACTCGTACATTTGGACAAATTCTTAACATTATTTTGCAGCAAAGGGAAATCGGGCTAAAATTCGTGAAATCTTGCGAGTAAGCTGGTCGTTCCAATTGACTCCTGTTCTAAGAAAGATACAGTCGTTGGAGTTTATGGCTTTTTTGTTATTGGCATCTGTATGCCTGTGACCCAAATGTTTAGCGCGCGAAAGATCTCGGTATATGCTAGATTCGTTGTTAATTAATTAGAAATGATGATGATCTCCTCAGTTTTTCTGAATTTTTCTTTACATGTTGCATATTGGAATGATGGGTATTGGTATTAGTAGTCAAAGTTATTGGCATATCGCGTAATAACTTAACTTCAAGTTCGGGATATCCACGAGTTAGATATGTTTGATTAGAAATGTTTAGCTTTGATTTAGATACTGATAATTTGATAACTGGACAATTGTATGTCAAGGAGAATATGACAAGTGCCGCGCTTAGAGGGGATAGTTTTTAACAATCACGTCTCAGTTCAGAAACTCCACCAAGTAACGTATTTTTTGAAAAGTTAAGATTGTTCAGTCTGCATTCCACCTTCTTAGGTATCGGAAGAAATGTAGGTTTCAAATTTCGTAACGTGGAATTAGAAATTGTGCTCAGGATGCAAATCTCGCGTATTAGTTTGGTGTATTATTAACGTAATATTCGCGTTAATCACACTTCCAAGTATTTTGAAAATTCGTAGATTAATCAGTTCTGTGTAGATCCAAATTGTTGACTTACTGTTTATTCTTGTTTCATAGTTATAATATTGTAAATAACACTGAGATCATTACATACAATAGCCTTGTTTGACTTTTATTTTTCACCTTATTTTAATTTATTAATTATTGTTCAATATATTTGATGTTCGAAACTTGTTTCTTTCATTCTTGCGTAAAATGATTTATTGTATTCATGTGTAGGTTTGGTAGCAGCGCCCGAATAAAGGTAAGTTAGACACTTTTATTAAGTTAATTTAAATTGAAATATATTCCGCGCAATTACTAGAATCAGTTAATTCGTTTAACTAATAAGTAAGCATCCCCAGTAAACTAGTATCGGCCAACCATAGTGTTTTGTGACGGGATCTTATTAGGCATTTAGAGCTTGGAGTGTTAAATTGATAGGTCCGCTGGCTGTCAATTCTAATTGGTAAGCAAGCACGTTTAAACTGCAACATAAAATTTTGCGTCAGCTGGGCAACACAATAATCCACTAACGACGTAACGTACGATTACCTAAATCGCACAGATGCGCTGCTCTCTTTTTTCGATGATTGAGAAAGCTAAATCTTCATCCGCGAGTTTTCCTAATCATTCTTCTATTTTCATTTAGTTTCCCTGATTAGAAATGTGTCCTTTCATGCGGACCGAACTTCCAAGTTCCGCATTTGCAAAATGAATGCGGAACTCCCGGAAACTGCAATAACGTCGCGGACACACTGGGTACGGATTCTATAATGATGCATCTATCAACATTCAGAACGAGGGGTACGGTCCAATGCGAAACGAACTGTCGAGATTGATAAGATTCAGCGAAAGAACAAGGGGGAGAACATAAATTTTGCGATGCCAAGAAAAAGTGTACAAAAATACAGTACCTACACTTGTTCTAAAACACATATCGGTTTCAGAATTTCTAACCATATACCTGATAAGTATAATCGCTACGGCTTTTAATGTCAAGCAGCGCTTCTTACGTTGAATCATTAAAATTGTTTAGAAGTTGCTTTCCTAAAAGTGCTTTACTAAAGTACAGTAAAAATAAATACGTTTATTCATTAATCTTAAATAGCTTAGGTCGCCTACTATAAAACACCGTTTCATGGCACAAGATTGAGCGATAAGCTTCAACAATCAATTCAACCGAAAACAGTTTCCCAGCTTTCCAAGCGTCAAAAGCGGAGCAACTCCGTGTCCCGATAAAATTAGTTCGTAAAGCACGAGACCCTCGGACTTCTTCCAATCTGTCTGTTGCTAACAACGCATTTTTACGTCCTCCACGTATAAAAGGGCGACCGGCTGAAGGTGTTCCGTTATTGCTTCAAGTCGACCGGGGTTTATTTGGTCCGACAGATAAAATTTTTCTCCCCCCCTCACTCTCATGCGATGCTGAGGGCCCTTAGAAAGCGCGAACGTCTGAGAAAGGTTTTCAAGACTGGAGGGTTTTGGATTGTGGCAATTCGAGGGTGCCATTAGGTTCTATACAATTAAACAGTACATTTTCGTTTGCAGACGGGCAAAATTAAATCTTTTAGTGTGGTGTATGTTGCTGTTTAAAGACATGGACAAAATCTCGCGGTATACGGATTACTTTGTTTCCAATGAACGATTCATGTACTGAGCCATACATAATATAATTTTGCAACATAATATAATTTTCATTTCGAAGAGCTACTGAACCCGAAAGTAGGAGGTGAGGAGGATAGAGATCAGACTGACATTTTATGTATATATGACAGAGATGCAGACGGAATAACAAGAGATGAAGTTGATCAAGCCATAAACAATTTAAAAAATGGGAAGGCACCAGGTCATGATATGATTACAGCTGAGATGTTAAAATGTATGGGTAATAGAGGAAGAAATATGCTAAAGACTATTATACAAAAGGCATGGACAGAAGGCGTAATACCGGCAGATTGGCAAAAAGGAGTAATTTTGCCATTACACAAGAAAGGGGACAAGAAGAATTGCGAAAATTATAGAGGAATAACATTGCTCTGCATAGCAGAAAAGGTATATGAAAGAGTGTTGGCCACAAGATTGCAGGATAGCCTAGAACATCAACTTTTGGAACCTCAAAGCGGCTTTAGAAAAGGCAGAAGCTTGCAGGATCACGTCTTCACCCTTAAACATATAATACACAAACTACATGTTCAGGGCAAATCAGCATGCATGGCCTTCATAGACCTAGAAAAAGCTTTTGATCGAGCACCACGCACAAAAATATGGAAAAGCTTATTGGACAGAAGAATAGACCCAAAATTAATAGTGGCAATAAGAAGCATATATAAAAGAAACACCAGTTACGTCAGGACAYACAACGCTAAATCTGCAGAAMTTGAAATTAGAGAAGGTCTAAAACAGGGAGGTGTATTAAGTCCATTACTGTTCAATGTATTGATGGATGACATTATGAAGGAAATAAGGGGAAGAGTGAAAWAACTACAAATAGGATACAGACATCTTAAAATCGTAGAMATCAGTGAATGTGCTTTTGCAGACGACGTAGTTGTATTTGCCAAAAATGAAACTGACATGCAATATAATCTACAATTATGGAATAGTACGCTAAATAAATATAACATGAGAATGAACTGTGAGAAAACTAAAGTGATGTCAGCTGGAAAAAACGAAGAAAGGCTAATGCTAACTGTAAACAAAGCACACATTCAACAGGTACAAAATGTCAAATACTTGGGAGTGAATATCAACTGTAAAGGAGACCAAGAACTGGAAATAATAGACAATACAGAAAGCAGCAAACATGTATTATTCTATTTACAAAAAACTACTTGGTAAACAAGTCAATGTATATACCGGTGCTTACATTCGGATGTGAAACTTGGATCCTAAACAACAAAATACGTAGCCGAATCCAAGCAATGGAAATGAAATTTCTCAGAAAAATAAAAGGAATAACAAGAAGGGACAAGTCCGCAATGAAGATGTACGGAAGGAATTGAAATTGCAACCTCTAATGGATGAAATAGAAAAGAAACAGCTTGGATGGTGGGGACACTTGAATAGAATGAATAGTGATAGACAAGTTAAAAGTGTGTGGGAAGCAAGGGACATACAGGGAAGAAGTAGAGGAAGACCGAAAGAGACCTGGAACAACGTAATCGTAAAAACATTGCAGAAGAAAAATACAACATGGCACGAAGCGCAAAAGTTATGTATAGATAAAAAGAAATGGAAAAAATTTGTGGAAGAATAGAAGAAGATACAGAAGAAAACCCTACACCAGAATGGTAGAAGGGATCCGAATATATATATATATATATATATATATATATATATATATATATATATATATATATATATATATATAATTTTTAGTAGAAGTAGGTAGGTACCTATAATATGTTCGACGAATGTATATGCGAAATAATTTTATCGTAATAAACTAATAAACTTTATTCTATTAATCAGTCATGTTTTGTTTATAAATACCATTCACAGAATATAGCTTAACTACAGTTTAATATACCTAACCTTCATATTGTACCAAAAGTGGATATTTGGGTAGATTGACTAAAAATGTATTACATATATTAACAGATTGGCAACATTGGTTTCCTTATCAAACAAAGGAAACAAAATCAGAAGATCTATTTATGCAGACATTTTAAGACAGAAATTTTGCTATAATTCGATACTATGTCAATTGTGCATACTTTAGGTTTTTCCCATAAATTTTCCAACTTTTGGGGAAAACCACGGAACAAGAAGCTCTAGAAATAGTTGTCTAACTATGATGCTCGTAATAGTATACTGGGTAAACTGACAAGATCTGTTGTCAAAGATCTGGGAATGGCACAGGGCAATCTTAATCTTGTCGAAAATCTATAAACCCCCTAGGCTTCTATGGAAATTCGTTACATCTCATAAGAATGTACCTTTCAAGAAGAAATTTAATTGTGCCCCAATTTTAATTAGCTCGAACCATTTTTTTACTGGTTCTAACACCACGGAATTTAACAAAAAAATAGTGACTTTCGAGTGAGAACTGAAATAAATAAATAAATCA
This sequence comes from Rhyzopertha dominica, assembly GCA_025024175.1. Lineage (NCBI taxonomy): Eukaryota > Metazoa > Arthropoda > Insecta > Coleoptera > Bostrichidae > Rhyzopertha > Rhyzopertha dominica. The sequence continues at coordinate 57,728,229 of QCXZ01000137.1, forward strand.
AAATCTGTTGGCGAAGAAAAATGGCACCCAGAAAACCTGAAACACTGGATGTAAATTTGATTTCATGGACAAAGCTTAACGATTAACTGGATTTTTTTGGGTTGGGCCTACTTGAAAAACCCAAACCCACTGGGTTTTTCAAAAATATGTAGTTTTTACAATATGACTAAATGGAGATAAGTGCATTCATAACTTAAAATTTGGATTCAAAAACATATACTGTAGGTAGAGGCAACAAAACATAAACTGTGAAAGTAACACTCAAATATCAAACAAAAAACGCGGGCGGCGTTGATTTCTGAATTCTTTGTGCCGCCTTTTTGTAACTACTGCCAAGCTACAATATGCACGGCGATAGCAGTGAAGGTTGCAAATTAATGTCACACCACAGCTCCGAAATATGAGCTTTCTGCAACCTTAAAGTTAATTATCCCATAAAACACTACAGAATATGTTGAAAATACACATATCAAATAATTCAAAYATCGACAGATGACAAGTATGCGTCACTTTCCTGAGGGGCGGCAAATTGATTTAATTCATAATTTCCATAAGCGCCCTGCATGCATGAATCATTTATAGCCACCTTGTATATGGAGAAATATGATAGTTACTGACTGACCAAAAAAAACTGCAAAATCCCCGAAAAAAACCGATTAAACCCTCATGGGTCCAAGCGAGTTGGGTTTTTTCGAACCCTGAGAATTTTGCGCAGGTATGCATGGGAGCTTAATAGAATTATGGTTGTTCCTGTTAAAAATTACCTTTTTATTACAATTATGATTTTTACAAGCATTTTTGTTCCTTGCGTAAACTCATTTGTCGTTCGAACTACGTTGCCTTTGAAAACAAAAAGCTTTTTTACTGGTAATGCATTCAAATATTGCTTTGCTTAATAACTACCTACCAGTACAAACATATATCGGTCAATTCTGCAAATGACAATAATCCTTATCTATTGGCCAATCTTCATACTTTTCTATTTAAAATCGGTTTAATATTTTGATAACTAAAGCCCTGCTTACATTTGATTGTATTCTCTCACTTAATCCGTTAATTTCATGGTCAATTATGAAATTTAGTGTTTTCGGTATTAATTCATCCCAATTTAATGCGATACAAATAAATGTAGCAATATCTTGTAAACCATGCCTCAAACAAAATTTTTTAAGATAAACTGACGAAATAAGAAGGTGCAATTACCGTGTGTAAAAAATGAATTTTGAAAGCGTAGGAGTACGAAGAAAAAATATGGGGGGGACTGGTCCCTCGTTTTTATCAATCAATTTTTAGCTCTAATTTTCACCAAAGTGTGTCTACATGAAAAATACCTACGCCTAATTTAATGAATTTGCTCCAAAACGTAAGTTATGAAAAAAAAATTAAAATTTAAACTTTGATGCGAAATCGAATACTTAGCTTCCATATGAAATATGGTATAACAAAAATCCCTTCACTTTGACCCAAAGAATCTATGGTTACCGATGGCCTACTAGTTTGTAATACGCAATATATAAATATATAATACTAATAAAAATGTACAAAACCGGGACAAAGTTACCATTAAGCGCAACGCCAATTTAAAAATAAGCTGAAAAACAAAATATATTATGAATAAAGTGATGCTGCTATCTTGAATCCAGCTTTCCAAGAATACGGCACCGACCGTGACCGCGAAGCAGAATTTTATACCTTCCAACATTATTCAATATCTACTGGGAGCTTTCGTTCCCCAGTCGAAAGGATAGACTGCAAACAGACCGTCCTTTTGCGAACAGATACAGCAATTCCCCGATAAAATATATCAAACTCTGTTCACTCCCGGATTGGAACCGTAAATAAATCCAACACTGCAATAAATTGCGAAATACATTTCTCACTCCGGTACTTAACGCTTCTTGTTTAGCGTATATTGCGTCGAAGACGACGTTTATGCACGTGAGTTATGACATATTATCTGCATATAATCGACGAATGTTTTACAAACCAGGCTACAGCTTTTATCCCCCAATAAAATGTTGCGTTTAACTGCAAATTCAACGGGATTATGGATTATTTCCTTCAGGACGTCAAGATAAAGGCACTTTATGACGTATATTACGGTGAATTTCCCCCGGGGCATGCCGCAAAATGGCTATAATAATGCGGGCAATTGAGTTTAGCAAAAATAGCCAGGAAGAATACGTATCTAATGCAAGACAATGCGGTCGAATTGAGTTAGCTCGGTTTGCAACAACTCCTAGCAACAATCCAGAAACTTCCGAATTGTATTTGCAAAGTTCCCGTGGACTAACGAGCTTTATCTCGTAAAAGTTCTGCGTTGGTCACATTGTATAAAACTCTGAATTATATTACAACGGACAGATACGTACAACGACTAACAGCGAGTTGCAAATTGCGAAAAAGAAACGTATTGTTTTAATAATTATTACGGTTGGTGATTAACAGTGTGTGACAAGAATAACACAGAACACAGCAACAGCTTTCTGAGGGGTAAAACTACATACGAATAGCTGAATAATATTTACGATTATATACAGCGTATCTCCCGCTTAGAAATAAAAGCTTGCAAAATACAATCTCAAAAATGTAGCTCTAAATAATTCAAAGTTATTTAAAAAATGCGGAGATGCACTCCTTCGTTATTTTATTTTTATTTTTGATTTAGCTTTTATACCATTACAATACCTATTTTTATTTATTTACTGTTGGATGGGGTGAGTCAACCGCACCGAAGCTTCCTTCTAAGGGGTATGTTACTGCATTAACAATCCATGGGTGTCTATCAGTGATGGGCGCGTAGGATACGCCACGCAGATTACGCTATTATCTACGCGTAAATATGTAAGTCTACTGTAGAAAATAGTATTGTGTAGGTAAACAGAAATATGTAGCTGTTTAATGGTGTTCATCATTAGTTTATAATTATTTTTATTCTTGTTAACTGTACGAAATACTACCCTGTAATTGAGTTAACTAGAGAAATGTCTAAACAACGATAATTTGCATAATTTGACTAAGCAGGACAAGCGTGCCGTTAGAAGCAGTTTGGAGCCCTCAATCGGTGAAAGGGACTCCTCAATTACTGTCAACTGATATTGTATGTATTGTCTTTCTTCTCTATGAACTTCGGAAATAAGAAAAGCAATTTCGTACGCCACCCTTGTTCTTTTATTGTAACCTTTTTAATCACAGGACATTTTTATTGTGCTATATATATATATATTGAAAGGGTATGTAAGCATTTTCATTGCTGAATTATATATATTGACCTAAAGAAGCAAGTAGCAAGTGATAACCGGTTATTAGTAAATACCTTTCTTTCGAGAAAAGTCACTTTGTATGTGACGTATGCGGTTACGAATTTGGTAGCATGTCAAAATAGGCTTCTTAGGAATATACCAAATATAGTCCTGGAAGGAAAGACTTCGAACATATGCTTTGTCTTCTGCGCCCAAAGAAGTAAGAAAATCACACATGGAAAAGCTAACAAAACAAAAAAAAAAATAGAAACCAATAATTTCTATTACTTTTAGCGTGTAGCCAATACACTAGCCATATTACACTAGTCTTGTATTTTCTACTCAAAATCTACGCCAAAGTGCTTTATCCACATTTGTACGCGTAAACATTGTCATGACATTGGTAGGGAGTTCCATCTTCCTCCATGCATTTCCAACAATAAATGTTTCTTTAAACGGTTAGTGCCTCATAAGCAGTCCAATTAATGTTCTTAGATAAGGTCTGCTTAACCGTAGCAGCTCTGTTGCCTTTACTTGGGACGAACTCCATATGAACATACGTGATTGTTGTGGTCCGGGAAGTATATTCACCGATCCTCAGAGTTAGCAAGCAAAAACGCGCGCTCTAATTGGTTAGAGTCGGGACTATATCTAGTAGTAGGTTAAACCCTTAAACCCTAGTAGGTAATGTGCGGAGGAGGATCCTCCTTAGGATTTGGTTCAGTTCGGATGTGTTTCTTTGATAAAGCCCCTTACAAGTGTGGGCGGAACGTCGACATTATTCTAAAATCAAACGCGGTCTAGCCCAAAAAGACTATGATTTCAACAGATTGCTCCCTTTAAAATACTAATTATTATGGTGAATTTAATGTATTACCGCTGTCTGCCATAATAATAGTAATTTTAAAAACTTGAGTGCAAAATTATGAAAAAAATAATGTCGAAAGTATGCAAGCTATCCTTGTAGGTATCCAGTAAATAACTCGCGTTTTCTGCTTTAGAAATACATAAAGCATTAGAAGACAAAGCTTATTCTAAAATCGTTGAAATTATACACACACGTTCACCTAAGGATTTAGTTAGTTAACGGTTTTATTCTCAGCGAATAAAAACAATAGCCAAAGGATTAAGAGAAAAAGCAGCTACGGCGTATTATCTTCTTTTCTCGCCGAATGGTATTCAGTGCGTTTATGTGACATTCTCATCGTGTTCATCTGCGTCACGTACAATGTTTTAGATAAAAAAGCTCGTTTTATGTCCAACGTTTGCGGCCTACGGCTTAGTAAGTTGTCCTTTGGAGGCCCCAGATTGTGGCTAATATTTTATACCTACTTGTGCTAGGGTGCTTGTGATAGTATTGAAAATGTGCTAAAACAATATATACCGAACAGTTTGAGTTTTATATTATCTTAGATGCTTTGTATACTGTATGTGCTATAGTAACTACAGCATGAGTCATAATGATTAAGAGAAATCCTTTACACGATATTGGGTTTGAAGTTCTACATTGAAATAAACGGTCATGCGAGAATGTACATCATGATTCCAACGCAAACGCATTTGAGTATGAACATATATGGTTCCCATTTCCCTAAGTTAACATCAATGGAAATCAGAACGCTGTCAACATACACTCAACATAATTAGAAGTTGTGTAGATACGCAACGCGCGTTGCGGAATAATCAGGACCACAATAGGAATGTGATGATCACATTGTTCGTAGCACATACAGAGTGTTCCAATGTTCCGAAAAAGCTCCACAATTTATTATTAGAGACATTGAGTTTTAATTTTTTCCTGATTACATCTGCAATTCTGCTGAATGTTTCGGTTTATACCTATACAGAATGCCCCATATAAAAAAAACAGTAGTAATGCTTTTTTTAATGAAATCTACCGTTCGATTTTAGTTTTGTATATTTTGCTAAATTACAAATCACTTTTATAGAGGTCGTTTTTTACTTTTTTGTCATCAATTTTGATTTGTGGCGCTTATTTGTCAGAATTTCGAAATACAGGGGCCTTCAAAAACTTTTGCAGACAAGTCAAAGTAATTAACGCCGCGTTACTTTTCAGCACCTTTTAAGTGTTACTCAACCACCACAGCCTACTGCGATTTTTGAAGCATGGCAAATTAAAATGATGCTACAGGAAGCGTTACATACAAGAAGAAAGAGGGTAATTGACACGAAAAATAAGTGAAAACATGTAGTTAAAGTTCTTTTACTGTTACAAGAATTACTAGTATTAATGGAATTATGTTAAAACGCAAGTTTCATGCCTACAACCTTGAGCTACATCAAAAACTCGTTCGAGGTGATTTTCAAAATTGAATAACTTTATGTTTAGCGATGAAGCAACATTTAAGAGTAATGGGTCTATTAATCGCCATAAGTTAAGTACATTACTATGCCTGCAAATCATCATTCTATGCATAAAATAGATCTTCAAAATAAATGGTCATTAAATGTGTGCAGCGAAATTCTTAAGGACCAAGTGATTGGTCCGTCCTTTTTGATGTTTTAAATGAGGTGAGATATCAAAAATTTCTTCAGAATGAACTCCCACTGCTGATGAACACTATGGATTTGCTTACGCGAAGGATCATCCTGCAACAGGACCTGTACAGGGTGTCCCATTATCGTTGTAATTGTAGGATATCTTGGTAACTACAAATGCTAGAGGGTTGCGGTTTCGACATTGCCGTTGCAGTTTTTTTTTTGTTGCGAGTTGAGCTGTACCATCGGAATTTTTATATCGCCTTTTGTTTTAAAGCTATAAGCCAACTTTTGAAAAACCTAACATTTTTTCGTTAGAAATCACACAGAAAAATAAAAACCACCTTTATAAAAGTGATTCATAATTCAGCATAGAACCAAAAATGAAATCAAATTGAACAGAATCCATTACAAAAAACCTTACATAAGTGTATTATTGTATTGGAACACTGTATATAAATCGCAAAATTTTTGAAATATACAGCGGAGACGCAGATATAATGATAAAAAACCAAGTCTCTAATAATAAACAAATTATCGATGTTTTTGGAATGTTGGGGTACTCTGTATATGGCTAAATTAATATTTCACGTTAAGTCCTACGAAACGTTACTTTATCAACAAATTTTCTCTAGAGTAATGCATCATGTTCGTCGCTTGATTATGGCCAAAGAAGTCCGAACTCAGTTTTATTTTATCATTATTTGCGAAATGATACAAAGCAACAAAGCCACAAAACACGATATATTAACTTTCACTGGCGTTTGGCATGCACCCAACGCATTCATATGCAATGTACGCGACCGTACGTCACCAAGTGAATGCCCACATGCCTGAATGGGCCAGCCCACTCAAAACAACCGATAACTTTCTACTTTATGCAGATACACATGTTCTGGTCAACTTTACAAGGCGAGGCTTGTCTGCCGAGGACGATCGTAAAGTCAAAGACTTACAATAAGGAAAGTAGAAGGAAGGCGTGTGCAGATGGCGTTGCTGCCGAAACGCATATTGACTTGTTACAATACTTTTACAATAATGCTTTGGACTTCAATGTAAAGAAGGGATAATAACGAATGCAAAGAAAGCATTGTATTCAAAGACAGAAAACAGGCAAAACTGTGTTTTAGATTCGACTAATTTGCGTAAAATTGTGTGGTAACTTTGGGTTCGGTCTGAGTAGGTTATAACACTTTCGTAAAGAGGAACGGAGAGCTATAGATCTGCACTCCAGTAAATTTACATGAGTTTACCCATCGAAATATTTTTAGGTGACCCCTTCAGCGCGGTCAAATAGGCAACGCTGCAGAAGCCAAATCGGTAGGCCTTACGTAACTCATTCATTCAGGTTGCCCCGGGAATAGCAATCACGTTTCCATTGAGAAATAGTAAAGATTCGGTATTTGGAACTGGCATAGGCATCTATAGCTTGCGTGCTACGAAATAGTTATAAGATTAAATACAGCAATAACTGCTGCGTAACGTTGGACTGCATAATTCATTAATGGTGTAGATATAAATCTGCTTATTGTATACTTTAAGTAACTTAAAAATAAAAGTTCTTCAAGCCGACTGCCTATATGTATATTTTATGTCAATACTTTAAGCATTCATAAAGTGTACGTAAAAGTTCAAGGGATTATAGAAAAAAGAAACCGGCACTACCAAACAGCATTATTTGCTGGTGTAGCTGGCGTTTAGAGTCTATAGAATTGTTTTGACGCAGGCGACATGGTATAGACGTAATTATTATACTTGAGAACTGCATTCGTTGCTGAAATCGCCGTTGGAGAACGTCTGTCGGCTTTTAAACGCCCACAACACAGTAGGCTGCCGTTCAGATTAGTTCTCCACAGAGACGGGTGGATGATGTTATCCACATCCACACTGTTATTCTCACATACACATCGCCTACCTTGGCGTATATAAGGGAAGCGAGATCTATGCCATGTTGTCTACGTTGGGACTATAGCTGTGCTGAAGATGCTTTATAAGCCGAAACAGCTGTTCAGATTGTTTTGACGCAGGCGACATGGCATAGACGCAATTTTGTTATTATGCTTGAGAACTGCATTATTTGCAGAAATCGTCGTTTTGGAACGTCTGCCGACTTTTAAACGCCCACAAGACAGTGGGCTGCCGTTCATATTAGTTCTCCACAGAAACGAGTGGATAATGCCGTATTGCCACTAGATGGCATGATGTCATCCACACTGTAGTTCTCGCACACACATCGCCTACCTTGGCGAATATAAGGGAAGCCATGTTGTCTGCATTGGGACTATAGATGTGCTGATGAGGCTTTATAAGCCGAAACAGCTATCAATAGTTTGTTTGACGTAGGCGACATGGCACAGACGTAATTATAATTCGAATAGAGTTTTCAAACTGCTTTATATGCGCGATTCGTTCATAAAAACCATATCAAAGCTTTAACGAATAGCTTGGGGGCCCTGCTTTGAAATACAGTTGCATCAGTTAAAATCTTCATTCGAAATGTCGGATTATTAAAATAAGCATGTCTTTAATCAGCGGAAACAAACAGTGGGTATTCTCTTTCAGCATACAACTTCCTGCCTCCAGCTAGTAACCAATTACATGTTCCTTTGCTGGTATAGCTGATAATAAGCTCCAGGAGAAAGTGAATCTGGATGAAGTATTAAAGCAAATTGTATGATATAGGTAACATGCAAAACTCCTACTGAATTGCACATTAAAGATTTTAGAAGAATAATTAAAGGAAACATGGTTTACAATGTAGTGTTTCGGGTCCTGTCAAAACCTAATGTAAAGCCTCTTGCTCTCCCAGATATTGCTGAAATGACTTCTATCCATAGATAATTTGGCAAACGATACAACTTTCTAAACATGCTATGCTATTCCGAATTGAAGCCCGACTTAAAAAAAAACTGATTATCCAAAACTTCACCTCTCGCAATCTGCCGAACAATAACTTGCGAACACCACTTTCCGTCGCGATAGAACAATACCTACGACTTCAAAGTTTGGTGGTTAACTTCCCGGAACAGTCCGTAGTCCTCGTTGAACACAGCCCTAGTGAGATTATCTTTCTTTATCTCGTTATTCCGAAAAGAAGCTGCGTTTGTGTATCCCAATTAAACCGCGGAGCCGACATTGTCGTGCTAAATTAACCCCGAAACGTAGCGCAACCGTGAAGGTGAATTCAGGAGAGACCGTTGCTTTTTGAGGAAGATATTTTACTTGCTCGTTCGTGAAATTCAAGAGTGAGATGGATAGAAGTGTGACCTCCTTAGTCAGGAACCTTCACCGGAATTATATACACCTACATACATAGTTACGGTGGTTGATATTTTTTTGGGACAAAAACCTTACTCTGAGCGAGTAGACGTGGGTACATAACAGCTACTTGTTAAGATATGCTGGATTGTATAAAAAAAACACATTATGTGCCGATAAAACTGAATGATGTATTTTATGATCATTATCATTTGACATATATAAGGTAAGGATTTCGAATACAATTAAGCAATGACTAATCAGCAAAATGGAATAAGGAATAAGTGCAAAATTGTAACAGCTGTCAAAATTTTTTTACAGTGCTCCCTTGACAAATTGGTCTTGTCTCATGCCTTTTGCCTACATTTTTTAAGCTTTAAATAGAATATCGCAAAAACTTTTCGCTTTAAGAGCATACTATTTTTACATATTCATATTCAGAAAAATGTATTTAATGGAAAATAGTTGCAGAAAAGGGATTACCATTAAAAAACTGTTGGTGACGTCATAAAATTAAATTTAAAAAAGCTCGTTTTATCATACTACTATCAGCAATGTACCACAAAACGAAAACTCATCAATGTTGTACTAAAATTAATCTTGTTTATCGTGGTGCAGTTATTCAGACACCAGTTGTACTTACACTATATTCTGGTTTGAAATTTAATTTTCCATGAAAAGTGACCGTTGTAAGAGACCAAAAGACACGCTTGTAAAGAATTAAAGGCTTGATATACAAAGTTTAATTTGGTAATTGCTTACCTATGAGTTTTAATGTTTTTTTACGAGGATTAGACGATCATCAAGTGACATGCTGTATTTGTTTAACTTTGACAATTTATGACGATACGTCAACCAGTTTTGACTGTGAGATTTTTTTTTGTATAGTGAACAGTTTAATAGTTTACAAAAATTGGAAAAAGGAAGTGTTAAATTTCACAGCAATGGAGTTAGATTTCACGATGGGCGATTCATCTCCCCATTCTCTACCGGACCCCAAAGTGCGTCAATTTGCCCTAGACGGTCGGAAGTTGAAGTAATCGAATTTGCTGAAACATTGGGACACCTAAAGAGCGTGCAACCGAAGCTGGCTTTGTTTTTCACTGGCAGATGGCATATCCATCTAAATTTTCTCTTACATTTCACCAATTTTGTGCCATGCTGTCCGAACTAGACCTAAACTACACTAAAGAAATTTAACATAAGCTAAAAGGTTTAGTTGGCAGTTAGTTGCGGTGCAGACAACTTAGCACAGACATACATTTTAATATGTGTCGGCTTTTGTCAGATTACAAGTCACTTTCCTATGGAGGAAGTAATTCCCACTAAGTGGCTTTGTGTGTGTATTTTAATGGTTTTTGACGACTCCAAAGAATTTTTTCATCTCATCCTCGTATAAATCAAATTCGAAATACCCTATAATATTTCTAAAAAGTGTTTATATTTATTGCCCTACACTTGTTAACCTTTGGCTGCAAAATTCTGCTGCCCTTTCTTAGTCCTTCGATGAAAACTTGTAGGTTCATTATAACGGCTCAGTAATTTAAGACAGTGTGCAGTAATTTCTACGTTATAGATGAAGTCTTTTATTCTTATCAGGACCAGTTTCGGTCTAAGCCATTGTCAGATGATTCGTCAATTAATACGTTACAATAGTATATAAAGTTTATAATGAACATGCACTATTCGATTATAGCGGGTTTTTATCCAACACACCTTTGCAACGTATTAATTGACGAATCAGCTGATGAAACAGGTCCTGATAAGGATACAAGACTCAAACTATATGGAGTAATTCCTCTACCCTCTGTCTCACATTACTTCCACAGACAGTTAGACAATCCAGCATAATATATACAGCAGTTTACTATTTCCTAAACACTCAAGCAGTTTGCCATTTTCTCGTACAGTTAAATCGAGTACCATCAATTCCTTTCTGTTCCAGCATTTACGATCCGGAAGAGCTCTCAAGCGTCGTCGATGTCATTGTTACGGAGACCGTTGTCCGTTTTATAGCTGATGAGGATGTTCTTTGCATACGACACCATGTGCGATGATACGGCGCGCCTTTTCAGACCCTCCCGAGCGTGGTGTCGGCAAGTGGCGCGCTCGGGCATGATAACGAGAACAGGCACACCAGGTAGCTCGTTAACGAATTATTTCGGCGTTATAATTGAAACGACTGGAGTTAATCGGAATTTGGTGCATGCACACGATGGAATTGATTAGAGTGTGCTTGCATATATATAATTAGTTATTATATGCCCAGAAAATTTTAATACTACTGTAGAGTCAAACAGTGATGACCAGCATCCCATGCAGCATTGGTTACAAGAAGGCATATTGTGTTTTGGTAGAACTGTACATACGTTTGGTTTCTAGCGAGACTGGGTTCTTTTTTAAGTGGATATTTGTATAGTCGCTCATGACGAGGCATTTTATTGTAACCAGATGTCCAGGAACTCGAAAAAGTAGACACTACCCTTTTGTCATTTTTGGGAAGGTTCAACAGGCAAAGTTTGTGACTTCTGTGTACATCCTTAGAAATTTAGCTTTATATAAAAATTCCTCAGTAAATGATTGGTTACAATTGGCTGATTCGACCGCTCAATTTCCTTATATGAATTAGGGAGTAAGCACACACTACAGCGTGCAAGGTTTGTTTTTTTACATGGGATTATTATTTTGTTCTACCAAAGAGTCCATGAATAAATGAATAAATAAATARGCAATTTAAGGGCTGTTATTCTCACATTCAACTCAATGCCACATGTAGGATTTAAAGTAATTAAAGTACGATTGGACACAGTGCTTTAATAAGTTCGTCAACATAAAAATTAGTTGTGTTGAGATGTAGATTCGCGTATTCATTTTCATGTAATTCATGCAAATTTCTGGTTCTTCTCCCTTCCCTGTATTTTTAGAAATGTTTGGGTTAATTGGCTTAGACTCGCATTTATTAAGTTGAAAACACTTTTGGTTTTAAGAACTACATTTGGCTAAAAGGTTCGTAATAGGTATATACTGCCGAGTTAGCTAGAGTCACCGTAATTTCGGTAAAGTGGATATGCAGTTTCGGCAAGTTAATGTGTGACTGGCGTATAGGTTCCGGTCTATTGAATTATATTAGGTAATATATATTGGTAGCATTTGTTTAACGACTTCGATTCGAACATGGTTTAATTTGTTTACTATTTAATTCATCGATAGTTAATCCAAACAGTTTATTGTGCCTCATGTGTAAGTATTGTTGAGTGCATTTGACTAAAAGTAAGTCAGACACTTTTATTAAGTTTGTGGATGTTTAATTAGATTAAAATAGCCAGTTTTCACGCAATCTCGCGTCCCCTGGTTATACAGTTTGAAGTTCATATATGTGTTCGATATTAATTTTGATCTGTAACAAGGCATAATAGAAATGCCACAGTTTTAAAAATTTGATATCTACGACTGGACATACATTCAAGCGTTTGTGTTTGTATTAACTTATGCTTTATTAGACCTCTGGGCAAAAGCGTCGACAAATAGTAAAATAGTACCAAAAAGTCATAAACTTTTAATAAAAAGAAATAAACTTTATATAACGCGCCCAAACAAAGGTATCTGCGTTGCGGACGTTGTGTAAGTGTTATCATTGCATTTGCAGGCGATTAGAAATCTTGCAGCATTATATATACGGTTAAGTTCGACGTGGGTGCTATTAACCACTTCTGGTTTATTACACTCTTACTGCATCCCGCTTTGGACACTTTTACGTTTTACAATAGCCCTGCTTAAAAGTTTCTGCACAACTGGGGGGGGGGGGTAATATTTTAGTACAAGTAAAAGAAAATTTTCCGAGATCTAGTTAATTATTTTGTTGGGTCCTGTGGGGTTTTTCCCTTAATAAACCTCCACAAAACCAGGTGAAGTCTAAATACAAAAAAAAATAATACAAAATAGAATTAAAAATAAACAGAATTATCAGGTTATTACTAAAATGCTCTTATGTGAAATCCGAAATAAAAGCTCCTGAATACATCTTAATACTTCTATTGTAGCCATGTGAGATTAAAAAAAGCAATATAACAAGTGATATTCGCTGCTTACCAAGAATGTAATGAGAATGATATGATATGAATATTATTCTGTATCCCATTGTTTTGTGAAGCCGCCAGCACAGATAACATCTCGAATAAGAAACATTATTTACGGAATGCATCCCAAGCTCAGTATCTCTTTGATTAAATAACTGCAACACAAAGCATTGATCCAGGAAAGGCGGCACGGCCCTTTTCCAAGAATACACATCACACAAGAGCCGGAAGTGCACTGATCGTGGTATGACACAATGCGGGCACCTCATTAAAAACGTTTGTTGCGATTTCCGCATCCGTAGCAATTTAACATTTTCGCCAGACTGCACATCTTGACGATGCAACTTGCCTCGGACAAGAATAATTGGCGTAACTGGATCCGACCACCGAGGTGGTTCACCACTTAAATTGTAATTTAAAGGGGGAACGACGAAGCCCGTGATAGCCTGGGCGAATTCTAGCGGGATGTCAGGGATCTCCTTCAGCCATAAAAGCTGGAAAAGATCTCGACACTGTTTCGTTATATCCTACTTGTAATAGAAGCTTCTAAGAAAACAAAAAAAAAAACGCTCACCTTTTAAGGCAGAAAAATACCAAAAGCTGTACTTCTTATAGTGGTAGTTAAAATATAGGATTTTTGTTACTATTTTAATAAAAAATTTCTCTGAAAGACAATACAAACATCTGTACCAATGTTATTAATGCACAACGTTTGTATCTCTTTTCTCACTTCGTTCCATTCTCACAACGTTTTTATCTCTTTTCTCACTTCATGCATAATAAAAAAAATCAGCTGAATAATTTCATGTCTGAGCAGCCTCAACAAGGACGAAAGTAGTCGCAGGATCCAAATTGGCTAATGCAGAAGATATTTATTTCATTTTCCTCACGGAGAGATCTCCGATGTCATCGCTAGGATTCAGGACTCAGGGCTTTCGCTCTTACTATGACTCACTAAATTATTACAAAATTTTAAGATGTGAACTAATGGTGACATGTTGTTTTCCGGATTGGTTCCCACGTTGCTTATTTGACCTTGACGTTTCGACACTCATGTCGGTGTCTTCCTCAGAAGTAGCTCTGAAACTGAAACTACTTCTGAGGAAGACACCGACATGAGTATCGAAACGTCAAAGTTAAATAAGCAACGTGGGAACCAGCCCGGAAAACAACATGTCATCGACAACAACCCCGGAAGCCTTCAAACCAAAACATGTGAACTAATGAACTGTCAATGTGGTTACACATCCTCGTTGCTAAAAAAAAATCTACGAAAGTCATGTGCACACAAATCCACAGCTCACAAACGAAACGTATATTTTAAAAAATTGCAACAAGGTCGTTCAATATAATCCCCTCGCTTATTCAAAACAGGCTGCCAACGCTTCGCCAGTATAACGCAATATTGTTAAATGGTGTAATTTTGTCAAGATGTTTCAGCAGTTGGAACGAATGCTGCTGTAGGGTTTCCATCCTTCTAAGTCAGTAAATTGAACTTCACGAAACTCTTCCTTCCCTGAAAGAACAGAACGAAATCAGGAGGACTCATATCAGGTCCGCACGAGGGATGTAGGATGAGGGAGAATTTTCTCCTTCGACTGATACTGCTTTATCTCATGCGAGAGGATTACGCCGTTGTCTTTCAAAGCTCGTCTACAAAAAAGACAAATACATTTGCTTATTGGTATTGTCTATTGATTGTTTGTCTATGCGGTCTTCTTCCATTATTGTAGCCACAATAGCAGCAAAAGTGTTGTCGGTAGCAGTACGAGATCTTCAACGTATGTATGTGGTCGTCTTTAATACTAGTCAGACTCTCTGGAACGCTTACTCCATCGACTTACCGTTGAACTATCCACACACGACTCTTGGCAAGCTTCTTGTAACGCACCGTAATTTGACCAGCGGTATTTTAGCGCAATCGTTCCAATTTTAATATACACACGTCAATTCGCTACAGTGACGTGCTCCATCGCATCAAACTACCCTGATTTGAGAATTATTTATACCGCACTCCAATATAGCTAAGTGATTTCTCAGTGATATACTTTTATATTTTGACAGCATTTGCTTTTCACCGTCGCCAGTTAAACGTCAGCTTGACATGTACAGGAATTATGACATGACTCTAGAGTTATGAATTTTATACACTGTAACCATGCTGCTGCAAAAGTACTTGTGTACTCTTGGATGAGATTCGGTAATAGCAATATTCAAAGATGATTCCTCTCCACAAGACCAATTTGCCAGAAAAATTAACAAAAATTATATCACTGATTCACGCCATAAAGGAAAGTGATCGTGTCATCGTCGTCTAAACTGTCTATGACTTTTAAGAGTTTAATGAAAATATGTTTTCAAGACCAGTGAAGTTCGTTATTCATAAGCGGTAAAACAAGACAAATATACAAATATACCTCGATTTTGATGATTCTGAAAAGGAATTTAAAAACGCGTAGTAAGTATGTATGTATGGAAATTTGTAAGAGGTGCAGTTTAACTGAAAAAATGGTCCGAAAAGATGTTTTTCTGCAAGTACTGTAATTAATAATATATTATCGCTCATAACAAAATATGTAACTTCGCAAAATTCAAAGGCAACTTTATGAGATAATATTATCCATATTTTAAAAATACATTAAAAATGATGGTCTKCAAAGTTTGGAAGTTTCTAACACAACATACAATGTATATTTTCTTTACATAGCGGCTTATGCAGTGTCATTCTGCAAATCCCAACTTTCAATCGAGACCGTCATTTACAAAATTTTTTGCTGATAATAATTATTCTTATACGGAAGTCAAAGTAAAGCACTACATTAAAATCAGCATAAAATCCCATTGATGTTTTTGATATTTTCCTACAAAATACTCCATCTTAAATAAAAATATATAATATATAACGTTCATTTACGGCCAAACCAATAGATTTCGGGCTTGAAGAGAAGGGTTACTACTGATTGAATTACGAGTACATTATACAATTATTACAATTTCTAATGTTGATACTAGTTAGCTGCAATGATCAAACCTACGAGATACACACCAAACACATTCAAGTACTATTTAACACGTCATATGTTTGTCGTTATTCATTCGTCGGTGAAGCGCACACAAACAGATCCCGTATGTTAGTTAATGATTTTCGATTCATAAATAGGTCAAAGATTAGGGATCATAGATATTGTAGCGTAAATACCTTTTTTTATAACTGGGGCTTTTGACCTCTGTTATATGAGTGAAGTACGAGTAGTTAGGCAACGGCACGAGCCAGACTGAGCGGAATCGCGTGCTGCCTGCTGCGGTTGTAAGTGGCATGGTTTTTCATCTAGATCGAGCAAGTGCAGAATAGTCACGTTCCTCTCTAAAGAACGCATTTTTTTATCTGTGATAACTAGATTAGTGGCCAACATTGAAACTGATAACTGGAAAAATATCACAATATATGGGTTGTAGGTGTGTGGTGCCTCCAATAAATAGAACTACAAAAGAGTATCGAAATGTATATATACACTTCCATTAAAATAATAACATAGCCGCATGCTATGTTGTCTGCATCGGAAAAAATCCAAGGATAGCTGTTTTGATCCATCAAATCTGCTTAACCCAATGCAGACAACTGATTACATAGCACAGAAAACAGATAAAATATGGTGTAATTTATATTTTATTTTCAAAATTATAATAAAACAACCAATTTGGTTATTCACAGTCACCTGCTCCGGATAATAGTCTATTGTAAATTGAAACATCACGTAGAAGGAATGTAAAATAAAAAGATGCGGAATGCATGTCGAATTAGATGTAAATAATGCTGAATACTTCGAGAAGTTATAATTGAGAGTTGTGCCTACCCCAGCCATTCATAATCATGAATTTATAAATAAAAAAAATCAGCATTCAGCTGTATACGGTTCGCGTAATCTCATTTTCGACAGGCGACTTGGCTAATTCCGATAATTCGCCGTCCCGTCTGCATCCACGCACATTCGAATTAGAGTCGCTTTTAATTACCCCGGCAGAGCTTCAGCCGTCCCACGGGACATAACTTGCCCGGTTGCCTTTCTAGCAAAATTTAATTGTCAAGAAATTATTTCATGTTTGCCCTAATTTAAACGTATTTCCCTCTGTTGTGCAGTTTATTAGAGTAAAATGTTTTATCCCCAGAAAGTTGGTAATATTCCTCGGGGAGTTGCCCCGCTTTCGAGCTGTTAGTACCGCCTTATCTGTCGCTTATAATCTCTTAAACTGCATCCGTGTACTGCAGCAGGATCTTAATGAAATGTGGGGAATTTACGGAGCGCAGGGCGTCGTTTCTGCAGCTTTCAGCACATCTGGGTTGTTGTGTTAATTGTGCTAAACTTAAGATGCAACTTTTGTGGGATGTTTCGCGCAAAATATCTTTGCGCCGGAGATTTTCACTTCCATTGAGACTGACAACTTCTAAAACAAGTTTCCAACGACTTTTGCTTCTGATCATATTCAGTTGTAATATATGTGTTATTATTATTATGTGATATATTTTGTTTCTTACTTTACTACTTTGAAAATGTAATTTCCACAGTCAGATCCAGGTCACCTGAAAGCAGGTTGTCGGAATTTATGAATCTACGTTACAGGTTTTTTGGATAATATTTGTGCGAGTACTTGTTTTGAGGCTCAAATGTTTCAGATGTCCATTGAATGTGTATGGGGTGGATTTCTAGCCTTTGCTGTTTCGACAACGTCTGGATTTCTACACCACTTGGTTGTTATAACATAGCTGTACTTAGGTATTCGCTAATTACTGTATTTGTTAATGTCATTGGGTATAGAGATATCTGAGATAGATGATTAGTTTTATTTGTTTTGTACGTCTATTTCAAGTTAATGTTTTTTTCCAAAAATCCAAGTTTTCTGGGACGGTAGCCGGGCTCTGTTTTTAGTATGGTGTACCTTGTCTTTAATGAGCTTGTACCTATCTGTTTATATCAAATCAACGACCTTTCCTGCCAAAGGCATGACACTTTCGGTGTATTCTGTGCCTGCCAAAATTTTGTATATAAAATTATGCGATCTATAGTTTCTTTGAATGTGTGCATGTTTTTTTACAATTTCTAGCGGTTATAAACTGTTTTTGTATCGCCAGAAGAAATCGCTCCCGTCTCGATTTCAAACCATCTGTATGAGAACTGTTTCGAGATATGGCCATGCGTATGACGTTATGTGTTTTTCACGTAATAGCTTTTTGGACCAACCGTTTCGAGCTTTTCTTCTTTGTATTGTGTTGGGCTGAAAGCATCCGCAGAATGATTGGTCAAGGTATGTGTATTTTTATGGGCTTAGCTGACTGCTTGGATTTCCTTTTTATATGGAGTTTGAACATGTAGCAAATTGACATAATCTAGCCAAGTTTTATTGAAACTATACAGGGTATCTAAATTATTTTTGTTTCGCCTAATAAATAGTAGATCCTTTTCGGTCGTCTTTTTATGAAGGAAAAAGTTGTTGATTTGGTACGTAAATCTCTTAGCTTTGTATTATTAAAATTCTCAGTGGCTTATTAAAAATAATGATTCGATCGCTCAATTTCCTCATTAAATTGGCTACGGCAATTACTTGCGATTTCAACTCTTGTCAGAATGTGTATCCCTACAGGTCTGCTTCTGCTAGTGTCTACTTAATACTGCCAAATGTGAATATTTGTATTAGGAGGTGCCCTGCCATGCAATGTTGTACGTTGCGTAAAGTATTGCCTGACTGTGCACATTGCTTCCTCACCATGTGACCTCACTTCATGCAATGCAGTCAGTGCATATGTATATTAGGAAAAGAAAACTATTTACCTGGTAGCCATTCTGTGACTGTAAACTGTGGTGATATAAGTACAGAAAAGATTTTATTTTAGTTCTTCCAATATCTGCTTTTCATGCTGACATATCCTATAGTTTGCTCATCACATACATACAAGTAAAAGTGATCCAATCTGATCTAATCCAAGTATTCTATTGAAAGTTTAGACATTTGTAGATTTCGTATTCTACTGTGCTGTACAGGATTACATTGTTGATAGTTCATCTGATTCCGGGATCTTTGTATTTACCTTCTTTTATATAGAGTAGCTTGTTTTTGTTGATACCAAAGTCAACTTTGATATTTGTAGTTATGTTCTCTTGTGTAGTTATTCGACCTATGTTAGTGTGGGGGCGTAAATGTTTATATCATTCATAAATATTTAGCAGATGGTGCTACTTTTGGATAATTAAAGCCGAATTTGCAGTCAATCAGTATATTGCTACAGCGGTCGTGGTGTTATAGTTAGCGTGCTCGCCTACWKTGCCGAAGGTCCCGAGMTTAAACCAGGTGCCGACAACAACGGAAAATACGACGGTTGCCTCTTGGAAGGCAATGGCAAACCACCACGAGTAAATATGCCTAGTATAGCCTCTCAAATAGAGCTGTTAGGTACCGGCGATAATCTGTAGCTCCCGTACGTCAGTGGAAAAATCTGAAAAAGCACGCAACATAGACGTATGTGAGAGGTTGCCTACGTTCAAATCGGACTTGGCACTAGAAGAAAAAATATATTCTAAAGTGCGTTTAGGCAAATATCTTCTTTGGAAGATGCTACCTATATATAGGGTTCAACAGACGGATTCCATTGTTAGGTTAATTTTAGTTCTCCGGCGTTGCGTGACTTCTGCTAAAAACTGAGTGATGTATTTATCTACCTTGTATGCCTATATCTAAACATTTAATTAGCCAACTGTGTAATACGCCATTGAATGCAGTTTTGTAGCCTATGCAATATGGATGTAGGTTTATGTCTTCTTGTTCTATTTATTTTAGGATAATTGTGTCTATTAATTGTTTCTTGGATGAATTTTTACGCCCCTTCTGTTTTTCTGTGAGTATATTGTGCTTTGTTAGGCGTTCACATATTGAACGTTTTTGTGTATTGCGAATGTTATGATAGTGGCGGTAGAAATGTCGCCCGTAATTTGTTGTATTTTTTTTACATACATTCTACTTTACGTTGGGAAATTTGTGTAGATTGCGGTGCTATCTAGTTAATACCGATCGAAAAACAAGCAAATAAGAATGTTCGTTTTAATTTAAATACATATTCATCGATTAATATTTCTCACTTAAGATGCCTCTACTGATTGGTCCATATGTGACATTCCAAACAGACAGAAGAAATACATATTCAGTTGCTTTTCTCTAAATACGCTTAGCGGCTTACACTTTCCTCCCGGATTTCTTATACTATATACTGCAGTCACTTTGGCACTTTCATGCCGCAAACAGCTTCATAAAGCTAAGAAAAACTTTCCCAGGTGTACATCATCCAAGTGACTCGAATTTTTACCGTTCTCTTTTCCATGTAAATTCCAGTGGGTTTAGTGGCCCAGTTAGCCGCGATGCGCTCGAATTTACTGTTATTGCTGTTAACCCTTTCATGACCCGTGGTAATTTAGAACGCAGGCGAGTCGCAAGTCTTCGACTCTCTCCCTGTGGCGTGGCGGTCACGGCTGAGGGAAGCCCCTGACGAGATTTCTGTCACTGTGGTGGTACCAGAGGAACGACCATTCTTGAGATGAGCACCACAAATTGGATATTTGACTACATTATAAACATACAAAATAAGTTCGCTGTGTTGGTTAGTAAGAAAAGTGAATAGAATTATATTAAACTGATAATCAAGGTTAAACCGTTTCAGAAGGCTCGCCTAAAATTGTGACGCCAGAAGAGAATAACAAACGCAGCCTCCACAACAAGGTTTCTTTTGGTGCTAATATTACTGCTAGTCACATGATAAAAATTAAAAATACACATGATTTTCAAAAAATGATAAATTAAATTCTTTGTGGTTTTAGGATTACAGACATAAAAAATGAAAATCACTACCTCCTCACATTGAGTCATATATAACAGAAAATTATGTTTCTCTAGAGTAAAAAAAACCGCATAATTTTGTAGTACGTACATAAACCAAACTGTCCAACTACTTTAAACATTCGTATGTTATGTTACATTATATCTTTTTGCAGGATGGAATTACGTAGACAGTACTAAATAGTACTAATCACGACAAATATAATGTGCGAGAACCTAATCAGTTTTCAAAACTGCTTTTACAGCAAATGTTGTCCAGCGTCATAAAACATAGCTTTTTCCGTCTGATGATACTTCTGTTGTTCTACAGAGTTCATGCGTTATTGCTAATTGGAGAGGAGCAGCTAGTTGCTAGTATCTTGTACAATTTGCACTCTCTGTATATAATTAACGCACGGGTAAAAGTTTAAAAGGTAAGAGTCCGGTTAACATGCCGGCCGTGATATAAATTCACCTGTGATAGTCTATATTATACATATATCATTATAAACAACATTAAATTTAGAAACTGTCCGGCGCGTAGTAAACGGGAGCTCCAAATAATTGCAGCCACGTTATCTGCCTATTATTTTATTTTTATTTTACAGGGGGTGCGCACAGCAAGCCCAAAACGGTACTCACTAAAAAACAAAAACATACTAAACTTAAGGATAACCGATAGCGAATATTACAATTTATTGTGTACAAAACTAATACGTCTATTAAAGTAAGAAAAAATAACTAACGGAATACTATTATCTGAAGTTTAGTTTAACTAAAGCTGTAAATTTTCTCAGAGTTATGGAAAATGTCGACGTCAGAACAGTGCAAATTATACGATCTTGTAATGCGCGCTAAGGGTTCATTACGACCTAAATTGGGTCCAAATAGATGTTCGAGAAATGATGGTAACAAACGACTGCTAAACACGGAAACACTTAAGAAGATACTAAAGAGCAAAATGGGTGAATCAACTGAATTATTGATTATTCTGTGGAGAAAAAGCAAATCTGCTACTAACCTTTTTCGAGACTCATTATGTTGTACTTTCGGGTCAGAGTTGTGACATCTATTAACTCATAGGAACCCACAACTTTAAAATCGAAATACCTTAAAAATTTGTTTTGTCTTGATTGCAGGCTTAATTTGTAATATATTATTAATATATCATAATGAGGAGACTACACAACAAATGCAGAATTGAGTTTGTTATAAACAAATGCGAAGTACAGGCTTTTTATAACTTKAATAGAACTGAAGTTTTTAGTTAWCCGAATTATAAAGCCCAACATTTTAGTTGCCTGAAAAGCTATGTTGTCTATATGCACAGAAAAGTCATTTACTTTCAAAGGTACTTTCTCAAGCAAGGATCCTAGTTAATTTATCTAGAAATAATTATAACAGGCGGCATTTAATCTTTCAGGAAAGATTGTGTATATTGAATATACTAAACTTGTTGAAACGGCTTCCGTCGGTCCATAAAATCCTGCTGAAGAAAACCGCGCCTCTTCTAGATGTTCTCAAAATCCACCTGCAGAACTGCATCCACACGGTACAGTCTGTGTACTCGGATAATACTGATGCCTTTTGGCTGTATCGTCGACTTCGGCACAAATATATCTGCTGATATTTCACGTACACTTGTAGATGAATCTCTTTAAATTTCATCCACCATTTCCTCTACGGTTTCAGCATCAAGTGTAAGTCGATCTGAGCGAACTGGCGTACCTGGTTACCTATGCGTTCGCGAATGAAAATTTGGTGGTCGTGAAATCGGGCCTGGATTTCATGTAGCAGCACATCGAACGTTTCTGCATGCTGGGGTAACATTTGTGCAAAATACGTAACAACACAGCGATATCGAAAATAGGAACGTAGGGAATAATTACACCAATAACAATAAAAGCAGACTTAATCAAGACAATCAATCACACGGGAACGCAATTCGAAAACGCTGTATCTTGTAAAGCAAACTTTTCCTGAATCTGTAAATAACTGCATGACGCATAATGAATGCATTTCTTCCTCTTACGGAACTGTTACGATGGATAGAGAAATGGGTTTGTTTTTAACACACGCACCATCAAACAAACACTATGTAGACTGCTAACCGCAATCAAAAGAAAATACCGAAAAGGACTGAATACTTAAAAAAAAACGTAGCTAACAATGATGGATATAGTCCGTCAGTTATAGACAAAATAATTTCGAAAAAATAAATTACACAATCAGAAAACCTTATATAAAGTCTCCAACGAAAAAGAAACCCTTATTAGATAAAATAAATTAAGCAAGTATGATATCCAATTAATTTCAGTAAATAAAACCAATATAGGTAAAATATTGCTAAATAATAAACACAAATCAAATAACAAAGATAAAACTAGAATATATAGAATGCTGTTCTCATCTGTTCAGCTGCATACATAGATTAAATTCGTGTAAGTTAGCAATAAAAAGCAATAGAAACAAAAAATGTAAATCCGGTCTCAGTCAACATTGTATAGTAAATAGCCAGAGCCAGTCAGATGATTTTAAAATACTTTATACATGCAAAAGAAAAACAATAACACTATCACAAAATTCAGAAAGCAAGAAAGCACAACTTCATAATATATATTGTAAATGACCAGTCACTTTTCAAATATCCCCTATTTGAAAAAAAATAATAAACTTAGGACAGAATCATAATAAGGTGTTTGCAGTCAAAAAACTGTACATTTTATTTAATCTTGCTGAAATTTTGAAGATGCCGAAAATAAATTAATTATAAAATGGTCCAAGTGTTGTGTTATTATTACAATAGCTTTTGTACCTTGTAGATCGCCCGTGAGCTTTATGCATTAAATAATTTACTTCCCGCCAATTGTAAAATTACTGAGTAGCTGAAAACAGCTGGAGTAATTGAACCAACGGTTAACTGTACTCAGGAAATACTGTCAGTTTCAGTTTTATCCGGTGAATATTAAATACATACCTGTATATACGAATATCTAAAATTATCAACAGTGTTACAGTTTAGGTATGCCTTGAATAAATTTGTCCAATACTCGGTTCAGTACATACAGTTACCATTTTTGTATTTTTGCGGAAGCTTCTCAACGCACGCCCATGTTTCTCATTCATGCGACAACTTTATAATTAGCATCGCTACAATCGCGACGTATATGGGCGTTGAAATTAACACCTCCGCACTCTCCACAACTTGACAGTTAAATATTGACACTGTACTGGGCGCAGTACACGCCGAAAAACT
The DNA here is from genome assembly GCA_025024175.1 of Rhyzopertha dominica. Classification (NCBI taxonomy): domain Eukaryota; kingdom Metazoa; phylum Arthropoda; class Insecta; order Coleoptera; family Bostrichidae; genus Rhyzopertha; species Rhyzopertha dominica. The sequence goes on from QCXZ01000137.1 coordinate 57,752,417, forward strand.
GTACTTCCCAAGGCTAGCTTCTTGCTGCATTCTAAACAGGCGTTGTTGGTTTGCATAAGAAAACTTATCAACAACTGACGCTTGCAAATAAAACTTAAAAACAATGATTTACTGAGAATAACGTTTTCTCAAACAGCTTGAAGGGTTGATGGAAGCCTCTTTTATTGAAGATACACGAAACTTTTAACAAAAAAAAAACTGCTGCTTGGAATGTTAATTGACGAGTGCGAGAATTTCAAAAGAAAACTCTATATGACGTACTGAATTTATTACATGTTACAGACTCACCCTGTGCTAGCACGATGCGAAGATGTGGTATATATATAACCTTGATTTTCGACAACGCACACGCAATCATTGTTAAAACACATACACACCGAGAAAGTGCAGTAAAAGGAGGAGTTTTATATGCCCTAAAGCAATGTTTAAGGGAACGTCCCAAGATCTCTAATGTAATTTTGGAGATGTCCTTTCTAATAAACATCTTGCATAAACTCCACTTACTGAAACCCCTGCCATGTCTCAGTTTCCAAGATGGACTATCCCTAAAACCCTCCGAACCATCCCATTGTGCGGTATTCTAATACAGTTCCGCTTGATATAACATCATTTATTCAGTAATAAGGCCCATTGTTGTTGATACCGAGAAAATGAAGTCCGGCCTTTTCGTGGATGTCTCCAAATGTGATTTACATGGCCGGAACGTTGGGACGGCCCGCCGGCCCTAGGGTAATTTGGGCTTTGTAGTGCGGCGGCGATGGCGGTAATCAAATGCCGCCGCCCGGCACACACAACCGATCTGCCGTCGCGAAATAAGGATGCCGACTAATAGGCTCATTGAAGTGCTCATTACGGAGCGAGGGGACCGTTTTAAAACGGAACGGTTCGATTGCTGCCGGGTTTATTAAGCGGGCGAACTTTTTTAGTCACGCGGCGTGAAGATTTTTACATTAATATGCTCCATGCTCCATGAACCTATTCGTAAAGTAACTTCAGAATATTATTAGTAATTTTAGAGTAAGCTTAAAGGAAGTTATCATCTAAGAATTTTGTCTCAATTGTATGAGACTTTCGATTACCCAGAAACCGATTAACAGCTTTTTTTAAATTCCATATGCGCGGTATTAAGGATATTGTATACCTTTTAAAGGAAAATTACTAAACAAAATTTTGAAAAACAAATTAAAAGTGAATCATTAGTTATAAGGCAAGGATGTAGAAAATATTAAAAAAAATACATAGATAAAATGACCTCCATTCCATTTAAGTGTAAAAATGGCTTCTTAAGACATTCCCAGCTGCAAGATTGTTCATCTCAATGGCATCCAAGCTTCAGTACCACAATTATATAATATATACCTATGAATACGAAGGTGAATGCGTTCATAATATTGTATATTGTCTAATATGTATCTGTGGGCATTAAGCAATATATTTGTGAAAATAATTTGTGTTATATGACTTTTATTTTATTTCTGTATTTGAACAGAGAAAAACAGAATTTTGCGTTTTCAGTTATTGCTGGTATAAAAGACGGAGGTAAGTTCCTTTTTCATAAAATTTCATTTTATAAGTAGCTACCTACTGCACCTTGTTCGTTTACGCATCTGTTTATATTATAGTATCGTTGTCTGAATACTCAATTAGTATGAAATGCATGTTGATTTGATTACCATTATATAACAATGTTATTAATAGACCCTTTTTCAGATGCCTGGTAGCGGTAGAATACACAAATTCGAAGAGTCTACCACGATTAGTGGTTGTTTATGATCACGAAAGTCACTGTTTTAAAATAACAAAAAGGCCGCATTGTAGGTGTACTTAAAACAAATATCTACTACAAATGTATCTAAACGCTTTATTCTTTTGACAGTATCATTTTTGCAGTACTCTTTAATATTTCAAAAAGTATTCCTTCACTATTCTTGCTTTATATGTCACCCTTATGTTTAGATTATTTTGTAACGTAACGTGCGTCATGCTTTAGGTATTTACCGCACGACGGTAAGACTTCGTGAGACCTAATAAGAAGGAAATCTTATAGTGCGGGAAAACGAAGTTAGGTTTGTTTAACCCCAACGCTACAAAGGCATTTTACTTCCAAGATGTCATCTAGATTCCCATGATTCCATCAAATCTCACTCCTCGATATGGATATCATTTCAGAATAACCAGAACATTCCGCTGAATAACGCCCATCATCAAAGTACAGACCACACTGTTCTCTCTTTTAGTTTCTTTTTGTTTGAATTCAACAATGGTTTTCACGTCCTTTTTATATAGGTCACAGAATGACCACCACTGTATGTACCTCTTTTCAAAGGGCATAATCACATTGGGACTAATCCCTACTATGAATATGTCAGCGTTTGTTTTTCAAACAATGACTAAACACAGCGGTATTTACCAAAAGTTAAATATTCCCCCAATGTTTCTTTATGAATAAAAGGATTTCGATTGTTAGTTCCAATATGTATATTATATAACGCTTACAAAAAAGCGTAGGCATACAGGCATAAATGAGTTGTTATAATTTTTTTCGTACGAATTAGTACATATTTCCTGTTTGCCCTATTTTTTCAGATAAAACCGATGAGTATAGCACCCCTTGCATTTGTAAAAAAAAACGAAATTTGAAATATATAGGAGTCGCTAATGTGTGTGCTCGTGGATACAAAAAAGCACTATTTTATTGTCTAAATGTATATCTATTTCCAGAATACTGCGACAAAATAATTTTATATGAAGATTTTTAAATATCGCACGTCTAATTATTCATTAAACAAATTTCTATACTATTCACTACACATCGACATGGAGATATCCTATATTTAAATATATAATATGTTGGTATGTAATAGGTATGCCGGTGTAAACACGCATTTCCTTAACAGGAAGCCGGTCATTTTTATTCTTAGCTTCACCAAGCCAATGCAATAGTATTGTTTCGATCCTGCCAATTAGTCTTTAATTGGGACATTGAATTCAAAATCCATCACCGTAATTACGCTCATAAATGGTTGGGCGCCACTGCTTTATACCACTTACCTGTGGCCGACGACGACTGTATCTAGCGAAGGTCATTAACATAGCATCCAAACGCCCGAAGGTCAACCTGTCGTATGGCGATGCACTGCAAGAGAAAAAAGACGATTAGTCTACAGCTGCTAAAAATATAAAACCGCGGTGCACGCAATGATCTTGGCATATTATATGATCTTTCTTTTTTCGGGAAGAATTCCTCTAATAGTTTAAGACAGATGTGAGGTATGGCTCTTGGCAGACTGCCATGTAGCAGCATGGTCGATGTTTTATAGGGTCATTGCTGCTACTTCTTTTAAAAATAGGCAGAGGTTGAAATAACACTACAAAGAGCTATTGATGTTTAAAGGAGTTTGCTTCAACTCAAGGTACCTGTATGTTATAGGAGTTTTGCGTAAGTCTAACATATTAAACGATATCGATGTTGAGAACCCTAGGTTGTGCTAAAATTTTCGTGTGTAATTAATTATTTTTCGAGAAGAAATGAGCTACTACTTATAGGGTACTTGAGACTTTACTAATATTACATTTTCCAGTTAAAGAGACCACTGGACGTCACGTGTTTATGATGGTGTTTCCTGAAGGAAGAACTTAAACATAAATTCAGAATATCCATCATTAGCTTTGACGCAGTGGTATTCGTGCCTTCCGTTAGTTCCAAACCAAGAAATGTGCAATTTTAAGAGCTGATTTCGAGTTTTAAATCTAGTAATAGTTATGCAAGTTTTTGTGTTTTGGGAGTGACCCTTCGTACCAAAATAGTTTGAGATTTGCATGTTTTCAATAGCTGATTTAGTTCATACCAATGTACCATATTATGTGGACTACATGATCATGGTTTATTTTTAGATGATGTTGTCATGTATTACATAAGTACCATGTCACTCAATGTATTTTAATTAAATAACAAGCATTTGCACCGTTACGACTACAAAAGCAGCTGCCGCTGCCACCTGCCAAACAAATAAATCAATAAATAAACATTTTCACCTTACACATCACACGTATAGTCAATTAATACGATTAAACATAAGACTCTAATAATGCCACTTTATGCATAACCTCATTGAGTAACGGCGTTCTCCGAAGTCAAGATGCAAAATTGCGTAAATATAAATGCAAGTTGTGTTGGGAACACAAGGCTGTTTATTTGTTCACAAGGACAAGAAGCTGTTACTGCACAAACTAATAACATTCCCAGCGAACTGACGCACATTAATGTAAGCAAACAGCGCATCCACCAAAAATCGCATCTTAGTTACCGTATAAATTCGTCAATCAAGCTGTTGATTCCATCGCTACTCTGAAGGCCCGAAGGCTGTCTGATCAATCCCGTTTTCTGTTAAACTGGATGAAAAATAAAAGTGATCCATCAATCGACGAGCATCAGCAAACAACTTCATAATATTTATGTGTTCTATAATGGGTGCTCTCCAGACATATCCATCAACGTGTTTATATACGCTGTTGTGGATCAATAGGCATTACAGACAAAGTCTGAAGGGAAACCTGAAGAGTTAATAACTGGCTCATATAGACTGACCTTTTGCAAACAAGGAAGGAATAACATACTATCGTTTAATCATGTTTATATATATACCAGCACAATTAGTCAGTAAATTGTTAACTCTCGGATTATCCAGCAACACTGTTATAAACTCCGTCTGACCCCAAACAGGAAGCTACCCAAGTTTCGGTTTCGCACTAACCTAAGCGGATTACCCGCCAATTAAGCCCTAAACCGTTCAGTTTTATATCGAACGAGGTAGTTGCTCACGGACGGCATCATGGCCGACAGAAATTGGTGAATTAACCGTCCGAAGGCGACCTCTGGAAACCGATGAAAACTTTTAATCCTACACTGAAGCTTGTAGGTGCTTTGAAACAAAGACATCAAATCGGCTCCATTTAGATCTGCTACTTCTATTTGTGAAACTTTAGGGTAGAAAACCTTCAAAGCATTAAAAGCTTCTATAATACCTATGGGTTACATCAATAGTAAGGGATAAATAAGCCGTATAGGGCACTTACATTAAGGGATAATGCTGATCCAGGGATTACTGATTTGCCAACATGCGTATATAGGTACGGATTATTGCTAGAAATGCAATTACTTAAACCTTTGTTGCCATACTAGTGTTTCTACAATTTACCTATTCAAAGTGCAGGGTATTAGATTGACTAAACAGGCCTCTCATGATACAATGCAGTCTTCGTCAACGTCCACTGCTAGTGCCAGCTGTAAAAAACTTTACTTTCACTTGTGTCGATTTCAAATGAATTTCATTTGCGATTCACTCTGACGTGGTTATTCCTCGATTTATAACGTTTTCCCAAAATCAAAGTTGCCCGTATTTTAGCCACAGGTAACGGTAGTAGCGTCTTATTTTCTTAGTGCAATAAACGACGAATACGTTAAACGGGGCCAAATGTTCATCAAATTATACGAATTAATTTACACGGCAGCCCGCTACATTCGCGTTAGAGAGACAATCATAGCTTGCTTGCCCTCTTTTTATGAATGCCCGTTATAAATATTAATAATCTGTAGCACAGATTAATTTATTTATGTCTGTAGTTACTAAAGTATAAATCTTCAAATAAATAATAAAAACACAGCCGTTTATACTGGTAATCGCAGAATGGATATGACGACATAAAATTTCTGCAGGTGACTAGGATATTATGCCTTAATTTGGTAAAGTTGTGTGGATAGTTTCAAAACTACTCAAATAAAAAATCAACAACACTCACTACAGGTCACTATATTCCAGTCCATTGGCCCTCAAAATCTTCATTTAAATGATTTTTGATAGACATAGTATAATTCTGTAATTTTGAAAATTCTGATTAGTCCGACCAGATTATTTTATTCGTAAAACTGTTGTTCTTATTAATTTGTCATATTAGTAAGCGATCTGCAGAATTCCTGCCGCCGAGCAGCATCATCTGCATGTAGCGTTTAACTAAAACGATTTTCTTGAAATTGCGAAGCTATTTCTCTGCAATGCAAAATGTGAGCTATCTGGGCGAACGGAATGGGTTGAATTCTCAAAAGTTAATTACAAATGACCACCTGTATAAGAAATTAAATTAATACCTACTTGTTGTAAAACATATTGTTGTGATTGCTCTATATCAAATTTACTGTTGTGGGTTTTAAAATAGGTTCCATGTGGTTGCCTTCGGTCTATAKATCTTTAGGCATATTCAGCGGAAGCTAGTTCTGTATTTCTTTGACAAGAATAGTACCCTTACAATATATGAATATTTTCTTGACTCGTGAAGCTCATTTATGCGTGACTGCATTAACACAATGAACAACAACTACAATTTATTTAACCACTGGCGACTATGCAAATGTTGTATATAGTTGAACTAAAAATACGTGAAGAAGTAAAGTAACGCTCCAAAGAAGGAAGATTTGATGATGGCTACAAGTTTCCGAATCGTTGTAGACAAAATCTGAATTAAAAAGCTCCTAAAAAGTACCCTAAAAATGTTTTTTTTCGGAATTTGAAAAGATTTAAACAAGTTATAAGCGTTTTGAAAAGTCACATTTGCATTTTTTCTTAAAAGCTCAAAAATTGTTGCAGATGTTTTAAATTTGAAAATATAACGAAGTTATATTATAGATCTCCGAAGGGCACCGCTACTACTTCAAAAGGCTCCGATATAATGTCACCAACAATCTGTACTCTATGGAGAGATAATTTCTGAATAATTTTAATACATGTGAAAATGATGTAAGATAGTTAAAAGTCTTTAATGCTCTAGAATGGTCTCGAAGTACCAGAAAACAGACGTTTTTCGAAAAGGATATACAMATACAGGTAGATGCCAATTTGTCAGGCTACAGGTCACTGCCTTTAGAAAGTAGATCCCATTATGGCAGCTAGGTGGCTTTCTCATCATGTCAGTATAATGCTGACAGATGGCATTGCCGTCTAATTTCTTAGTTACATCAAACTAAGCCCTTGGTGTTGGTATATAGGCAAAACCAGTTCTATGCCGTGCACTGATGAGCTATAATGATAGCGACATAGATCTATCTGCAGTTGGTTGCGGTGCAGACAGTGCAGCATAGACATGCATTTTAATATATAAAAATAGTCTTACAGGGAGTACCTTAACCTTATTTATATATATAAAAGTAACTTTTACAGTCTCTCACACAAGTCTGTTGTTCAATTATCACTAAATGATAAAAATGATAGAGATGTTTGAAACTCGGTCAACCTCTACAAACTTAACACTACAAGAAAGCAGCCGGAATTATTCCACAAATTAAATGTAAACAAAAAGTGACTCATTTAAATGCGCTTGGAATTGTAATCGAACAAAACTTAGCACAAAGTTTTCCTATTAAGCCAACTACAACTACAGAGCGCAAAAATGCAACAAAGCCGCCCCAATGTAACTCATTTGTACGTCTGTGAACTTCCGTCGTCTTAATTTAATTAGACTCGCAGATACGCTAAAAAATCTCATTACGGTAACGACGTTACAACCGAAATTCTCGTGAAAGGTGTTTATTGGTCTCGAAAGCAGGCGTTATTTATTTGAAAAGTTTCAAAAGAAATTTAACGGTACCTTACTGCGCTGTCCTCGTACTGATCGAATTAAATTCAAGTTTGCTCGCCGGATAGTTGTCGACTGGACACGAAGTTTGCAAGGTTGTAAATCCAATTGTAAAGTTTATTTGAGCAATGCAGTAGGGACAAAACTTAAAGTGTTCCGTAAATTCCAGCTTAGATATAAGATATGTTTTAAAATATATTTTGCAATAATTTCTTAATCTACATAAAAATTGAAATGATTTGGGGTGTGTAAATGGTCGTAATAAGCTAACTTTGAATCAAGGAATGTCCGTAAAATGTAAGATAATCTTTATTCATGCAAGCTTTGCCAAATAATAATTTAAAAATTGCGTAACAGATCACGATAAATCAATTTAACACATAGCAGATTGAATGGAGCAACAGATCACGACCTGACCGCAGACGAATTTTAATAGCAGTGACGTCAGATTGAATGTGTTTTGTTTGGTCCGGGTCTTTTTGCTAGTCTGCAACAACCTTGAAAGACTAATTGACACAGAAGAAATCAAATTTGTTGCGTAAACTTTGCCCAACCGCGATTTTAGCACATCAGTGCGAAATAGAGGGTTTCCTGACTGGTAGCAACGAAACTTTGCAGGCACAATAAGCGTTAATTCACCCACGTGTAGATATACGAAAAGGGAACTTCCCAATAGGGATAATAATAACATCCGAGGAATTTTGGATTTGGATAAATGGTTAAAGGAATGTAGAAAAAAGGGTGCTGTCGTAAATGGCATTTATCTGTTGAAGAACATACGGAATTTTTGTGTTTTGTTAGCATATATTATGAAAAGTTTTCTATTCTTATTTATTCTTTGGCTTGGCAATTGGATGACTTCGAACCTAACTCTGACACTGACTCTACCACTGTCCTCTGCTGTAAAAAGAGGATGTTTATTTATTTGATATTCATTTATTCCTACAGAAACCAAATCATCTCACAGTTGATCGAGCTTGCATGTTTCATAAATTTGCAAGCTACAGGCGGCGAGCAAAATGGAAAACCAAAGTCGAACAAAAGGCTTTTAATGTTAATATGCAGTCCTAGTACTATACCATCAAATGTACAAACCATACTTTTACGTACATTAGAAATGGTAATTGCTTTAGAAATGGTATTTATATTTCGGACCATGCGCGAATACTTTGCAAGCTTAGCATCAACAAAGTCGCGCAAAGGCATCCAACATGAAATAATAAAATGGTAAAGTTCGCAATTGGAAAGAATCAATAATTCCTTTTTGGCGAATATCAAGAGAAAAACGTAAATTACCTAGATTGTTTGAGGTAAAGAAAAAACCTTAAACTGTTATATGCTGTACGAATAGACATATTTTATATTATATATCATAAACGTATACAAATGTTCAAAAACACTTGCTCTAAAATCTTTTATTTTGATACCGAGTTTTCTAGAAGTTCTGTTTATTATGTCAAATTAAAATTAAACATAGCTTTTTATAAATTTTGATATATTCAAAATAAAGTATTTAGACTATAGAGTGTCTGTATGAATTAGGTTATAAGTAGGTTGTTATAATAGTACTTCGTGGTAGATACGTCGATTAAAATGTAGTTAATATTAGTTTTAAGATAAGGATTAATCGATCTAATGTACTAGTAGGTTGTGAAATATATATAAATACAAATAATCAACACTGTCATTATTCCATTCATTAAATGACTCATCATAACATTAATATTTGTTCACGCCATTGTCCACGCAACAAAAAAATCAACGTGCTCAAATAAGGGCAAGAGTGCTTGCAGAAGACGAAACTGCTCTAGCTGTGGCTTTTATTTTGTCTGGACACAATACAGCATCAGCGTAAAATATCTATCTATGAGCCCTAAAAATATAATGCAAATGTTTTATCATCTCAGCCAATTTGTTAAAGCATGCAAAAAAAGGTCAAATGCAACTAGCTATTGATTATGAGAACTTATAAACACTCCCACAATAACCACAAGGCAGTGCTCCAGTTTTCAGTTACCGGGTGGTCCACACCATCGCACGTTTAATTTAATGTACAAGGTAGACTGCGAAGAATACAAAAGAAAGGCTTGTTCATACATTTTAAAACTGTGCCGCGCCAAGGGGAATAAAAAGCGCGTTGTTAAAAAGGAAGTCACGTTTTTTCCTATCGCTACAAAGGTATCGAGCATACGAGTTGCAATATGAATTCGTGGACGAATTTTATTCCTGGAAGCTGAAGTGAGTGAGCCAGGAACGGGAATACGACAAAAAAGAAACGAAGGGTGCAGTATAACTTTAGGGCTTTACTCCTTTTAAAATAAGGATAAAAATAATAGCGATAAGAAATGGGTAAAATTTGCAAGCAAACTACTCCTACCATGACAAGATATTATTACGTAAGAAATTCCTTCTCAGGCCAAGTACCTTCTCGATGGCGATAGTAGTCAGAACTGCCTACCAAGGTCGTAAGACCTTAGTGCTCATGACCATTTTCTTGGACACACCCCAACTCGACACTCATCTTTTAAGGAGGTATACACTAAAGCTTATGGATACGCCCACCTACATGGATACATCTCGAATATGTAGATTTGTGGTGGAAGGATTAGTAATAGGGTATAAGACAACTATTTCAGTTGAACAAGATAATCACTAATCTACTAGTAACCTATAACCTAACTATCAGTTATTTTTTTAATTTCATAGGAACAGTTTATAACAATTACAAATCTGAAGGGTTCCATTCGTCCCGGTTTGAAAGACTTGCTGAATCCCCACTTCTTTTCATTAAATCACAATTCAGTCTAGCACCATTATATATTCTTGCCAAATTTGCATCTAAATATAACCTAAACTAGCCGGTCTCGGTCTAGTAGGCAGCGCGGCTGCTGGTTTGAGTCCCGCCTAGGGCATGGGTGTTTGTGTCCCTTTATATACATATATGTAAAATATGTGATTTCTCAATAAAACAGAATAAACCTGGCTGGCTAATTGGCAAATAGGCAGGGCCAAAAACAATTTTAAAAAATAACCTAAAGTGATAGGTGCTTTAGAGTTGTCGAAAACTGAGTGTACTAATACTGTTTCTTAGTTTTTAGGTAAAATATTATTAGGATATTGATCATAATATCAAATAACAAATAGCAAAATCTGCGAATACAATACATAACCAAACACAAACACATGTGCTTTCGTCTTTCGCTGTCATGCTGTTATTTGTCATAGGCTCGTAAGTTACGAGCATGTCCGTCAGCTGATTGCCGGTTGCTGATGTCAAACGTTCAACCACTACATACGTCATGATGACGTATGTACTAGCCGCGTTTATTGGACGCGCCAGCAAAGGAGGCAGACATAGTGGGGACGAAAATTGTCGCAAGACACTTAAATATCATTGGCGTGCCCGCCATTATTCATGGTCACAATTTCAGGCTAGCGTGGGGAATAAAATGATTCACTCGTCTCACCATTGCGGTACGCACCGTTCAAACTGTGGACGATATTTCATTCCTAAGGTAAGACTTCTTTCCTGGCGCGCACTTTAAAGGGGGGAATTGTCTCCCGTCAATTTACAATAATTTTTTTAGGGCACTAAAACTCCACAGACTAAAATTTTTATTTGGATTTAGCATTAGCAGGCATTTAGCTTCACAAAACATATTGCCCAGAAAAGTCTTATACCCCATTAAGTGTTACCTAGCCTGGCGCAGGGTTGAAAATGTACATCAAATTTAATAGTATTGATAGTAATAAAAAATTCCAACTTCAAAAAACATGACTTTTATAAGACGATACAAAGGTGCAACAAAAGAATATAATTTTGGTAAAAATTAACTTAGTATTGTATATTGTATTATTATTTCTCTCATTAAAGCAAAAAATTATCATGAAATACCTATATAAACGTATCGACTTGGGAATCGCCATTCTTAAAATGCACTGATTTGCCCAATGCGTGGAATCGTTATAATGAACTAACTAGTTGAGGATCGCCAATTTGTTTTTAAGGGAGGGGAGGGGGGGCTAGAATCACGGGTATATGCAAACAAATACTTAACATTCCAAAAACCTACAGGGGAAATTGGATATTTTATTAATTACCTCGATGGGCATATGTTTGAAACAATGGTTATGAACGTCATCGCGAGATTGCACTGCTCTAGAGCAAATGGGAACGTTTACTGCATGTGCATAATAAAAAAACTTACCATTTTTTAAATAAAGTTCTTTTGGGGACATGCAAAATCAGGCATTCTTGCTGGGATACCTTATATAAGACAAAAAAAATTGTACTGGTCATAAATTTTAAAGATCAATATGGTTCTGTCGTTATATATGTAGGAATGTATATTTTCTCGATATCAACATTTAAACGTATCAATCATTTTGCGAATAATTAAAATACTTTGCACTGATAAGGTGATTCAGAAACTCAATTCCACACGAAATAATGTAATTAATGGTTTGAATACGAAAATGTTAAATTTTCAATTCAAGAATGTCAACACTATAGGTATACAATACTTTTCGTTAGACCATGGCATTTCATAAACAAGGAAGAGGCACAATTACTTTCTTTCTCTAAAAACAGCATTAGGGAATACAATTCACCAAGATAACTATAAGAGATATGGTGTAGGAAGCGCCCGTAGCAGAAAATGAGTTAAGATATTCCGCGAACACAGCACTAAATTGAAACGTTCGTCCAAATCGCAGCGGTGTGGCACCTTGCCTGACGCAAAGTAAAATAAATGGGTATTATCCTTTGTGTAAATATTAGCTGGAGCATCCCTATAGCGGGGTCTGTTATAAATCACTTTTCTTAAACGCCGGGACGTAATTAGAAAATATAGTTGGGTGTAATAAGACGAAATATATCGCGGACTAAAAATAACTGTGACATCAAAAGAGATAAAAGTGTAATACGGAGGAAAGGCTTAATCTTTTTTCAGACTGTCACATTAAAAAAAAATAACGACTACATCAAAATCGTTTTTGGTTGTCTCGCCTTTGGATATTACTAGACAAGGATTCAGTTCAAAGTTTAAATGAAAAGTCTCATAGGTGAAGTTCGTAGTGATTACTCTGAAATAAAGTTCTTTTGCTCTTTATTCGCGCAAAAAATGCTACAAGGTTCGAATAAATGACKCGAMAGAAATAAAAACGGGCATTTCCTAGAAGAGCACTTTTCTAATCCCATTCCGAAAKTTTCGCCAGCCTAATGGACCGCGGTTGAGCCTGAACTGTTCGGCCGCACATTAGGTGAATGYAAACAATTACAGCACTGCCCAATGATCCGCGCGCTAGTTCTTTGGCAATCGGCCGATTAAAGCCATCGGAAAGAGTAGATGTTATTTCCAACGATGCAATTGTCGCTACTTAATCTGAAGGGCCACGCTTGGCTTTTTATTCTTTCAGCAACGCACATTGTGGATGCAATAAGCGAAAAGCGGTTTGGATCGTGTGAGACCATCAAAAAATGAATTGCAGTCATGGTACTAAAAAAACTTGGAAACCACATCCAACCTGTGACTATAGCTTAACCCATTTAAACTTAAATGCCTAGCGGCACAATAAATTCCCTTAAAAGCTACTGTCTGTCCGCCATTACGAATTTCCCATTTTGAGATTAACTGGACGGTATAGGTATACTGATCGACATCCGGTATCACGTAGGTGTAACAGCTAGGGTTATAGGGCGAAATTGTTCCCCATAACAAGTAAATGACTTGTATAGCTCTCGCGGAGAATTTGCCGGGCTTTAACTGCGCAAAAGCTTGTCAGGAGCTAAATCAGAAGGCCCGGGTTCAAACCCAGAAGTGAAAGCAATTTTTTTAATTGTCTTCATCCTACAACTAAAACGTATCAACATAACAAGTAAATGTAATAATTAGCAGCAAATATAACGCGTAATGAGTATAATACTAATTACTATAGGATGCAGCGCTAGGGTATTCAGGATTAAAATTATGGAATGGGAGACCACTCCGGAATCAAGAAAGCTAATGCTTTTTGTGACATATTTATGCAATGTACGAAGGATATTATTTATCACCATTTATACATCTATTACACAAAGACCGATAACTTGTTGATATTATACTCTATTGACATAGGAAATGTTTAAGGAGTCTGTAATATAACGTTATGTGCATAAAAGTTGTGTAGGTTTAACTTATGGTCAGATGCGGCCATTGGCCGTCGGGGTGGGCTTATGAGGCTGATTTTGATATCTTTCTACACAGAACGAATTTTCTATGCCACTTTGTACCGAATTGGCGCAAAAAGTCGCTCTCGCTTTTATTATCGGTTGTCGCTTTCAAAAAAGGATGTATGTTCTGCAGGTCGGACCTTGAAATGCGAGACGCAGCATGTAATGGCTACAGATTCTTTCAATCCATCGACTTCAGCCCACGCTAAAAAGCAATAGAAAGGCTGTACGCTGCTGTAGCTTCTTGTTGCTATCTATAATACAAACATTCGCCGAACAGATTGACAGGAGATGATTATCTACGTTTTCAGTTACCCATTGGACTTATGCTAACCAAGGATGGCCAGCACTAGATGCTTTTCTTGGGATTCTGGCGTTCTCCATGTTTCTGGGCGAGGCCATATAATTCCAGGGACCTACGACCCCGGTGGAGTTGCACCAATTAGATAGTACCCAAGGAGTACCGGCGATATGTGCTTGCTGCAGCTAGCGGTCTTACTTAATATAATTAATTTGAGTACGCATGTTGTCGAGGTTTTCAAGCGGCGAGGCATGTAGTCACAGGGGAAACTTGTGTCTACAAGTTACTGCTACGCATGTAGTTCAGGTGTGCCACACGGCTCTCAACAGGTATACATTACAATAGTATAGCTGTGTTAATTTCCAATGTATCTATAATTCTGTTAATTTTAAAAAAATATTAACTGCGCAATTCACCGAAATAGAACGCGAACTATCCATACGCTCAATCGCATTTTATTATATATAACATCATAAACCGTAAAAGAGGAATAATTACAAAAACTTGCTCTTAACTTCAAATATGATTATATAAATTACGTTGCAATTAAGAACTATTAAGTTTAACATCTTGCGACTATCACGCTACAAGCTTCCTATAACATTAACCATTATCCTGCAAGGAAGCAATTAAGGCCGTCAATTGGAATTTTGTAGCAGTTTCCGGTAACTAGAGGGATTGCAAGTAATCTGGTATCCTGCAGATTATCTCATAATAGGTATTACATTCCTCCATTCAAACTTTTATATTCTTTATTTCACATTCTGTACAAATTAATAAACAAATAATTTAAACTATGTAATGTTGCGGTATTAAGCCGAACACTACTTTGCAGCAAAGCCCAATCCACAGATTACTGCATAAACGAGGTAAATTTACATAGAATAATTGATTCCGAGAAGAGCATTTAACACACACTGTGGAACAGACGGCGATGCAAAACGTCTGGACTTGGACTACTAAAGCCCGACGTCGCCATATACCTTCAGAGATGAAATAGACGAAAAAAAAGTGTAGTTTCAAGGACTTGCACAAAACATACACAAAATGAAAAGTAAACTACAACTGGACAAATTAATAAAAACCGACCACATTCGAAACTTTCAAGAGCTTCTGCCAGGCGAAATTCATTATCATTTAGACATCTTGCAATACGAGTACAATATTATATCAGGACCAAATCCTATGTGACGAAGACCATGATTTTTCTTGATAACCGAATGTATCTTATAACTGGACGTGCATCCATACAGCTGACCAATAAATTAGTCTGTACAGCCGTCTGAATCGATTGTCGGATTTAAAATAGGAACAGGAGTGCAATCTCCTGCTTCATTTGGACAGAGGAAATTATATGATTATTACCACGCTGCGCTTTCTCTATATAGAAGGGAAATGGATCAGTAATAATTTCTTATATTATTCTCTATATAACTGTAACTAGCAATATCTGTCTGCCAACCAGTATCCGCCATTTATCTTAAAAGTATTGTGAAACACTGTAACACTACATATTTTACTTATGTTATATTTATTCAATACGTTTTTTTTTTCGTTCACTAATCAGTCACTATATGTAATATATGAGTACTTATAAGAAACAAGAAGAACGAAATCATATAGAAACGGAATCAAAAAATAAAAGGGTGCTATTTTCTAAATGAATAGAAGGATTTAAAAACTCGATCCTTGGTTCAAATACCTAGATCTACTGAAAATCTGTGTTAGTGGCACCGCCGATCGCCTGTTCCAAGACGATCCGCAATCAAGATTGAAGCTGGCATTCGCCGAGTGACTTAGTAGACGCTCGTTTGCAACAAGCGAGGATCTCACGAAATTCATTTCCGTCAGTTGACCATGATTTATAGCAATGTTTCGCTGTGTATTGCGATCTGATAGCGCCATTACGAACTAACCCGCTTGTAACACTGGGATAGTGCCGGACGGCATGCAAACCTCCAGTCCTTTCTAATTGGCGATTAATTACTCTTGCGTCGGTCACAGGGGGTTGCTTTGCAGTGGCGTGCTAGAGAATTGGATGGAAGCAATAATAATTGGACAGTGGCCAACTGCCGATATTGTCTGTACATCGATCAAGAAATTGTATCAGCATTCTGGGACTCCGTCAGAATAAAAGATATAGGGTATGGACACAGATGTAAGTGATATAAGGATGTTTGCATGCTGTTTAGTGATGAAGATTCCGAATACACGATCAACAGTGATTGGTAAAATTAAGTGGTGGTAAATTATCCGAAAACCCGCCCTTGAAAAATTACCGAAAACTGGAAAAGTGTACTTAACATACGAACTTAATGAAACAATCGAGGCTGCCGTTTGCAGTTTTGTCCGACGCTGTGGGAAATCCTACATTCTCTCAAGTAAAACCATATACTTATTAGCTAAGATAGAAAGATACCGCTCAGATCGTACTGAAAGTGAAGCCAACATAAATCTCTTTTCGTGTGTATTCTCGGCGTCAATGCGCATGTACAGACGAAAATATAGGTGGGTCATATACTTATTAGCTAGTCTCGTGTCGTGTTTTCGATGACGGAGGACCGAAATGCAGGCTTCCAAGCTTGCACATTGAAACAGGTGAATGTAAGCGGCAAACTCAGTTAATAAGTATTTGAGTAAAACAGTTTTTACAGATGAAGTTACCTTTCGACAATGATTGTGTTGATCGGCAAACATTATAGATAGGTAGGTATTATTCTCAAGAATACTTGGACTGGAATTATAAAACGGCCCAGCAAAAATGAGGTAGGAATGTTTTTGCGCCGTTTTTTCGAGCAATACTATTTTTAAGTAAAGTTATAATTATTTTGTATTTAAAATTTGAATTGGTTCAGGCGTTACAGTTTTCTTTCCAAACAAGGTAAAGATGTGTTACATCTTGATATCTAACAACCCGTCACCTTTTTCTAATAAACTAAGGGCTTAGTAGTCTGTACGGCCTCCCCAAATTCTCAAACAGAATTTTTCGATTAGACCTTAGGATTCCTACTTGACTTCACCATGTTCCAAACTGGCCCATCGCTAGCGCAGAGTTATTATCTTGAATCTTCAATTTCAAACATCGTATTTTTTCTCCATACTTTGTTTTCTAATACTATTATGTGGATGACATCCTCACTCTGTTTCGTGGATCGAAGGATGACCTTAATAATTCCTTTGCATTCATTGATTCTGTTCATCCTTCAATCACGTTTACTTAAAAGTTATAAAATTATTTCAACATTCCTTACGGATCTCAAGTTCGTAGTAGTCTCCTTCTTTCATTTGACATCTACAGGACACAATATATACTGGCGCGATTCTCTTTTCTTCCCCCCCTGCTTTGTTTAAGTTGGGTGTAATTTACAAATTGCTTTTAAAAATTATATCCCCTGCGACATACATTTCAATACGAGTTGAAGCGCCAACACACTAATGAGGATAAGTTAGAATTTACTTGGTCCAGGCTGATCAGCAAGATTTCCTGACCTTACACTGACTAAATTGTGGCACGATGTAGGGAAAAAGTGCCTTATTAATTCTGATAGTTCAGTGATCGAAAATAGAATAGAAATTCATGGCAGGTTGGCAAAAGATTTTGGTCGACGAAACAAGGACACCAAAAACAATCGTTTAATTTACAAAAAAAGCTTTTTAGAACATTAATGTTTTTTAGGTTTCACAACTCCAGGAACGATGTATTCCAGACAATGCGAACCTGATGACTGCCACGGGGAGCCCTAAACTACTTCAAGTATGTCTGCTGCACATGCCACTATTTTTACCTGAAGCACTTTACCGAGAGAATGGATCCTTTGCAGCTGGGCAGCGAAAATCTCTTTAGCAAGTAAATAAATCAACAAGTGGAAGCTCATGGTGCAAAGCCGTGCACTTTACGCCGTCGGCGATGGTAAAAAATAATGTGCGCGAAGTGCTTTGCAGCAAAACGCGTTATTGCAAGCGATAACCTTCGGCAATTACCGACGATGATTAAATCTAGTATGTCGGCGGTATTTCGGTTTGGATAGGCTTCCAAGTGATGTGTAGGTGTCAGTTGTAAGGAACGAACGGTAATACACCCACTGAGACTGCACGAGCTGGTTTGGCTTGTAGTTCCAGGAAGTCGCGAAAATTAGAAACTCGTGATAAGCACAGATTTCTTTTATTTCTTTCTTTATCGTAGTTCCGTAACTAATATTATACAACACTATTCTTTAATAGTTTTCAAAATGCATTTTTAAAACAATAGTAACCTATTAAGATTTTTATATAGACAAAAACGGATTAGTCAAAAATTGTTAATTGTACTTTTCTATCATTAATGGAGATCTTTGGAAGAGCGAGGTTGACAAGCAACTGCATCCTATTCTCAAGAAGGTAATAAAAGAATACATCGGAGAATACTCTGGGGTCTACTTATTAAATACTATAATTTATGAAGAGTTAAACAAATACCAAATGTAAACAGTACTGCTCAGAATCTGCCACAACAAGAAATAAAAATAAGATAACGGTTGCGAAAAAAAATAATTGCGAAAAAAATAGTGTTCCCATAAGCATCAACAGAAACATATACAGGGTCCGCCACCTAAAACTCCCCAGGCTCGTGTTTTCATTATTTTTTCAAGTACAACCATAAGTTGTATAAAATTGTAGGTCTTTTTAAACTCTTTAAAAATAGCATAGTGAATGTCCAAAAAATTTTTTGCCGGTTATTAAAATTTGCAAATAAAGTTACTTTTACTTCCAACTCCAACGGATGGGAAGTATATTGTTTCGCGAAAAAAATTTTCAAAAATTTTTATTTGCTCAATCGCTATAAATTGTTCGAAAACCCAAAAAAACAAAATTTGAGCAAAAACAAATTTCTTGTCTGTGTGTCTGTGGTATTGTTTGTGGACACGATAACTTTCGAAAGACTTAATATACGAACCTAAATTTTGGTACACGTATAAATCTCAACTACCCAAAGCGACCTATTGTTTGTGGGGTAAGTAGGGTATCGGGAAGGGGGCAAAATTGGGGGGTAACTACCCTTTTTGCAAATTTTTATTTTCTTATATTTTTTTCTTTTAGTATGTCATTAGTAGTGTAACTGCGAGTATTATTATCTTTTATAAATTTTCGGTATAGCAAACTGTTTAGAAGATATTAGCAAGAAAGCGTCACTTAAAGAAAACGGTTTTTCTTAAATATCTCCGAATATATTTAATATATTCAAAAAATGAAAATGCCATCAAATAGGAAATGCAATTTCTCACAAAAAGTGTCTTAGAAAATTTGTCAAAAATTTTGACATTTTCGAAATATTTCCAAAAAACCTATTTTGAACCCTGCTCGTACGATTTTGTTTAAATTTTGGTATTATATAGAAAATCAAATTTCTGATCAGAAAGCGCTCTTGTACTTTTTTCGTTAAGTTAATAATTTTCGAGTTATTTGGAAAAAAGCGATTTTAAAAATGTATATATTTTGCTAATGTCTTAGAAAAAATGTGTAGAGAGAAAAGACGCTCAAAACCTGATTACTAATCGTATAGTATAAAAAATAAAAACGTAAATGTCATTTTGACAATTGGATGTGGAAGTATTGATTCAATTTGCAGCGGTTTTTGTAAATATTTTTTTACCTTACCTCTTCTAATAAATATTGCTTCTTAGTTGGATGCCGACTTTTATCCTCTTCAATTTGTGTCATTACAACGTATACGTAATTTTTATTCCTACTTAATAAAAAGCAAGAAAAACTCGCCGCCATATTTGTTAAAAAAATTGTTCACATTTTTAAGTGTTAGTTTAACAGCTGATTACGGTACAAATTATGCCTACATCGCTGCACACACAACCCCAAAATTTTGATTATCTTCTAAATAAATCAAGTACAAAGTTTGTTTTTAAAAGAGAAAGGCTAGAAAACCATACCCTGCAATGAGGCTAGTTTGGTTTTCTACATCACGCACTAGCCTGATTGCAGGGTATCGTTTTCTAGCCTGTCTTTTTTAGAACAAACTTTGCATTTGATTTATTTAAAAGTTACTCAAAAGTTTGGGGTTTTGTGAGCAACGATGGGTATGTAGGCATAATTTGCATCGTAATAAGCTGATAAATCGACAGTTAAAAACTTGTGAATAGCCTTCTTAACAGAATATGGCGGCGACGAGTTTTTCTTGTTTTTCATTAAGAAGGAATAAAAATTACGCATACGTTGTAATGACACAAATTGAAGAAGACAAAAGTCGGTATCCAACTATGAAGCAATATTTATTATACGGGGTAAGGTAAAAAAATATTGAGAAAAATTAACAAAAATTAACAAAATTTTTTTTAGACATTCACTATGCTATTTTTAAAGAGTTCAAGAAGACCTACAATTTGACTTATAACTTAAGGTTGTACCTAAAAAAAATAATGAAAATACGAGCCAGGGGAGTTTTAGGTGTATATATATCCAGCAATGTATAATATATATAATGAAACTGGGCTAACACGAGATCGMTACCTAAAATTTCGCGTTCCCAGCAAAAGTGTATTATTTTGCATAACACKCAAACGCAAATAATACTTGCATGTACAGCATGATTTATCTGAACATACGTACGAGTACCCCGGTGCATGAATCCGGGTGGAACTAAAAAATAAAACAAATGGTTTCCATGACGGGGGTTGATAACAACACATGATTCGGAAAAACCGCGAACGATACGCATCCGCAATAGTCTTCTAGGGGTATATATCGCACATTTATGAAATGGTATACCCTGCAACAGATTACAATTTGTTGTGGAATATACATATTAGGAAATTGCTACATTTGTATTATGAAAAAATGCGAATAAAGTAATAAATACCTATGCAATATGAATGCCTTAGGCTTACTCATTTCCAGTTTAAATTAATAGTAATAATAAGCAGCGTAAAAGTTGCTCGTCCAATGACTTTAAGAGTTATTAAAGTAAAAAAGCCATAACTCCCACCTGACAACATTATTTGTTATAAAAGAATCAGCTGTTTTGTTAATAAAAACAAACAGTAAAACACAAACGAATGAGGACGTTTTTAAAGATGTCACGAAATCCGTAAATCCAGCGGAACTTAAGGTATGCGTGAATGACACAAGGAAACTAAAAAACGGCGTGGCAGTATTGTGTAATACCAAGGAGGGACTAACGAGGTTAAAAGAACATCTCACAAAGCGATTAGGCTCTGACTACAACGTCAGCGAATCTCATAAACGCAATCCGCGTATGTTGGTGAAGAATGCACAGGTTGAGGGCATTGTGAAGGATGCTGACATTGTGGATAGTATCTTCTCACTAAATGGGGAGTTGTCGAAATTTAACCATAATGACATGAAACTAATTACTAAACTGAAACGTTTTAACAAGGTGGACTTAGTGATTGAAGTGAGCCCTTCCCTGAGGAAACTATTAGTTGCCAGAGGATTTTTATGGGTGGCTTGGAGAAGGACAACTGTTGAGGATTATATAAGAGTCATGCGTTGCTACACTTGTTGTCGTTATGGGCATTCTTCAAAACAGTGTAAGGCGTCAACGGTGTGCTGGCTGTGTTCTGGTAATCACTTAGGAAAAGACTGCGTCTCAAATACCAGGAAATGTACAAACTGCCAACAGCATAATGAGAAGTTCAAGACTCGGTGGCCGGTTGAACATTCAGTAAGGGACATCAATTGCACAAGTTATTTAAGCTATTTGGAGAACTTAAAAGGTAGAATTTGTTACGACTAGTCTTTCTGTTTGTTTCTGTTTGTCACTGTTGTGAATTAMAAATTATTAATTGCAATTTCTGAAAGAAGAACATCTAATTATGAAAAGCAAAAGTCTCAGTATCGGTCATCTGAATGTCAGATCACTGTTTACAGGTTTTCATGAATTTAGAAATTTGGTCTTTACCTTTGATTTTGACATAATGGGTGTCACAGAAACTTGGCTGTCTAAGGATATAGACTCTAGTGCTGTGTGTATCGATGGGTATAAACTATACAGAAAGGATCGTCTTCGAACTGGTGGTGGCGTTGGTATTTATACAAAAAGTGTACTGAAAGTGGAATTAGTAGAAGATTACGATATTTTGGAAGGCATTGAAACAATTTGCGTCCGGCTCTGCATTCAGAAGGAACGTCATCTTATTGTAGTAGCATATCGCCCCCCCTCCATCAACATCAATAGTTGTCTCGAATTTTTTGATGACTTTCTATCATCTGTAATCCCTTTATATAACAATGTAATTGTCATGYGAGACCTAAATGTCGATCAAAGTTATTCCAATCAGTTAGAAGACTGTTTTAACGCATACGATTTTGTTCAACTCATAAAAGACCCCACTAGAATTAGCAGCCATTCTTCCACTTTGCTTGATGTCATATTTATTAACAACGCAGATGTTGTGTTGAAGTCCGGAACCTTAAACGCTGATTTAGTGTCCGATCACTGCCTAATCTATTGTACTTTGCGTGTGAATAAATGCCATGATATTTCTAAATATGTCACATATCGAGATTTCAAAAAATTCATTTATGCTGATTTCTATGCCGACTTAATACAGGTGAAGTGGGACACAATACTATACATATCCGATATAAATGATAAGATAAAGTTTTTTAATTCCTGCATTCTGCAATTGTTTGATAAACATGCACCAGTTAAAACTGCTTACATCTCCAAGCCTTATGCACCTTGGCTTACGCCAACAATTAAGATCATGATGCGAGAACGTAATAAGTTACTAAGTAAGTACAAACAAACGGAAAAATTGCAGGATTGGGTTCAGTATAAGCAGTTTCGTAACATGACGGTTAGCGCTATCAGAAAGGAAAAGACTGCGTATTTAAACCAAGTCAGCATTAATACTTCCAGTAAACATTTGTGGAAAGCTCTAAATTACTTACACGTCAAGCCAGGTGGGAAGTCCTGTGACATATCATCATACTCTGCTAATGAAATAAATAACTACTTTATGTCGGTATTTTCCCCATCCAATAACTGTCCCAATGAAGTAAAACAATTTGGTAGTAAACTTTTTAATGAAAATACTAAATTTAATATTAAATTAATTTCCCCTGAAGATGTTGCTAATGTTATTCTTGCTTTGAAATCAAATGCAGTTGGACACGACGGCTTTTCTTCTAAGATGTTGAAATTCTGTTGCCCTGTTATTTGTAACTATGTTGCTCACATTATCAATTGTTGTTTCGAGCACAGTTATTATCCCGATGACTGGAAGCTCGCTTTAATACGACCTTTGCCTAAAACTGATGAAATTAAATCTGTATCCGATTTGAGACCAATCAGCATCTTGCCTGTGTTGTCCAAGGTATGTGAAAAGTTTCTTCATAAGCAAATATATGATTATGTTTCTGAAGCTAAAATTATACCCGAAAACCAGTCAGGTTTTCGTACTCATTACAGTACAACAACTGCGTTGACTCATTTGGTAGACGAGTGCATTGGATCCCTCGATGCTGGTAGGGCAAGTCTTTTGGTCTCATTGGATTTTTCAAAAGCTTTTGATACACTGGATCATGTGTTGCTTTGTAGTAAATTGAGTTACTACGGTTTTGATGAGGATTCTGTTAATTTCTTCCGATCTTATTTGCTCAATAGGTGCCAGCGAGTCTTGTTGGGTGGCGAAATGTCTGATGTCGGCAGAGTGACGTCGGGAGTCCCTCAAGGATCTATCCTGGGACCAATTCTGTTTTTAATTTACACCGCTGATTTACTCTCAAAGCCCAAATTTTCAACTTGCGTCGCATACGCTGACGATACTTACCTTTTACACCATTTCAACCCACAGAACATAGAGAGGGCATGCTTAGAAATGAATGAGGACCTAGGCAGCATTAGTGAATGTTCTAGTAACATTAACTTAAAATTGAACAGCAATAAGTGTTCTGTGGTATACTTTGCGTCAAGATCGTCACAAAAATGTTTTGTGAAGGATGATATTAATGTATATGTGGACCATAATCAACTGCCTGTACATGAAAGGATCAAAAGTCTTGGTTTAAGTATAGATAATGACCTTCGTTTTAAAAATCACGTGTCTTCTGTTATTAAAAAATGTTATGTTGCTTTAAAGCTGCTGTACTCTAATTATATCATCCTCAACTTTAAACTTAGAAAAAAATTATGCGAATCTCTGGTAATCCCTCACCTACTTTACTGTTTTACAGTATATTTTCCCTGTCTTGATGCCATTGATAAATACAGGCTTCAGAAGGTGCAGAATAACTGCTGCAGATTCATATTTGGACTAAAAAAGTATGCTCATATCAGTAAGTACATACAGCAACTCAAATGGTTGAAAATTGATCAACTTTTTCATTACCACTTTGCAACTTTTTTGCTTCGTGTCTTTCGATCCTCTTCGCCAAAATATTTGCGTGATAAGTTTCATAGTCGTCGCAGCTTGCATTACACTGATTTATCTCTTAGATATGTCCACCATTTATCGATGCCTAGCTTCCGAACTTCCTTATACACGCGGTCTTTTACTTATAATGCTATAAAATGTTATAATGAACACTTTGATTTGTTTACTAAAATATGCTCTGTGGAAAGTTTCAAAAAACAGATGATGTGTAGGTTAAGTCGTTAGCTTGTAGTCTTGGTCAAAGCATGGTACTATAGTTGTTTATGTTTTTGGTTTGTTTATTTCTCATATTGTACTAAGTTTATATTTTATTTTGGGTTGAGTGGAATAGCTACGCTAGACTTCGCCTAATAGTATGTTTAAATAAAGTCCTATTATTATTATTATTATTATTATAAGGTTATACTTATATTGTATACAACTAACACCCTTCTATTGTAAGCAATATTTATTTATTAGTATACATCCTTACAAAATACATTTGCTTGCTGAATCACAGCATACATAGTGTGATTTAATCACTGCAGTATCAATGTTCAAGGAAGCAAATATGTTAATTTAAGCAACTCCTTTATCTTTCTTTTTTGCGCAAGCAATAAGTATTAATCGCATACGCAGTCCTTAATGGGTGGAATGAAGTCATCGTAGATTAGCTGTTATCAAGATTCGTTAAACATGATGCAAACGTTTATTTTGGTGTAATGCATAGGTTAATACACGCTCTAAACTCGCGTTTGTTTAAAACTTATTAAGTACACAAAAATACAAAACTAAATATGCAAAGGTAATATACATTAATTTGCATAATGTAACAGTATAATATATGCTAATATGTATAAAATTTTTGTCCACTTACTGTAAACAGAAGTTATGCACACATACTGAGGTAAAAGCTGTCTGGAAATACTTTTACCTCCGAGATATAAGAAAGTAAGAAATGAGTTTTATAGATGTAACTATTTACAAATAAACTCCGGTCGTTCGTATAAGATTTGCAGATATTTGAATTTAGTTAAGTACATGATGATAAGTTATTTTGAAGCAGTTAAGAAAAGTTTTGCATTACAGCATTATATTCTTTTAATTCCGTCAAAATGAGAGCAACATTAATCGATGTAGAAAGAAAAAACTGAAAAATAACGAAATTGTTACTTTTTATAGATTTTTCTCAAGGAAATGTAATGTAGAAATAACCACCGCCTGCCATGCGGTAAAAGGATTTGTAGTTTGTAGTATACAAAAAAATTGAGAAATCCTTATTTCAGAACAGTGAAGGTGTATATGGGTGGTTGGTAAAGTTTATAAAATTTCTTTTGTTTGTTTTTGTTTCCATCAATATTGAATATGCGAGTAGCTAACACGGTAAACTTATAAGTTTAGTGCAGAATAATTAATTGTGAGTTTGAAAACTTCAAATTATTGAATACGATTATTAATGTGAAGTTAGGCTCCAGAAACTAAGACGTAAAATATCTTGATTCAGGATAGTATGTTTAGCTTCAATGCAAAGTAAGTATCTCCATAACCTCAAGAAGGCAACATAAAAACACTGTAAATAAGTGCAGTGCAACTGTAACGTGATCTGCACTCACGTGCAAGCAAACATAAATAACTATACCGTGCGCATAGCTGTGGGCATTATCATCAATTATTTCATTAAGCGGTTCCTGACGCCAGCACTTCTAACGACTATAGAAACTTCAAGAAAAACCTAAATGGTGGCCGGCAAAATTAGATACATATCGCATCTTTTATGTGGCGGGAACGTTCTGGGGATTCCCTCCCCCCTATTTTAGTACCTACAAATTTAGTTAATGCTAAGCAGAAGAAAATGCCAAATAAAGCTAAAAACAAAAACATTAATAAAACTATTATTTATTGACACTATTTGCGAAATATTTGAGAAACCTACCACAAGGCTTTGGGAAATTTGTACATCATCTATTATTGCAAATCAAACTGAATATTTAGCACTTCAGTAAAATATAAATACAGCGGTGTCTTTCTAACCTAATTTTTTAAGAAGTAGCAAAATACTAGCCGATTTAAATTATCTGCATACCGTAATCTTTATTATTGTAGACTTAGATAAAAGTCCGGTACGAATTAAATAATCATCGACATGAGCCTAAGCATTTAAGTTAAGTAAAAAAAAATAAGATGGCTTATTCAGTGTTTGAAATWTGTGTAAAAACTCACTGTAAAATATGATACCTACAGTAAGTAAATGACACAGCAACCAAAAATAAATCTAAGCTTTTAGCTGGATATCCTTACATATAAAAGTTTAAATACGATTGTGCTTTGTAAAGCCGGCTCTCTTTGAGAAAAGGTAAAAAAATGAAAATATTTTTATAACAAAAGGCTTTGGGAAATCCACATGCCTTAAACCTCCAGATGCACGATTTATAAAGTAGGTAATCCCCTAACACCGACGGTAAAAAATGCGGTAACAATTAATCCCTCTCACAGCGGCACCACAATTCCAATAAAATACCCAAACTTTCACAGAGGTGCCCCTTACATTCTAGGGCGCGAGTAATTTAAGAAATAAGATTAATTAAAAGTTTAATCCTATCGGAAAATGATAGAGCTGGATTTAGAAGCAGTCGCCCGTGAAAAGATAAATTAGGAGCCCTTCTTTTCTCCCTAATAATCTGCGAGGAACGGTGTGTGCAAGCAATGTAGGGACGAGGACTTAGAAGGGTTGGTTTTTCGTTGCAGATTTTTGAAGTATAACATCCTAACAAGATAATAATAGTTAAGAGAGGGGCAAATATTTGCAGTTTCGGTAAATTTTATATATTATATATTTATATATTTTAACACATATCATACACAGTGAAAAATAAAGAACTTAAGTCATCTAAAAATATCAAGTGTGTGTATCAAATCAAGTTTTAACATAATATAGGCAGAGTTGGACCAAATATAAGCAGAAGTACTGGTTACATAAATAAAAACTCTGTAAATTATAATAATAATAATAAAGTTTAAGATAAAAAATCTATATCGTTTTGTTGTTTATTTAATTTATTTGTTATCTTGAATGACAGGCTGTTTACTTTTTTTACGGATACTAATCGATTTAATCCAATTTTTGTAGTAAGCATTTACTATTGAAGAATAAAAGGCAAAATATTTAGTGATTTAATTTACTTGTTTTAAAATAACCAGTTTTTCAAAATTTTCATCGCTTAAATCGTGATGTTGAAGGCTATTATTGACGATGAACACAAACGAAAACAGACGTTCAATGGGCGCTGAAGATGAAAGGCAAGTATTGTATCGTAAAGACTTTTTTAATTATCGGATAATCGTGAAGCATATATTTAAGGAGTTTATTTTGCACTTAAAAAAGAAATATGCATACGTGGCCACCACTATATACAAATTATCTACATAGAAAGCGTCTTAAAATGTGAACTGAAATACTGGGTTATGAAATTATATTTTGTAACTTATACTCAGACCTTTTTGTTCTGTGGTGGTATTATAGTATTAATGTAATCTTTTAACTACACATAAAATACATTATATTATTTACCTTCCATTCTAAAACAGAATGAAAATGTGAATTGGGTAAATTTGGAGTTTTAAAATTACAGTGAAATATCTGTTTGAATAAAAATAAAAAAATAAATAAAATAGAAGAATGTTTGCGCTAAATAAACAATTCCTGTTTAACAATACTATTACTAATTACTAATCTTCAAAAATTAAGGAAGTACTTCAGCTTCTTTGTGAATAAGATGATTTATTGAAAGTTGACTGTCGCAAAATAACCTGCTATGGTAGAAGGCAGAATCTAGATAATCAATCATGTATCATATCAGCATTCGAAAGCATTAAAAAATACTTGGTTGTAGACATCAGCACAGGCGCGAGCCAAATTATACTAGATACAACTCGTTAATATATTATGTACTTAGCACTTACAACAGTGCAAGTACTTGACTCAAGTACAAAGCACTCCAAATGTACTTGAAGTAACGAAATTAAATGCTTGTACTTGGTTATTTCTCAACTTTGAATACAGGTAATATACATAACTATATGTCTATTTAAAAGAAAAATACAATTAGTAAACAAAATAGTATCGTCATTAAAAAAAAACAAAATTAATTGGACATAACTGATTATATTTTAATGTTATAACCATGTTTCAGTGGAATTCTACATGTACGTCACTTAACATAATATATGTTTATAACACCCTTTGTGGCAGCCAATTTGTGTAACAGGACGCCATTAAATACCCCTTTGACTTAATCAACGCGAAATATTGGTTAATCATGTTCAGCAAAAAAAAAATACCGCAACCTAATACATATATACGTTGTTAATACAGTAAGACTAGCAGGTTAAGCCAAACTCTCAATTAAACGAATCATCAAATTAATATTTTTTGTTATTTTACTAAGCAATAAAGAAAAAACTTAAAATGCGCACTGGAATCACAAGTACCTATACTCTTATAAGCGCAACTTGTCAAATGCACTAAATGAAATTTGTTATGTAAGACGGATTCGTTGTCACCAGGCACCGGTTACGATGAAACAGCAAGATGCAAGCAAGAACTCTACACATAAAATATAAAGCTTCTTATCTGACCAAGCATTGCCCTCTGCGATTACTGCACCAAAAAAAGTCAACAAGAGCATTTGCCTTGCGTCTTATCACGATAGAAAAAGACAAGTTCGTACAAGTCGGCCGTTTTTTCTGTGCAATCTGTGCCCGGAATCCAAGTTTTTGTTTGCAGCTGTGTACAAATAATTGTTCCAAAGGCAGACAACCAAGTTCTCCCGGCCAGATGTTGGCAGTATCGGGTTTTGAAGGCCACGTGGGCGAACGAGTCAAACCGCCGTGTCGTAGGGGTTCGAGGCTCTTTCCTATTAATTAATGGACGCATTCATTCATGAAAGGTGCAGAGGTGAGAGATCTGGGCGTTTGACTGGTCAGTGTTGGTTTCGGTGTGAGGACAACGGTACCTACGTTGATGGTGAAAGTGCGCTGTTCTATCTGAAATGAACGGCATCAAACAATAAAGGATGAAAAAGAAGAAAGATCTAAACATGCGTCTGTTGTAACGCCTTATCCAAAATGTTAAAATAAAAATGCGAAAAGGGGGCAGGGGCATTAAACATGTCTGTAACACTGTAAACTATAATAACAGGCCCAGAAGAACCGTTTATGGATCATTGAAACGCTTGCTGCTTGGATAAGTGCTAACAGTGGGCTGGTCTTATTAAATTACGTTTTAATATAAAATTCTGGTATAAACATTGACCGGAAAACGATTCAATCCATTATTATTGTTCAACTGCATAGGAATTTATATACCGTTATATAAACCAAAGAAAATTGCTTATTTTCCTTATCAAACTGCAAAATAGATATAGAATGATCATTTTTGAACAGATAATTTTTTTAAGTCGAACTGTCAAAAAATAACTGGCTATTTTGGTTTGCTTGGCGTTCGATTGTCACAATTTTCTGTTTACATCCAACCGATTTGCTATTGCACTGAATGAAAAAGCTTGTTAATGTTTACACCGCCGTCATTTCATCATTTATGGAAGTTTCCAGCAATTTCTACACCACTATACACGTCTGCGAAATTTTGCCAGTCTTCTTCAGAGGCAATATGTGCCAATTATAATTGTTGTATCCCTTGTGGCAATACAAGGTCGTCATCATTTTGGCTTATCCTCATCAGCAAAATCTACATTACCTGACCAAAATAGCAGGAGTAAAACAATTAACATTGTTTTTAAATGTGGTGTGTTTTATTAAACGGTTCCATGCTTTAGTTGAGAGGTTTCGTGTTGATTTTTAGTACCTACCTGTAGTTTTCTAAACTAAGTTTTCAAGGATATCGTTACATCCTGATCCATCAGTTGTAGAGCAGCTGTTGGGTTTACAGGCAGTAATACTAGTTTGATAGACTTAAATTGGATGTGGCTGTACTAGGCTATTATCTGCGACCAGTAATACCTTTTTCTTCTTTGAAAGTTGTTTATCCCATCTACTATTAATTTGTAATTCTTAAAAACTGGGAAGTCATCTATGCTTTGGTATAAAATTCACAGTGAATCTTTTTAACTTACCTACATATTTTTTTCTCTTCCTGTCATATTAGCAGTAACAAGCGCAGTAACACAATCTTTATTTATAGTTGTTGATGTTTATTTTGTGGAGTCCTTTTGTGTTAATTTTTCTTATTGTATTTATTTGTAGGTTCTGGCTCCTTATTTTTATAAATTAAAGACACTTTTTCTAATAATATGACGTTTCGACCTATAATTTAGGTCTTTGTCGAATATTTTTATTTTGTAGATCTACAAAATTTAGAAAAAGTGTCTTTAATTTATAAAAACAAGGAGCCAGAACCTACAAATAAATACAATAAGAAAAATCTTTATATAATTCTCCGCTGATCCATTTATCGCCCCTGAATTTCATTGTTGTGTTAATTTGAAGAATAACCCCGTTCCATCGGCATTAAAAATTTCATGGGCACTATATCTCACAAAGTGTTGGTCAAATTGCACGTAGCCAGTCGTTGCGCACAAGATCTGATACGGTCGCCGCCTCATCGCTAATTTTCCCAAAAACAATATTATTGAGATGCACAGAAAATTATCCGGGTTTATTTTTTTGGCATAAGTATGTTCAGAGATCTTTGCAACACAAGCCACTTGGTTAATTGTGGTGTTATTATAAGGTCTTATGTTCTTAGCTATAAGATGTGCATTTTCGAAACTTGTTATAATTTTCTCTCTATTTTTCCATATGACTTATGTTAATGGCTAACAGAAACCTGTTCATCTTCAATTCAGATGCCAATGCAACATTTGAATCACCATTTTCCAGCCTGATGATTATAGCAAGCTTTGCGCCAATTCCATAATTCCTAGTTTTCCTTGAAATTCGGTGCAAGCACGTTGTTATAACCAATACTTTCATCAAATCGAATCGGTAAATTAGGGCGTTATATGCAGTATGAAATTAAATCCCATGCTGTTACAAACATATAATTTCCTACGGAGCAAGTTTGAAAACTGGACAAAAAGATCTTGTCCTTACAACAGTTCCGTTGTTATAACAGATGTCGTTATAAACGATTTATACTTAATTAGTTAATATAGTTTGTTTATATATTGCAAAACAAAGACAGACAAAAAACTAACTGTGACTGCGCACTCAAGACCAAAACATTATTACTGAATTACTTATGTATTAACTTCGCAAGTATTCTAATTCTTTCGGTTTTTACCACTAGGTTTTTACTAAACATATTCAATACTGTGGGCTGTGTTTATATTGACAATAATTTGATTTTAGGGGAGGAAATTGCCCTTTATTCCTCTTTCTTTAAGTCATGAGGGCTGTTTGTAGGCCAATTTACAGTAATTATTTTAATATTGCACAGATTAGGTACTATATTAACAGCGTGTGGACAAACGTTGTCAAGTTGTCATGCAGCAATATAAACTGGGGAGCATAATTATAGCCCCACCTTGAATTATCAGTTTTTCGTGGCCAAATGCAAACCTAATTTAATGTAACTTACAAGAAGGATAAAAGAAGTAAAAATAATAGGAACTGGACTATTTAAAGTAATTTATTAATAATTTTCATAATTTGATTAACAATTTCTAAAATTTGTGTGGTGCATWACTATAGCGCCACTTAAATAAAAAACTTTTACGTGGCTGTGATTAGTATTATTTATCAAGTGTCACTGTGTTGTAACAATTGTGTTAAGGTACCTGAGTGACATAAAAAAACACATTGTAAGCTGAAAACCAAGAAAATGTCTGAGACTTCTTCCTCACCATAAAACAGCCCGTTTGGAATTTGCTCGTGAGAATATGAATCGAAATTGGGACAATGTAAACCAAAACTTTACAATAAAACCTCGAATTAAACCATGTTATTTTTTAAATTTCAGGTTATCTTTTCTCACTAAAAAAATTTAATCTTGATGGTCCAGATGGTTTCAATTGTTATTGGCGAGATTTGAGGAAGAGCCTGAGTATCGTTCAAAACGAAACTTTGGAGGTGGTACGTTAATGGTATGGGGTGCCTTTACAAAAGCAGGCGTTTTAACATTACCCATCAACACCAACGAACATTCGAGAGTACATTCAAGTTTTTGAGACAAATTGAATACCTTCTTTAAATAACAATCACGAACGAGATTTCATTTTCCAACAAGATAATGTGAGGATTCATGTCAGTAGAGAGTCGATGGCTTGGTTTGCCAACCAAAATTTCCATTTGTTAGAGTGCCCTTCTTGTTCACCTGACATGAACCCAATTGAAAACTTTTGGGGTATCTTACTTTGGCGAGTATGTGCGGAATAACCGACAGTATGCCACCATAAATGAACTCAAAAATTCATTATAAAAGGTTTGGGCCAATTTGGAACCAAGAATATTAAATAATTTGGTCGGAAGTATGAATTCTAGAATTTGAGCTAACTAGTAAGAATGGAGGCCACACCCATTATTAATTTACGAATGTTTTGTTAAAATTTGTTCAATTCTGTGTGAAATTTAGATAGGGCTATAGTTGTGCACCAGTCCAATTCAAAAAATTATTTTATTAAAATACGGAAACTGTTAATAAATGACTGAATAGTTTACTTCTTATTATTTTCGCTTCTTTTATCCCCCTTGTTAGTTACATTAATGTACGTTTGCATTTGACAAAGAAAAACTTAAAATTCAGGATGGGGCTATATGCTCCCCAGTGTATAATCCTTCCTAAGAAAAAGCGCAAATTTTGTGGTTCTTAAATATTCTTTATTTATCAGTTAACGCCCCAGCGAGGCGAATAGCAATATTATTAAAAAATACATATTGTCAATTCAGAAACATGTATGCGTTGGAGTGTGTGTTAGTTAATGTATATAGGCGGGCGTTTCAATTATTTCTTTGAAAAAAAGATCGACTGAAATGAACTGATTTATTAACCACAATGAAAACGAGTCTAATCACGGCACAACTAACTCCGGCCGCCAATAAAACAACGCTCCCATAGCTAGCACGCCTTTGAGAAGTCCCGACGTGAATTCTTCGCCGATTGCGTAACTTATTCACCGAGTTAAGGCCATAATGAGTGCAGAGCTGCATTAATTCGTCTGCTATCATTCCGCACCAGCCAGTATTTAACTTGCAGCCTCCAGGAAAATAGGTGCTATTTCTCCCGCTGCCCCAGGATCAAAAGCTGCAATGTCGTCGACTCAAAGGAGCTTGCAGTGTCTTAGTTTGAAATTTAAATCGAGCGACACTAGGTTGTAGGTGTCGAGCGACTCCAGAAGTGCCAGACATGAAACTGCACTATTATTACTTGTAAAGAGACATTTTCATGTGCATTACATTTCTGTTAAGGGCTTTGTATATCCATTCATGAAGTTTCGATCCTTGTGAGRTCAAGGTCAGTCGATTGATGAAAAGAGGATTTTTTTGCCTTATATATTGGAGCTTAAAAGTACTGCAAAACCTAGAAGGGAACATATTTTGAACGTAGTTATATTAATTTTGTGTGTGATTTTTGCGCCGCAACAAACGATTCAAATTTTATTCAATTTGAAAAAAGTAACAAAAAATTAATATGTGTTGCCCCAATGTGGTTATTACAGCAATCTCACTTGGCGGCACTTAAACCAAATTAAGTGTCTACATAATTTTATGTAATGATGTCTATGCTTGGTCATAGGTGGTATAGTCGTTAAATTTAAAAATGAAAAGTTGCCTTGTAAGTTAAATTGAAAATTAGTAGAGCGGAGAAGGCCGGGTTGTTGGCTATGAGTTGCTCGTCCAAATGCCCACATTACGACTGCCATAAAAGGGCCTAACCCTCATAGCAAGATTCCTTTGTGGTAGTAATTCAATATAAGGCAACTTCTCAGTTTAAAATTTAACGACAATACCATAAGTGTTCTATGGACGATAAGTCAGGGATCCAAAACCTCTACGCTCAGTCAGTCAACAAAATGGGGAAACCTACTTCCAAAACATGCTGCACTCTCTATAATGATGTATTGCCTATATGGCGTTTTAAGGCAACTCTACATTTTGGCCGCCACCGCGAAACCGTGACAGATCTGCGTCTATTACGGAACCTTAAGCAAAATCTGGACTCTCCACAAAAGCAGATGATACTCTAGTCTACGTCCCAGTTTAATCTGACTTGGCACCATGAGAACCGACAGGCTTTGTAGTACAGGAAAGCATGATGATGTCGTCGAACGCCTCTTCTTAAGCTAAAACTATAAACAAATTTCTTTCTTCTTCATGTTCCT
This sequence comes from Rhyzopertha dominica, assembly GCA_025024175.1. Classification (NCBI taxonomy): domain Eukaryota; kingdom Metazoa; phylum Arthropoda; class Insecta; order Coleoptera; family Bostrichidae; genus Rhyzopertha; species Rhyzopertha dominica. The sequence goes on from QCXZ01000137.1 coordinate 57,787,259, forward strand.
TTGGAAGAGCTGCTTAATCGTAAATACGTGCTCTCGTGTGTTCTATTTACATGTCAATATACTTTGTGCTTAGCGTATTTATGGTAACAACGGGTAACAATTTGTTTATATGTATCCGCAGTAGTTGCCCAAACTGTTTTTATGGCAATTCATCTACATTGTTTACTAGATTCCCAGATTTGTTCGTACATCTTTTCGTGTATATTAGAAAATAAACCTACCGGAACCTTCGACAGTGACAGCAAAATACAAGCCGAACGATATGCACGTAGTCTTACGGCGTAGTATGCAATTTGTTAGAGAAATTAGGAATTTGCCGTGCAATTTTAGGAGCACATAACACTTCGACGTCGTCTTTTAGGGCTATTACTATTTCTGACATATTCATACATTCGCTGCAGCTGCTCCTTTTTAAGAATACCATATAAAGTATGTACAAATGTTAATAAAACTATAGCCCAACAAAAAATAGGTAAAAGTTTAGAATCGTTAACTTGCTTACTTACTTGCAGTATTAAGTTATTGCTATTACCTAATATTCTGCACAAGATTACAAGTATATTTCCAAAATAACGTCATGCGGGTTCTTGACATCGGGGGATTTGTAGTTATTCTTATAGGAACTCATCGGCGACAAGTTGTGGTATTAGTTTTAATTTCAACACTAACTCTATCTTGTATATTTATGTATATATTTATGTGGTCAAGTTACCGTACTCACACAGTTGACGGATTTATTTCAAACTTTAGAAAAATATTTCGCATAAAAGTTATTATAACACCTAAGCAGTACTCGATACAGAAAAACGGCATCTTAAACAGGGTGTTTCCTTTTCGAGTTCCCGATCAACCTGCATTTTTTTAATATAACCACTAACTTTTTATGTGGGATATTGATTGCACATCAAATTCATGCGTTTTTAACCCATATTTTGCAGTAGCAGTTTTTTAGGCTGCTGTGTTACACAGCCTATGTACCGCGACTTTGTTAAGTCCTCACTGATAATTAGCTCCGAGCATATTTATACAGGGTTAACAATTTTTAAGTACCGAACCAAACTTGCAAAAAATTTTTTGACTGATTTTTGTAATAAAATAGGGTTCTTGGTGATACAGTTTGTTAGAAATGCTTTAAGATTAACGGTTTCGGAAATACATGATTGTGCAGAGAGATAGTTTTCGTTACCTTGCAAGTATTACTACTTCTATTTTTGCGAAAAGCTTTTTGTTATTGGTTGATTTTTAAGTTTTGATTAATACGTTTTTTTGTCAGTTCTTACCTGTAGACTTTTTTAATAATATACTTGTCCAATAAACATTTTTCTTTATTTCCCGTCTTATTATGCTTACGTATTACAGTTTACAGAGAACGCTGCGCCCTGCCTAAAAATGTAGCGTTATGCATTACCGTCGTGGACTTTTTTTACGGCAAATTTTATTCTCCGCATTTTTGTTTAAATCAGTTCTTTCGTGTCGGTAGCGATTCTCCTAGGGTCTTTAGAAATAGCTCTCTCATTTACTGATTTACAACGATATCGGTCACTACTTTGACGTCAAGCAATGAAGTTCCCGGCTCGTTAGACTATCGAAGCGCTTCCGTACTTCTCCAGCGTACCTACCTTGTTTTTTTTAAATATAGCTCGAATACTTCTCTTTGTATTGTTTTTTTTTTTATTTTTTTCCTCTTGTATTACGACTAATTCATCTGATAATTCTTTGTAACACTCCATAAGACTAGGACCAACTTAATATAGGAAATTATATATACATGCAGAGTGCGATACAAACATTATAATGGTCTAGTTTCGGGACCCTCAGTAATGTAACTACAACCTAAACTGCTCTTTGAAATTTTAGCATCCACGATTATGTTCACATTACTAATTAAGATGTGTCTGATATTTGAGTCACGTGTCTTACGAATGTTGCCGACGATTATTATGCAATCGATAGCGATATCTTGGAGTTCGCGTGTTGTGGTATAATCTACTTCATTGCAATAGAATGGCGCTTTGGTATGCATGGATTGTTTCAAGGGGTCGGATGTGAATGTTAGTATATAACGACCACTAAATTTGCCTAATTCACACTTGCATTAACCAACTTTCCATGTATAAAATATTTGAGATGTTTAAAATCTTCAGCTTAAAACTCTTAATTCTCTCCTCAATGTTCTCCAAAATTGCTGCACATTAAATCTGTAAGTTGGATAAAAATGAATACACTAACTTGCACAAGGTTTGCTTCTGGCAAAACAAAAACTTTTAGAGATGATTTTAGGTCTATTTGACCTGTACTTATATCTGAAACTGTTTCCTAGGGAAGTTAAAAAGGTGTCACCCCGGATATGCTTATTATTTAATTTGTATTAGCTCGCAGAAACTTATAAAAACTGATAGGTTAAATAAACAACACTTTGTGAAAAATAAGATGGCATGATAGCAATTTCAAACGTAGAATGTGAAACCTCGAGAGGTGGGCTTAACTTTTTAAGTCACTTACCGTTTGGAAGAACATTACTTGTTTAACAAAACACATTATATTTCAGACTTATATTGGACTTTGCGAGTGTTTGACAGCCACAGAAACAAGAAAAAAACAGTATTTCAGTTATGTTATTTTTCGGTTTTAAACTAAAACCTTCTTAAGACTTCATTCTAGGGATTTTAGATTATACATGTGGTTGACAGAAAATTCTTTGAGCAATGATATTTTTTTGCTATATAGCTTGTTACAATTTAAAAAAGCAAGAAGAATATAAATTTAAATTTATGCGAATATCGATGCCTCATGAGAGCATGACAAATATATGACATATCTGATATACTCTCATGCCGCATCGACATTACCATAAATTTAAATTTACATTTTCTTGATTGTTTTGTTTTTCAAATTATAACAAATTTTATTACTGTTCAAACAATTTTGTGTCAACCACATGTATACCCTAAAATCTCGAAAATAAAGTCTGTAGAAGATTTCACCTTGAAACAGAAACGTAATATAACTGAAATAATGGTTCTTGCTTTGTATTTTTTTGGCTGCCAATCACTCGCACAGTTCACTATAAATATACAAACACAGCCACGAAATTTTTCAAAATTATATTTTAGAAATAATCATAGTTTTATCAATCAATATAATTTCTACTGAAAACTTAAACCAAGTGACACAAATACTGTGAACTGATAAATTAGAGATGGTACAAAAACTTAAAAACACAATGAAGCAACTGAAGTGAAACTAAAGGAAAAGCAGAGGCTCCCCCTGATGACAATCTGTATCTATGCATAAATTTATCCTTTTATTTATAGGCTGTCGAATTCCCCATTTATTTGGAAATGCATTGGAAGGTATTGAATATCCTCATCTAAAGCTGCTCACGGGTTTCTATTGACCCAGAAATTGGCTTCCGCAGGTCTTGCCAACTGTAAAATGTGCCAGTCGGCCGTCGTGTTGAAGCTATAAGTTTTAACGAATATTCAAGAGAACGTCGACCAACACTTCTAGCAGAATATTTTGAAGAAAATGCATATAATCTTCACCAGTGAATCGAACCGGTAATTTAATGGAACTAAGCAGATTATTACTAACTATTCCTACCATATATTTATACTAAATCTTTGCTGTCCGTGTTCAGTTTCTCTAGTCAATTAAGGACTGTCTCCGAAATGGTTTGCATTGTGTGAATTTATAAATCCATATTTAATGAACGCAGCTATGTTACAAAATAAAATATAGGGGAAGAAATATTTTCTGATTTCGCATCAAGCGCGGAAACCCTGAGTGTGCCTTCCAACAGCGCTTGTATCGTTTGAAAATAAAATGGACAGATGTTTTCTTTATGCATTACATTCCATACGGAAGATTTGAAATTTGTGGATGCATTGCAGCCAGCTTCCTTACACCAATTTCCGAATGATGTTCTACTTCCACTAAAATGTTTATTCAGTCACCGAGGAATGCCCTTTCATTTCTATTATTTCTGGAAACGGTATTTTTTAGTCTTTGATGAATGTTGAAATGAAGGGGTGTTCCGTTTGCTAATTTTTCATCATAACTATGTTCCGTTGCTCTAGCACTGCCATGCATTTCGCCGGAAACTAAAGCCATGCCTCCATATTTTTCAAAAGTAAACGACGATATTTTTAATGCGTTTAATGCTGTTAATTTTGCAGAAATCATGTGTATAAACCGACAACAATTTCGGCGTATCTGTTACTAAAGAGAATTCGAGGGAGAATTAGCTATAGGACATTTAATAAATAGTATAGTAATGACCAAAGCAACTGCCTTGGTCTTAGTCTTGCATTATCAAGTTTTGGTATTGGACTGGGTCTTGCTGCAACTCTTGCAGTCAAACATTTTTATGTTATTCTTTTGTAATTCAAAAGACTTAAAAATGAATATTTACTCCAAAAACACGTAAACAATCCACAGAAAACTTTTATTGCAACTGATATCGAAATACACGTTTAGTAACAAGGCATACATTTTTCATAAAGGATATGTTTACTGCATTTTTGTGGCACAAAAGTTGATGCACTCTAGGTCAAACAAGAAATTTTGTCTCTATATTTATTGAATATTGCATATATGTTAATTATAATTTAGTTTTTTTATGTTTTATTTGCATAATTATTGTTATACCTATTTTTGGATATTTTAATGTTAACTTAATATAACCTCAAAAATAAGAACAACAATTAAAATTTATAAAAATATAATAAAGGACTAATACAATAATTTTCATTACTCTTGCAGCGTAGTKTTGCATTTGGTCGCGTTTGAAKATTTGTACAGCTTCACAAATTTATCATGTMTACAAATAAATGACGAAAACCGAGACGACAACACTATCTCCCTTAAGAAGAACTAATTTCGCATATAGGTGTTCCGGTTTAAAACGATTTAAAATCGTTTCTGGAAGCTATAATCTTTTCAGGAGACATATGCTGAACATCCTGTATGAATGCCTCTACTATTTAAAAAGTAGGTTTGTTTATTGGCTACGGACTACTGATTACTACAGTTTATTTTTGCGCCAAGTTGCTTTTCGTTATAGCGGCAACCTTCGGACAATCCCTTAATCCTCTTATAGTTTATCTTTTATATATTTCTTATTTTTAATAAGCAGTGTGAGCTACAGCCAACCTAAGAGCCCTCTCCTCAAACCTAATCCAACCTGAGGGGTTTCATTATATCAATATTGAGCGCGAACGCCGCATTACATTTAATAAGCCCAGGATCACGCTGCAAGCGAAGGAATTTTTGCACTTATACGGTGTCGACACCGCGACGATTCCAAAGTTAATTAAAACGAAATTTAATTAAGATGCAAATAAGCCGACGGGCCTTCATATTTTTAACGCATTGTCTTGTGTCAAGGCGGAAGGTGTCGCTGGTTAACCCTTGATAACAATAGMCACAAACCCGAGCAAGAATTCTATGAAATCGGGGTGCGGTAAGGTACATGTTATTGAAAGTAAAGAGGAAAAATTCTATTTACCTATTGATTCTATAGAAATTGTCATTCAGTGGTAAATCCCAATAGGTAATGCAGAGCTTTGTAAGTCTATTAAGACACTCTTCGAGCAGTTTTGTCCCGCTACACCCATTGCCATTAAAAATTTCAATTTGGGGACTTCATTGTTCCTGCAAACTGAAAGCGTTTGATAATTTCGAAAACAACAACACAGGTAGCGCTCTCGACGGCCATTGTTCTCCGGTATTTATTACAAGCGCACATTCAGTTACATTGTGTCTAAGTAGCACGTATCGAGTTTTGGATTCACGTGCTCATATTTTACGCTCGCGTCGTCACGATGGCTGGCGTAAACAACAATTGTAATATGTTATCCAGGAAGTCACTTTCAGTCGTGCATCTGCGTTGTAATCCAAAATATGTGTAATATTATTACCCCGAACGCGGCTCACGGAGTAAATAGCAATTCAAAAGAATAAGAGATTAACGAGGGTTGGTTTTATGGTGAAAATTTTGAAATCGGTCATTGAAAATTATTAGATGCTAGGTGAAAAATAGAAAAAAGGAGTAGAAACAATCTGCGCGTTATTCGGGGGTGTGACACAAATTCCCATCACATTTTGCGGGATAGCAGCGACCGAACCAGAGGGGACGGCTGATTTTAGAATATTGTAGCCACCTCCGCGCTCGAGGTGATCAATGTTGGGTCAGAACCGACGTTTGTGACAGTGTCAGAAGGGAGGTAATAGATATCGCATTCTGCTCTACAGCCCAAATGAGATATTTTCATGATTGGAGGGTACTGAGGAAATCAAGTTTGTCGCACTACAGGTACATTCAATTCAAACTAAACAGAGATGTGAAAGGGTCAAAGTGCGCCTTCAGAAATCCAAGACAAACCGATTGGAACCCATCTGTCCCAATCGGCTAAAATGTCGATGTATCGACCTAAACCTAAAAACTAGTAGAGAACTGGGCTTGGCCACTCAAAAGTTGACAGGGGCCATAATCACTTACTTTGAGGGAAATTGCCCTTTACAAAGGGTTACACAAAACAAAAAAAGCACCGTGGTGGAACGGTGAATTAGAGTCGCTACGAAGGAAACTCATAAAAGGTTCAACCGGGAGATGCGACTAAATGAGCCTTCCGAATAGGAATCCTGTAAGAAAACACAAAGAAGGTTTAAACGTCTTATTAAAAAGAGAAAAAAGTACTGTTGGGGGAAGTTTTGCACTAACATAGAACAGCTCCCAACTATCTGCAGACTTAGAAAAGTTCTTATTAGGAAAAGCGGGGTGGAGGTTCGCGCACTGCGACTGTCGAATGCCTCCTATACGAAAACTGCAGGCAACGAACTAGAGTGTCTACTTCAGACTCACCTTCCAAGATCCCCTACAGGTTTGGACGACAACATGGCTAAAGGAACCAGGGCTGAGAAAGCCTAMGTCGTGGCCTCGGTTGTTGTGACATTTGAAAAMCCTTTGACCCATTTAAGTCGGTGGGACCTGATAGCATTCTTCCAGCGCTTCTTAGGGAGGCGGGAATGTCATCATAGGACCGCTTTATCACATAATAAAAGCTTCAGTATCTTTGGGACACATACCGATGTCCTGAAAGCGGTGTCGCGTTGTGTTTATACCAAAAGCTGGTCGAGTTCACTGTGACCAACCTAAGAATTTTCGGCCGATCAGTCTGACCTCGTTCTTGTTGAAGGCAGGTGAAAGGCTGGTTGAACGTTATCTAAGGGATCGGGTGTTGGTTAACACATCTCTATACCCAAATCAGCATGCCTACAGATCAGGCATGTCTAAGGAAACAGCAATCCATCAGCTCACCTGCCGAACTGAGGATGCGCTATCCAGAAAGGAGCTCTAGCTGCCTTTCTGGAAATTGAAGGAGCCTACAACAATCCTTTATTCGATGCTCTTTGTTCTGCGGTGGCAAGCAGGCTTATGTAGTTGACCTGTGCACTGTTATTTCAGGTAAATTTCTGAGGCTGCGGTTTCTGAGCTGATGCAAATCGCTCTAAACAGGACCAGCAGGTGGTGTGAACAGAGCCTTGTCGGACAATCCGGGAAAAATAGAACTTTTAGTCTTCACAAATAAACGTAAACGGGGGTCTATTCGATAGTCTTCTTTGCAAAACGTCTGAAGAATTTGGCTCTCAATTTACTAGGATTGAAGATCTTTATAGATTACCTTGGAAAGAGATACTGCACTTCTTTGAGAACGCAAAACTCTTCTAAACTACGTTACGGGCACAATGGATCGAAAGGTCTAAGTGCAACGCCCGGCACAGTTGCCGGATCGCACCGCAGAAGATGGCATCAGAAACTGCCTTTATCCACTGCTCCAATTGATTCTTAGTACAGTCTGGTATTTCGCACTTTTCGGCTTGGTCATTTATTTATAATTAAAATGTAATGAAAATTTTATAAAGGTATCGATGCGTTTCTTGAGAATTATATACCTATAATACATTTCATGCATTCTCCCTTGCCGAAGTACCTACATCTATGCTTCTACCGTTGTCTGCATGTCTCAATCACACATTAAAGTGAGAACTAACAATTTTGCATAAAGAATGGTGATCAAACAACGCTAATCAGTAGTTGCTAACTCAATTAATGGAATGCGCCCCATTCTAATTTCCGTGGACTATAATTCTTTAAACCATTGCTGCAATTGTCTATCGGCATGTCGAATATTTTGTTTTCCACTTAATTTTTACGTCGCGTCTCCTTCTGTTTCAATATCGTTGGTATCGCCAACACCTATTTGCTATAATATATATGAGACGTGACCTTGTTGATAAAAGCATGGCGTCAGAATCATACCCAATTTAAAACGATCAGGCATAAGTGTACGTCTTTCATTCAGCTATTAGTCGATTACAGGGAACTGTAAATAAGCTGACATTAGACAATCGCTTATACTAAGTCTGTGTACATAATACACAACTCTACTTTTACCGCTAAACGGTGTTGCCCTATTGGCGACGCTGGATAGCGCTGCCTCCCTGTAGTAATTCACGAATGAACCCCAAAACAGAAGGTCAGACGTGTTCACGTCAAAGAACATACAAAAGGGTTTATTTATAATTTATGTTCATATGTTAAAAGCAGTATTTTTGTCAGCAGAAACAGCGTATAAATTCATTTATCAATACAAAATTTTTGTAGGTACCTAATATGTTTACTTTGCATTAGTATTCTACTCCATTATTATGCATTTGCGCGGCTTTCACGTCGTTGGTTCCAACGCAATCCAAGTTTTACCTAGACATTCAGTCTCGTTGTGCAAGAGCGTCCGCAAAACCGGATCGTTGCAGCATCGGCGAAGAGGTTATCGACATCGTAATTCAACTGCAAGTGAAACCGTTCGGACGGAAACAAAGTTCGCGTTGGCTTCGTTAACCAAATCACAGCAGCGTTATAAATTCTGCAAACCCAATATACTGCGAAAACGAAGCTCGTGTTCATTGCTGAATGCATCGGCAGTAAAAATTTGAAAATCGTTAAAGTGCAGTTCTAGTACTGGCGGAAGAAAAGCAATTTATCATACCATATCGAATAACTTAATTTTCGCTTTTTCTATGGCTGTCTATGCGTTACACACGAAATTAAGAAATTAAACACAAACATAATTATCTGCAAGTTCTTGGAAACGTCCCTGACTAGCATCTTTAGATGAAATATCATGCACTGTTTGTACATTTTTTGTACTTTTACTACTAATCACCCCGTGCAAACAGCAATCTAGATCAAAACAATGCCAACATCCAGCCATTACGCGCTCCTAAAGCTCCTGTTAGATTTACCGAGTCATATTTTATGTCTGTCATACAACACGAAGATTAGAAATCTAACCTAAATTACGGCTTGTTTCCTGTAATTCATTTAACGCGCGACGCTCGTAAAGCTGCAATCTGCGCAAAAAAGCGCCAGCCGCTTTGCTACACTTGACACAGATTATAAAACGGGACCTGGCGATAAAATCGATGCTTGCGATGCCCGATCTTAGTCAGCAGACTATTAATGAACTGAAAATGTTTTAGAATGGAACGACATTGCTATGAGGTGACACAGTTAGTGCATGCAGACTGTATGGGGTTATAGAAAATTAAATCTACATGAAGTCTTACGATTCAATAAAGCAGTGTCAGAAATTTGGTTTTCGCTGATGTTTCCTAAATCTATTTGACAAATATACGTCTGACATGATGTTAAGAAAGTATATTTTTCTGTTTTGCCTTCTTAATGGAGCCATTATGAAACGTTTTTTTTTATTTTCCTATGCTGGTATCACTAAAAAGAAGTCTAAGGGAACATTAAACAAACTCCAACTCGTAACGCCGTAACTGTCATGGGTCGTATTGACACTTAGCCAACTTAAGCATGGCAGGTTAAATTGCCTAAATTTTTTGTATGCAGGCTCATTGCAATCCTCAATATTTTTCGATAGTGAGCACACAAGTGTGAAGCAGCTTAGGTCTGTTACGTGACTCGATGTTACGCTACGTGGCTACGTCTTATGACAAACGTGTAATTATAAGATAATATTTTGTCGGATAGATCGCTGTATCTTGAAAACACTGACAAAAAGTTAATAGTCTGACGTTTCGATTACACCTGTAATCTTTGTCAAAGACGAAGAACCTCAAAATTTGCCTGACAAGTTCAAACAAAATTTTGAAAGTAAATAAACAAATCACCAAGGATGCGAGACGTCATAGAAACAACGTGCCAACCTGATATTTATGGACGCTGAAAACATTCACCCTCGTATACGAAGACTCTACGGAGAGTACATCCTAGGAGTATGTAGAAGACTAGAAAGGAATTCATTGAAGAAAGCGAGCTTCGTCAACCGATTGGTATTTTTGAAACGCTGCAGAGATAAAAAGGTCGTACCAAATTTTCTTAATATTAAAACACACATAAACACATACAAGTCAAATAAAATTATGCTACAAATTTGCTTTAATTAGGGAACGCATACACGACACACGTAGACAACTTGGTTTCTTAGATGAAGACATAAACACAACATTGCAAATTCTATCCCACAACCTTTTTTATCAAGATTTTGAAGACATAATAAAGTTTACACAAAAAGTATACAAACAACACTTTAACAAGGTCAAGCAACAAAACATACTTAAATTTGAGAAATGCAATACCATTAAACACAATAAGTTCAAATCATCTAACATAGTTAAAACCAACATCAACAACACTGTGATAAACCTGTCAAAAAAGAGTGTCTCAGATGCTGCTGTAAATATTTTAGCGAAGGGGATGAACTTTGCTGTAACGCCACGGACCATTCCAAAAGTGGAGATAATGTCATCTGTGGAATCTTGTATAAGACTGCTTCCGAAAGATCAAGCGGATAAGATTAGGATGGATGTATGCCACGCTATTAGAAATGCACGTACGCCCAAACCTAATGTGACATCTGAGGAAATGAATGCTCTTAAGGATTTGAATACAGATAAGTCCATTATAGTTACTAGAGCAGATAAAGGTTCAGCCACAGTAATTTTAGATAGAACAGATTACGAGAATAAAGTTAGAGAGTTGTTAGATGAGGAAACATATCAAAAATTATCCCGAGATCCTACCTCAAAAATTTCCAAAATTTCCAATGATCTTATCAAAAGTTCAAATCTTTCGAATGAGGAGAAGTCTCTTTTAACTGTTTCCGATTGCAAGGTACCTAAATTGTATGGTTTGCCCAAAATCCACAAAACCAATGTTCCGTTAAGACCCATAGTCAATACGATTGGCAGTCCTTGTTACAGATTGGCAAAATTTTGTGCCAACTATTTAAAACCTTATGTGGGAAATACCAGTAGTTTCATCAAAAATTCTTCAGACTTTATTGATATTATAAAAGGTTTAAGTATTTCAGAAGGTGATATTTTGGTTAGTTTTGACGTGGTTTCTTTATTTACGAAAGTACCCATTCCTGAAACGATAGATATCATCAAATCCAAGCTTAATAGCGATCCCTTAGGTGAKACGATAGCCAGATTATCCGAACATTGTTTAAAATCTACTTATTTCTTATGGAATGATAATTTTTATGAACAAAAATCAGGTTGTGCAATGGGTTCACATCTAAGTCCTGTAGTAGCCAATTTGTTTATGGAAAATTTTGAACATGTAGCGATAAACAGTRTTCAGCTTAAACCAAAATGTTGGTATAGGTATGTAGATGACACTTTTGTTATTATGCCCCACGGTATAGAAGAGCTGGGTAGGTTTCTAAATCATTTGAACAGTCAAAATCCCGACATAAAATTTACTATGGAATTAGAAAGCAATGGTAGTTTACCTTTCTTGGATGTCCAAATTTACAGAACAAACACTGGACAGTTAGGACACAAGGTTTACAGAAAACCAACACACACAGACATATATTTACATGCCACATCTCACCACCCTCCTTCTCAAAAGAATAGTCTTATTAGGACGTTATTTGTTAGAGCACAAAGGATATCAGACGAAAGTTCTGTACAAAAAGAAATATATCACCTTAAATCAGCGCTAGTGAGAAATGGTTATAGTAGTAAGAATATTTGGTCAGTTTTTAATAAAAGTGCTCATCCAAATCAAGTAAATTCTCAGCCAGGACAAAGTATATTGAAGTTGAGTTTGCCTTATGTACAAGGCCTTTCGGTAAAATTAAAGAGAATGCTTAGAAAACACGATATTTTAGTTGTTGATAGTACATATAATAATTTAGATAAAATTTTAAGTTCTACTAAAGATAAAGTACATTTAGAAAGTGAAGGTGTTTACAAAATTGTTCTTGCGGAAAGTGTTACATAGGTCAAACTAAAAGAAAAGTAGGTACGCGTTTGAAAGAACACATACGGTTGCAACAGATAGATAAATCTTCCGTAGCTGAACACTCATATTTGACCAAACACATGATTGATTTTGATAAAACAAAAATTTTACATAGAGAAAAATATTATCACAAACGTCTAATAAAAGAAGCTATAGAAATTTGTAGGAATACTAATAATTTTAATAGGGATTGTGGAAATTATGAGTTAGGTGACATTTGGAAGGCTATTTTGTAGTTATCTTTTATCAAGTAGTTCGTGTATATCTAGTAGGTAGGTAGTTCCTTTTTCATCGTTAGGTTCCTTTTTTATCAGGTTGGCACGTTGTTTCTATGACGTCTCGCATCCTTGGTGATTTGTTTATTTACTTTCAAAATTTTGCTTGATCTTGTGTCAGGCAAATTTTGAGGTTCTTCGTCTTTGACAAAGATTACAGGTGTAATCGAAACGTCAGACTATTAACTTTTTGTCAGTGTTTTCAAGATACAGCGAMCTATCCGACAAAATATTAMCTTATATTMATGGACGCTGAAAGCATTCACCCTCGTAAACGTGTAATTSCCTATGACACCACCCWGTATCATGTTTAACTATTAGCAAGCAGCTTTAGTTGGGTGAAAAGCAGCTTTATGCTTAGGATTCCCTTTGACCMAATTCATCACATGGTATTGTTTTAGTATGTTACAGTAGCAGAGAGTGTGAATAAATGTTGCTGATGATCGGAGATTATTAACAGGTCGTTCATGTTTGAGGTTTTATTTGTTTTAAATCTTAATTCGCTTTTGTTTATGTATTTATATTTCATCGTATGTTATATGTGGCTAATTCGTTTGAGCATAATTACTAGAATGTAAATAAAAGTATTAGTGACAGACTTTAAAAAAAGTAAAGGGTTTTTACCTTAGAAAATTACACTACAGTCAAATTCTAAAATATTTGACAAGTATAAGAGGAATTCTAATATTGGGCCCCAACTGAAACAATATTAGGCAATTCAAAAAATATTTTATACTGCCTAAGTTGTTTCGATGGTGCTATCACTAGAGAAACAACAAATGAATCTAATAAAGGACTGAAACGGCAGTCGTGTATTCGTTATGAAATCATTTAGATAGAGCGCATCACTAATGTAATCTGTACGGCTGTGGACTTAGAAAATGAAACTATTTAGGGAGGTTGTGTACCTGATGTAATTTATTTCCTGGTTATACAGCTATCAACAGAAAAAATATTGTTGTGTCGTGATAACGCCATCCTGCGGTAAAACACATTACCTAGTTTTGTGAGATTTTCTGCAAACACAGAAAATCGTTCATCCTAGATCGTTTCTTTTAAATGTCCACAGAAGTATATAATCTGGCGAATAGGCAGTAAAACCATAGAATATAAATTATCTTAGAGTCAAGTCAGCACTACATCTATATTTTTGTTATTAATTAATATAAACTGATTAAAATCAAAATTCGTTTCTTACTGTAAAAACTTCTTCCTGCATTAGTTACAACAGTGTTATTTTACCAAGATAACTACGATGCGGAGTCTGTTAATTTAGTTAAAGGTAAAATTACAGCTATAATAGCACGTTTTAGCGGACGTAAAATAACCCATTGTTTATAACTTTAAATATATGTATATTGAACCCAAGAGCAGCCTCGTTCTTACGTACACGTTAAGAAATTAATTACCTTTCGCACATCTGCACTCAGATATGAATGGTTTCACTAATGTTAGCACATTTATGTTGTGGTTGGTGGCGTAACACAATCCTATCAAACGGTCGGCCATATTCAGGTAAACGACCAGCAATCAAACAGGTACTTATGCGTGTTTGAGGGCCAGTTAGATAACCAATGGCTGTATAATGAAGTAGATAACGCCTACACATAGCTGAGGAACTGAAATTAAGTGTATTTCTTACTCGATAACCCGCTTTCGATAACTGGTTATGAATGGAACTGTCATGGGAATAAACTATTGGTAATTTTAATTCATTTACACATAATCCCGAATGAATTATTCAAGAAGTTATTTATAGTTAAACACTAAGAACTCAAATGACGAACGAACGAAATATAACATAAACATCAAGTGTTACGTTATAGTTTCTCCATTGTAAGCGATTGGCAGAAAAAAAAATATAAAATTTATTCTGTTGATAATTTAACTGTTTTACTGGTGGGGTATTCTCTTAGTGGATAAAAATGCTTAGAACGTAGAACGTCCCTATAAAATACTTCGGCGGTCCAGTCCGTTAATTGAACACAAATCGAATCAGGGCCCTTCCGAATGTATCCACCCTTCGCCTTTTGTTTCGGCTAGCCGATTCGGTTCCATAAACCCTAATGAAAAAGGCATGCCGAACCCTTCTGCCGATAAACGAACTGCCAAACATAAACGCGTACAATCGCGCCGCCGTTCATTTCTCTTTCTGAACGAGAGAATTTTAATTAAGCAGAAGTCTAGAATTGGTCCGAACATTGAATAGAAGCGAATCGATACGCGTTCGTGTATAACAAACGGCTGGTTCTCCGGAAAATTATGTATGACAGGAGTAGGTTATTGTTGCGTTTCGCTTTCAGACCGAAATGCAAAAAGTTTTTGTTGGAAAGGGATGATGGAAGTTATGAACTTGAGACCACCTAGCTGTTAAAATATATAGCCGCTCAACGATTTTAGGGGGTTTCGGCTAGTTCTTGTACTTGAAGGACACAAACAATATAAGATGAAAGGATTTTAGTCCCCACATCAAATTAATAAACGTATATCAATGAGAATAAAAACCGATGTTAGATACCGAAGTGAGTCATAATCTGTGGATTATTTATTATTAAATGAAAAACCTTACACAGAAATTGAGAAAAAAGGTCGTCACTAACATTTTGTAACAACCACTACACAGCTAATATCGTATAAATGCACACAACTAAAAAATATTATTGGTTACTGGTATTTTTACACGATCTCTAACTTAATTTGTTACAAATAAATCCTTACTATTTTTCCTGTTATGTGTGTATCCATATCCAGAACCTTACACGCTCGTTTATATGTAAATGCATGTTTGCTTCTTTTTCTAAAAGAACATGATTTTTTTGCACAAAAATCTTTATAGCTAAGGATTCTGAATAAAAGCCGATATACTAATTGGGTATTATAATTTTTTTTAAATTGCGCCAAATGAATGAATGAAGGTAGAGAATTTCAGGTCTGAAATTCGAATCTTAGGAGTCACCGCCAAAACGCATCTATCCAAGGTTATTCAACTCGTGACGTCAAGTGTCATGTAAACATTACCGAGGAGCGTGCTGTTTAATGGTGTGTATTATTCTTGTATTGGAAAAGCTTTTGTGTGGTGTTTATTGAAAGGACGGTGTAAGAGATCGCACCAAAAAGTGGATTTGTGTAGCTTTACAAGTATCTATTATGTATGGAAAACAAAACAAGTGTTGTTTTGTACATGGTTATAAAAGTACTTCAGTCAGTACAGCTAACAAATGATTTTTACAATAATGAGTTAGACACGTTGCCTTTAGAAATTTCAGAGGTAGAACGAATGTGGTTACAATTATACACATTAGAGTGAAAAATTTAACATAAATAACGTGGAGAAATGCATTTGATACTGGGCGAATGGCGCGGGAATAGAGCAACTACATGTTAGCTGATTGCTTTATACTAAAAATCCAACAAAGTATAACAACAATGATTAAAAATTACCAAAAGTATACTAAAATACCTTAATAAAATTTTACTTTATAAATATTGCATGTAAACAACAGCAACATGCATTTGGCACCGATAACACTATAAAATGTAATCGTTTGTTTTACAATTGACCCAACAATTGATATCTACACATGTTTCCTGAACTATGTTATTAACAAGGATCCTTAAGAAACAAAAATAGCTCACAAAGAAGTCACCAAACTCATCCCTAAATACACCCTAAAACATAATAATAACAACAAAAACTGTTTATAAAATTTCAATAGTGATTAAAGTAAATGGATAATAAATATTAGCGTGTTTTAACTTAATCCTACCGATACATTGACAAACATGAGATAAGATTAAACGTAAAGGTGTGAATGCTTTTTTTAAGAAATCTGGGACGAATTCCTATAAACTGACGTTGTACAATAGCGCTTTTATTGTGATACTTTAGCTGCACCTTATCCCGAACACATCCAGCACGTGAAAATTGCGTTATTCCTCACTTTATTCCGCGACCGTGAGCGACGATCATCATAACTCCAGGGTGCGCAGGAAGCATCTGCATGTCCTCACGTACCTACACCGAAGAGCTAACGGCCTATACGCATTCAATATTAAATTCGTGTTTCGAAATTCAAAGCCGCGGCACCATTCGAAAACGAAATCACCCAAATGAGTGTTCCGAACAGGCAGCTATGGAAATGCTCGGATAAATAATGAACAAAATTGTGGAATCCGATGGGAGATAGTCAGTGGTGTAGCAGGGCCAGGTAGCTAATAAAAACGAAATAAAATGTTTTGTATGTGCAATACCTTTGCTTCAGTATTATGCAGCGGGAAAATAAGATGAACAGTTATTTCCGCACAAGCGCGTTCATGTAGTTTAGGCATTGGCATTTAATTAATTTAGTTTAAATCGTGAGGTAATTTAGGTGACATATGCAATGGAATCCGCTTTAACTATTATGTATTGGTTCTGAATTTTGATATTATATACGCTTGGAATGTGTATATGTGTTTTATATATGTAGCAACGATCGTACCAAAGTCCCTGCAATTAAAATTTGCCGAGAATTTTGCACTTGGTGGTTTTTATGACTTGCATGGTTGCATGGGAGACCCTGTCGTTAGTATGGTATACCTACCTACTGCTGATAACGACCAATGTTTTGAAAAACAGCTTTTACGAACGTAGCAAACTTTTACTACTGAACTTTTAGAAAATATTCTGCCGGGTCAGTTATAGGATTGGCCTGTAGGTTTCTGGGTTTGTTATACCAGGTTTAAGGAGTGTTACACCATCTGGATTTAGTGGCCGGTTGCCAATACAAAGAATTTCTGTTAACCCATTTCTAACTAGGCGACGGCTGTAGAACTAGAATACCTTTATAGCTGAGAATCATAATTTGACTCTCGATAGAAAACACTCGCATGTCATTTTTATAGGTCTCAAAAAGAAATTCTTCCAGTATAATAAATAAATAATAATAAATAAAATTTACAAGATGACAACACGCACGAAATTGTTACGACCGAGAAAACATTCTTTTCCACCGTAGTGTTAATGTTGCGGGGGTGATAGCTACGAACGCAAAAAATTAAAGAGATTATAGAAAGAATTCTTTGTGGCTACAACCAACATTCTATTACAGCAGTTGCATAAAATTAGGCAGTAGCAATCTTTCCAGGTTTGGCTTAAGTCAAACATCGCAATAAAAACAAATGCAAATTGCATGGATCTCTCAAAATAAGACTAGGGCTGAACGATGAGTTATGAAGCACTAAAAAGCAGAAAATATTATCCAAGTAGGCTTCTTTTATTGTGCAAATTACCAACTACCACAAATTATTTACTTTAGTTTGACAGAGCTCGAAAGTTGTGACATTGTTATCGTGGCTCGAAAATTGGTGATGGGGTGTAATGAAGGAACAAATATATGCGATTAAATTTTGCGTCCGTCTAGGAAAATCCGCACTTTTGTGGAAACGCCGATGGTAAGTTCTGCTTGTTTTGGATGACATAAAAAGATTTTAAAAACCGTTAGAAAAACTATGAGTTGCAAAGGGTCCGGGGGCATCAATTACTGCGCTGCTTGAAGAAACCTTCAAACACTGGAAAGGTAATTATTTGGACAGATCCACGTTTAACTATTCTACAACTGATATTCTTGGCATATCTATTGGCAGTGTTTCTACCATCTTGCACAAATTTAAACATTTAAACACGTCTAAAATATGTGCTAGTTGGATTCCTCGTTTGCTAACAGCTGAACAAAAACCGAATAGAGTGAAAGTTTGAGAGTATTATAAACACTCGATAACCAGTGTATTCTAGAGCATGGTGGAAGGCGATTATTACTGCGGATGAAACTTGGATGTATTGCTCCGATCATGAAAAGAAGCCCGCAATGGGTAGAAAAAGTAGCTAAAGCTATGGGCATTACATTCTTTGACTACAAGGGTCTGCAGCACATGCATACAGTCTCGCATGGTACTATCGCAACAGCAAATTATTATAAAGAAGTTTTGCGTCATTTAATGAAAAACACTGTCCTAAAAAACGACCTATGCTGATTGGAAAGTGTAAACTTCAATACGATAATGCTCGCCCTCACATGGCTAATATTGCGACAAAATTTTTGATCAGTCAAAATAATCAGGTGTATATGGCACCCTCCGTAAAGTAGCCCCATGTGACTTTTTGTTATTTCCTCAAGCAAAAAAATGACGGTGGTTTCAAAAAGAATTGGATGCTATTAAGGCTATAGACGCGATTTTGAAGAATCTCTCCAAGAATCTCAATAAACAATTAACCATCATTAAGAGAAATTGTTATTACAAAGGAAAAGATGGTACCACTAGTGTTACTCCACGGAGTGTGCGAAGAAGAAGTTATGACTCTACATTTCTATTTTGGACAAATTTTTTGACATATTTTATTGTTTCTGTTTAGTAGTTAATCTGTAGCAGTCGGACCCAGAAGTTCTATACTTCAAACAACCTGCGCATTGCGCAAGCTATGCAAAGGCAGCTTTTGTGCAGGGAAATAGTATTTCCTGGTTAATGCATACAACGTATTACCTCCAATCCACTTTGTTTTCAACATTGTATATGACACTTTGTGCAGAATAATATATCTTAGAGAATAACCATTTACGATGGTATTCTTAATTTCCATTCGTTCTCCAATATGAAAGCAAGCAAAACGTAGATCACTTGGTTATAAGTCTAATTAGTCATATAGTTTCAGCAAGTTTTCTCCCGTTATAGGATTATAACTATAAGGTATATTAAGTAGTGTGTTGTTTCTAGGAATAAAATTCGCGATATATACAGCATGGAAAATTATCCTAGGGAAAATTTTTATCAACTAACGTCATCGGTTCTCTTTATTTAGACCTAGTGCAATTTTGTCATAGGCACAAATTGGAAATGGTTCGCAAGAGGTTTTATTTTATATAAAATTTATTATATTTACAGGTATATAACTAATTACGAGTGTTACATGTAAGGTTCCTTACTAACGGTAAATAATACACAAATTGTAATTATATCCATTTTGCTGCCTACGAGTTATGTCTACCAGTTTATACCTTCACTAAGTTGACGATTTATGCCCCCACTAATGTCGGCGACTTACTTTTACATGTTAAATTGTAAATATTGAGTAAAGTTTACCTTCTTCTGTTAGAAGATAAAATAATTGCCGTATGCCATACGTACGTGGTGACATTCAATTCTAACTTATCTCGTACACACGCTGTGCTCTGTATGATCAAGTGCAACAGGCAAAAAAAATCACTATACCCAAAAAAATGCGGACAGTGGGTAATTTATGCTACGCCGCTGTTCGTCGGGACGCCCCGGGAGAATATTTCGGCGCGTCATAACTCCGCTTCGTTTGAAGTCAATCAAGCGGACATTAAATAAAACAATGTAATGGCCGGGCCGTAGTAACTCGCACAGTCAATTTTGCGGTAGTGAATGCAAATGTTTTGAACTACGGGGAATGGAAAAAGCATCGACCGTCAATTAATTCGCAATCGAAAGTTCATTTGGGATCTAATTCTGCACCGGGGGCGCAAAGCGCGTTGCGCAGGTAGCTGTAGAATAATAATATGGCGAAGTTACCTGGGATATTGGTGAAACGAGATAGTGCAGAATCTGACTGAACGTGATAATATATCCCAGCAATGGTCATAAGCTTTGGAATCACCTACAACTTCTGTTTCATTTCAGCCTATATGAAAGCAGATAGGTAAAAATGGAACAAACCATCTTATGTAATTTGAACGTCAACGCCGCCAACCAACGAAGCCTCTTTTCCAGAGCAATTTTATGCATATGCCAAAAAGAGATTAGACGTCGCTTACTAGGTAAACCTGTCGGATTACTAAAGCGGGAAAGGGATACGTTCCCTGTAGACAAATTCGAAAATGTAAAAGCTAATTCTGAAATAAAGAAGTAAGAAATGCTGCCGCCTTTCATTAAATATAAATAAATATAAAATTAAACCCATAGTAATAATGGATTTACTTATATTTATGATTTATAGTATTAGTAGTAGAACAAAATATAATATTTCTTTCATTTTCATAGCACCCAAACTACTTGTGTAATTCACTTTAAAACGTGATCCTTTTGTCGCTGCTTTTATTTGTAGTTTTTGGTGGTTTGTTAAGATTGTCTCAGATGTAAACTTTATTCCGACTCGAACTTGTGGAACAGCTTATTACATTATACTCGTGTTTCAAAAAAAAAACATTTTGCTCAAAAGGTGGGTATTACAATAATGTACTTAGCTACATTAAAGTAATTTCTTACCTTCGAGTAAGGGATAGCTATCATAAAAGCTTCGTAAAAGCTTATAAAATACAAAGTATCTCGCCCCAACGTGCTTCTTCTGTACCTTCTTTTTCAAAATAGGAAAATATTCTACACCAAACTTGTGGTTGCGCAATTTAAACATATTATTCGATATATCGAGAATGCAAAGCAACACCCTGTATATTATTACATTTTTGGATTCCTTATCGAAGCCACTTTTTAACTGTATCCGAAGTCTTACCGTAGGCCGATTTCGGAGTTTAGACAAATTCAAACATGGATAACATATTTTTTTATAGAACGCTACTAATATTTTTACGCGGTAAGATGCAGAATTAAAATGCTTATCATATCATATTAGATTGTCACGAGAGTTGTCGCTATGCTATACTTATGTTTATCGAAAAATGTGTGGAAAAACTGGAATTTCTGTCTTCTATGGACATTTGTAAATAAATAAACTTATCTGTTTTAGCTCATGAATTTTAGTCAAGACACAGGATAGGTAATATAAATGAAAACTCCTGGATAACACAATTGTTTGAGATTGTTAGATATACAGGAAATCATGAAGGAACAGGTGAAGTAGGTTTGATTATTAATCAATATAAATTTTTGAAATGATCGATATTTCCTTGCATACACAATTGACCTCTCCCTGAAAGTTTTTGTCCACATTAGTGGACACTTCATGAAATGCTAAATGACATGAAAAACAGAATATTTATATTATCCCATATAGCTGAGCTAGGAAAACTGCACTGTACTATCTTTTTTACTTTAGAAGCTATTCGCAATTTTCTTAAGCACCGCAAACACAAAATGCAGATAAAGTAAAAACGGCTTAATAATATACGTATACCAAAGGGTATAATCCATTTAAAACAAGAAAGTTGATACGCATTTCCGGTGTAATCGGATTATCGACATATATATACGAGGAGGTATAACAGAAACATGCTGTAGTGGGATACCCTGTATATGGACACGCGACAGGGAACGGATCACATTTTGGTGTAACTTCATTTTAGCACACATTCGTTTGATTTATAGCCGTACTACCTTAATTTATTGATATCACAATCATCACGATATTTAAAATCTTTTAAGTATTTAAACTACATAATTTAATATTGTACGAATATAATATCCGCATAACACCGCGCAAAAACAGTGAAGAACGTAGAAAAACTCATCCAAATCATACCTAATACTAATATACCAGTCAGGTCAAAGATGCGCATAAAAAAACAAATAGTTGCAGAGAAATACAGATATTACTTACAGGTTGAATTATTTTTTATATACCCCGGTAAGGTTGCAAACTTTTTTTCTAGAATGCCAATCGAGTTATAATAAAAGCTCGGTATTAGCCATCCAGTAGGTACGTCTTTGATCCTCATTTTTTTTCGGGCATCTTAGCAGCTCTAAAAACATGATCTTTGAAGTTCTGCAATAAAATGCGTTGACCATTAAGATATCACCCTGTATTGTATAAATCAAATTTAATCGTTGCAATAATATGCAAACAGATAATTTACCCACTAAATCTGTCGGGCCCAAGCATTATTTTCCGAAGTTTTAACGAATTTATGGCATAAGTGCCTACTAAGGTAAGACGGCTATTCTCTACATTTAAAATGTACAAGTTGCTTTTGTTGCCTGTTAATTTCTACTTTAGCAGGTATGGTAAAAATCAGTGTACCTGCTTATACTTTAGAGTAGTTTAGCGAATTTAATATTAAAAGGCGGTAAAACATGAAGATTTAGAGATTTAAAAAAATCGTAGCGTCAGTGGTTTTTATATACTGACTTCATTCAGTTGGGTTAATCATCAATGCTAATATACCTAAATTCAAGCGTCTTCATATTCCAAGCACGTCTTTTTCTTTGTAGGGTACACTTCCGATTAGTAATAAATTCAGAATGTTTACATAATAATAATGAAGGCTTCTAGATGTTTATTCATGATGTTGTTATGTTTGATATTCAAGGTGCCTTATTTTCGAACGAAACATGGGAATACCTCGAATATTTACAGAATAATCGACATGTAAAGGCTCATTTGGCGTTAATTAGCCGAACAGATGTGTTGGTAGTCCGAAGGATTCTGTCCAATTGTGGGAAATTATAATTATTACCGAGACACACAACGAACTAAAAATATCTCGAAAGAATGCACTCGGTAGGTTGAAAAAAAAACCTCTAGTACAAAAACTTGCAACTGGCTTAATGCCCCGGGGAAACCGGTTTCCATCGCCAGCGTTCCCTACGTAAACATTTCATAAAAACCAAGTGCGATAACCCAAACACAATAAACGATTAACATTTTACCTATAAAACCGTGGGTTCGCTTTTAAGCATTCCAGTTAAACAAACAGAAAGATGTGGACGGCGTTTTTGTTTTTAGACGTTAATTACCCGCAGACATCGCCATGACGGGATCAACACACCTATGTTTTCAAACTGTTTTGCTGCATTCAGTAAACACTTACTGTCAAATATGATCCAGGTTAATCCAATGTGCATGCGGAAAGAGTACTTTCAGTGTTATAACACTTCACTGTGAGTTTTTCTTACAATACCACATGCACACGCGAAAACACTGGCAGCGTAAAACGAACGGTACACTATACGCGACACTGCCACTCACGAAACTGCCGGCTTCGGCTTCGGCAAGCCGGCAGCCGGCAAACTGGTTGATGTTGGACGAGGGCAGTCGGAAGGGGCCGAACATTGCACAACATGCAACAAGAATGGAAGAGTAGGATGCTTATGCTTAAAAAGAACTACTTACTGACCTACATATTATGTCGTTTTTTTTAATTATATTAGTTTTTAAAAGCATATTACATAATTTTTTGGAAGGTCTAGCTCTTGATTTTTCAGTTATGAATTTTATAAAATCATTATTAGCCTGTTTATTTTTTACAACGGCGTCTTAATAATTAAAAAAAAACGAGTATTGGAGAAATGACCAACATCA
The DNA here is from genome assembly GCA_025024175.1 of Rhyzopertha dominica. Lineage (NCBI taxonomy): Eukaryota > Metazoa > Arthropoda > Insecta > Coleoptera > Bostrichidae > Rhyzopertha > Rhyzopertha dominica. The sequence goes on from QCXZ01000137.1 coordinate 57,811,131, forward strand.
GATTTTTTACTTGGAAAAAACCTGGTAAAAACAATAGTAACTGTATCAGCGATTCCCAATCTTTTTGTGGTGGCGGTACACTTTTAATAGTAACAAGAAAGTAGCAGAATGCCGCCTTTGTTTAGAATTTAGATATTAGGTACATACATGTTTGTATCCTGTTTTTTAACACTATCCACTATCTTAAGTGTTTTTTTTTTATTTAAAGAGAAAAGAATACAACGAACGTTGCATATATGTATTTAATAAACAATTTTCAGTGTATAACAAATAACATTCTAACTCAAATAAGTTTAAGATACAAATAAAATACATAGTAACTTTACTGACCTGCAAAATATCCGGGTATAAGAATTACTTTAGTGATATATTTGTGCCTTACAAATTCTGTAGATATCTCGAATATTTGGTTGCATGTGAGACAAAGCTACTTTCATTTTTTTCTTCTTTCCCTTTTTCGTAGAAAACCCAAGCTCATTTATAAGTGCCATATTCGTAAGGGCTCGATACAACAATTAAGAAATTTTCAAGAGATGCTTCTATATTTTTAACGAAATAAATCATCTGCACTGGTCAATTCACTCTCACCCTACGACTAGTTTCGCCCTGTTGGGGCTCATCAGGCAGGGGTCGTAGGGTGAGGGTGGACTGACCAGAGCAGAAGATTTATTTCATCATGGCTAACGGAGTAGCTCCTCTGATGCCATCGATGGGAACCTGCACTAGTCTATATACGAGTAAGTTATAGGTTATAGACCGCCTAGCTCTAGAGTGGCGCTTAGATGGCAGTGAGGGCTTCTGCCCTCGTATTCTCATTTCTTTTTAACGTGCGATAGGACAACCAAGAAGTAAAATTTCCCTCTTCTTGCAGAGAGAATTCAGTACATCAAGAGATGTCCTATTTTAAAGGGAATATTTTCTGTAGTAGCTTCATTTTGAAGTACTTGAAGTAATTAATGGAAACATATCGGTTGTACTTTTTTCTACTATACGACTTTTCCAATAATTTCTTTCGTTCCTTGAATGCTTGTGTCCACGTTGTTTAAGTAAATAAACATATCAGCCAAAGTACGCGAGTTTAGCACATCACAATTGCTTTCAAATAAACATAAAAATCGTTACCTTCTTTTTGAATGAAAGCCCAAAATTCTCTTCTGAGTTCATAGACTCGGCGTAACATTTTGCCTTTTGATAACTGCCTCATTTCAGTATACAACCAACAACGCCTGCTTGCTCTTGTTTAGATTCTATGGAACAGCAAATGCCATCTTCTAGTCTTTATCTAAACTTCGCGAAGGTTCTATTGATATCATTTTCTGAAGTCTCGACATTCCTTCCATTTGTCTGTAGCTAAGATCACTACTTGTAGTGTCGCAACAATATTCTTATTGGATGTAGATCTGTCAACTATTATTTAGATTAACCGTGGGATTAATTTCCATCGATTCTTGGAAAATCATTTTAAATGAGCTTTATTGCTCTATTGTGGTACTATATTTTAATATATTTTTCCACAATCTTCATTTCCGTATTAATGTAGGTACACTTATGTAAAATGACTAAATGTAAAGAAATCGGAAAACATTAGAAACAGGAGCAGGATCAATCAGAACGAGAAAAGATAATTTAACTACATATAATGTCCTTGTCTGTCTAAATGTCACCAAAGTTGCCATAACTTAAACGTCGTGTGGTTTATTTTACCCAGTTATTACAGTTTGCAATTGCAAATCTTACACGCTTCTTATTTTATTACTCCCCATAAAAAACTTCGACCAAACTCTCACTTGCGTAACTCGTATACCTGACATGTTGCTTTTGGAAAGCTTCGTTCGTTTTATGTCTCATTAAAGGTGCCTGCAGCGGGCTAAAAAGCTTGTTATCGCAGTTATTTACATCGCTACACTTCCCCCTTAATAATTCACATCGAATACTGTAAACGACGCCAGAGAGGCAACGTGCAAACGCGGAGTTGTCATCCCATCAATTTATGCAAAGGTAAGGCACGAGCTGTTTTCCGCACCATCGGCTTCAGGCTGTTGAACAGAAATTGCGTATGTCATTGACGTATCTGACAAAAACGACATATAGTTTAGAAAATAAAATATATATATAAAGCAATCTTTTAACTTGAAATTATCTTTGAAGGACATAACAATCACTCAATTTAGAAGATTTCGTTTTTAATTAAAAATTGTTTAGTTATGGAAATCATAAATAATTGTCTTTGTTTTATTTAGAGGTATGAATTTTAAATTTGTTTCGGTTGTTAAATTGTTATATTTACAACACTGTTCGTGATGCTACTGAAATATTAAGTAAAATCTCAGAAATAAATCTGACTACGTCTATGGTACTAAGAGCAAAGCACTTGCGTCTGCTGCATACTGAACAACTATTGTCGCACCCACGGATGAAAATGATCAGATACATTCACACGAGGGATGAGTTTGAAGCAAAATCACAGGTATGCGCCTTGAGAGAACAAAACGTTTTGTTTTACAAAGTGCAGCCTTTGATGTTACACAGCAAACGAAACCTTAAAGACGGTAATCGAAGACAACACCCACTTAACATTTCCCGTAAGCTCAGACAAGCTTTGTATGATGTAATTAATTTAAAATTCGTTTGATATGGTATAATTCTAGTTAAGGGCGCAAATTTAATAATAAAAGTTCTATTTCTTTCTTTCCTACAATTTAATAGGTATTCTCGCCACTGGTGGACTAAGGGGTGAGGTACGGGCGCGGGCGGTCCGCCCCGGGCCCCACTTGCAGGGGGGCCCAATTTCCAACTTAAGGAATTTAATAACTACAATAAATTTAAATGCGGTAATCTTCTGAGTTTATGATTGGTTTGAGTGGCAGTCTACATAGACAAATAAAACCTCTAACAAGGTTTAGAGGTTTTATTTATCAGTGGCAGTCTAGCAGCGCAGCACAGTAGCAATCGTTTGCTGGCGATTTGACGATTTCCCGTTTCCCGACGTATATTTATTTGTACTTAAGAGGTTGGAACCATTGTATGTAGTGAAAAAATGAAAGTATGTACAAAGTGTAATACAAATAGTTTATGCCCCGGTAGCTGGTTCCTATTCTCCGTATTTCGCTAATATAAAGTGACCAGATTGTGAATCTTCCAAAGAGGGACGTAATTCCACATGGCACACGGAAATACGTATTATGGGGTATACACGTAGCAGTAAAAATCTCAATCAAAATGATTATATTACAGGTCATTGTTACTGGCTACTCGCTCTGAGACATCCAGAGACCTACGTGTATAATTTTAGCTGTTACTGTTTTTTACAGATATTTAGCGGGTATTGGTTGACCACGTAATGCAACCGAAATTACCTACACCAAAACTAAATCGTATCGAATAGCGTTTTTATTTTTCTTTATACTTCTTACTTTATACTTCTGCACAGTGGCGTGCGGTCAGGATGTGCAAGGTGTGCACTGCACACCTGTCCGTGTTTACCAAAACCTAAACTAAAATAAAATTATTAATTTGTAATTGAACAGTATTTGTGGCTGGTATGCGGTACGTTAATACGTATGACGGGTTGCCAGGCTTCCTGGCCCCAACCCGTAGATACGAATCACCGCCATGGATCGGGTTACGAGTGCTGATGAGTAGCTGCACCAGCGTGCATTACAAAATTAAAGTGTCGTTCCCACCCTTTTACATTTAGCACAGTCACAACGCGTGATTTAGCCGGCTCGCGGTGAAGAAAAAATCCTGCACTTAAGTATTGAAATACGTCCGGCTGGACAACATTCGATGAAGCAATTTAATTTAAACTAACTACAGTGTTTTCTTTTAATGCAAGACGTGAATTGTCTTATCTTATAGGTGCCTATAATGATGTAATCATTGATTGTAAAATTCATAATCTATTAGAAAAACCGTTTCATTTGCGCTCTTTTGAAGAAAAGGCGGAAATCAAAAACTGGGCCCGACCAACTCAAAAGCTTGCAATAGTACAGAAAAATAAAGTTAAATGGCAAAAATGCGCACATTTGCAAAATTCGTAATTCGAACAATTTCAATGGTTCAATTTTATAAGCACGTTAGTGAAGATTTTGTAAAGCAAACCAGAAGAATTCATTTAGTTTCATAGGCGTAGCTAGGGGGGATCTTGGGAGGCTAAGCCCCCCTAAAACTTCTTGATAGCCCCCTTAAAATATTTCTCAAACTTTAAATATAATAATTCATTTATATGTATTGACTTTAATTTTTTATAAAATACGGTAAAACGGCCATCACCAAAGCTGCCTCCACTAAGAAGGTCAACTTCAATATTTAATGTCTTATTACTTATCGTAAATTGATATTATTTTTACTCGAGAGACTTAAGCCCCCCCCCCTAAAATATTATGTTAGCTACGTCTATGTTTAGTTTATAAACAAAACTGTGGCAAATCACTGGCATAACATTTATATCTACTGCATATCCATCTTGAAACATCACCACACGCCACTGCTTCTGCATATGTGACCTAAAGGAAAAAGTAAGTGAGCTGATATTAGATTAGCAGTAATTAGATTACTAAATTTAATGACACCGTAGGTATACTTGTTTCTGTTACTGATGAAATTGAACAGTCAAATTACAAAAGTATAACCACACAAACATAATGAGCATACTACATATATGCGGGAGCCGATTGTTTCTCCTAATATATACCTTCTGTGTTCTACGAGTACTACACTACTATTTTTGAATACTAGACAAGTACTACAAACTACAGTTCTGAAAGAAGAGAATAACCGCTGCAAATTGAATCTTTCTACAACAAACTTGATTTTCTGTATAATTTATATATAAATACAATTAACATAACTTTATTATATATAAATAGATAATTATATATAATTATATTATTATTTATGAATATATAGTTATATATTTATAATATATAGGGTGGGCCAATAGTGAGGTAAAGTACAAAAACTTTTTTATTATTAGAAATAGAAAAAAAGTTTTATATTATATTTTACTTTGATTTTAATATTGGAAACAAACAGTAATAAATCCTTTTGGAGATGGTATTATATTTTAATATACCAGTTTTCACGTACAAGTGGCTATTTTCTTCTATTCTTACACCTCTAATAATAAGTTAGACTGTCACCTTATACATTTATTAAATAAAGTTCGAGTTTGAGTATCTGTAAGAAAACTACGACAACTCCAAGTCATATCGCCCTTTTGTAATTTCTTGTTTAGTGTAAGACTGGTGGTATTCGCGGTCGAGCTTAGTGTTTGAAGCTTTGAATGCTCTATGTAGAGCAAAGTTTGACATTATTTAATGGGAAGTTTGAGATGTGTAGAAGTGCTAAAGGTACAGTCTCCATGAAAAATCAAACTTAATGCACATATAACTTTGCAACGTTTTCACCGTTTTTAAATTAAAAGGGATCAGGAGAGCCATATTTTCCTCGTTATAAGTTATGAAAAAAACGGACAAGTACTCTGTAAAATGTGCACCTAATAAGCGACTGTCATCTGTTGTAAGCAACATTTATTGTTTTTTTTCGCGGACAGTGCCTTTGCTTTTATAATCAGTGTAATGTATCTTGCAAAAAGACCGCTTTGCCGTGTATGCCACCGTCTGACCGTCGAAAAATGAAAAACACGTAGGCTAAACGCATTGTTTCACGAGGAACACAAAGCTCGGATTTATTTCAGACCATCGGCAGAATGTTGTGTGAACAGTTCACAAACGTATCGCTTTTTGCGAACGCACTTTGATTAGCACGGCAAACAAGTCAAAGATGATTCATTTTGCTGATGATGATCCGACTTAATTTGTGCGATTGAATGTGACTGTGTTTTGCATGTTATTCATGTTTTTAAGTACATTTCATTTGATGCGCAAGTTATCAACTTAAACAACAGTCGTGCAAATACACATGGTTACTTAAGAAGCGATTCGACAACACATTCATGCGATAATTGTCGAAATCGAGTAACCTATTCTGGTTTATTGAACATTTTACTCATAGAGAACTCCCCTTTATAAGATTCTCTTGTGGTGCTTCAAATAATAAGAGAGCTAAACAAATGAGAGGACTTTTTATGTTTCACCTGAACGACGTCAGAACAATTTAAACTAAAGGAGGGGGATGTGGTTTACGGGAGGTCTATATACGGTTAGATGAACCGCAAATTCGCTAAGAAACTGTAGGTTTCGCAATTACCGCTTCATGACGATGAAGATTGAGGTACACGGTTATCTAAAAACAAGATCAAGAATGGCGCTCGGATGTGCGAAGCGAGGGTGTGTGAATGTTAAATACGGCAAGATTTGATGGGATAGAATTTTGTAGGTTGATATAAGCAGTTGATGGCATGACAACGGAAAAGTTAAGCCGGATAAAATTGTAGGAAATAGTGGTTCCCTAAATACATTCTGTGAATTCAAATTTAAGGCACCGGTGTTTGATGTGTTTAAAACAGGTTTTAATAAAGAAATTACTAAGAATTACGAATAACAAATATTTTGCATAAACAGGGGGATGGATACCCTTCTTGAACATGTGCGAAAACGATGGGTATAATTGTCGTCTTTCTTTTGACAGTGGACACGTCATGCAGCGCCATATATTTCAGAATTAAACGCTAAGCTTCCTAAAGGAATCTTAGGTACGAGTGCAGATTTTACTTCTATTAGGGTTTACACTATCCACTGGGTAGAAAAACAACCAATGCAAGTTACGTGTACATGTTTCGAGTGTCGATAAATTAATGTAACGTTAAACTTGGGAAACAAATGAGTTCGTGTAATATATTTTAAGATTCCTTTTTCGTATCCCTATGGTTGGCCGACATTAGCTTACTAAGCTATATTTAAGAATTAAGTCATATCGAGGATTTCAGTAATCCTATGGTAACTAGTTGTTAGTAATTTAAACTAACCGAACTATAAAAAACTTATTAGGTGTATAACTTACTTTTAATAAAACGCACTCAACCACGATACACAAATACACGGTATGCCATTTTTATTTTTAACTTAAAACGCTGTATCTTTGTTGAAAATGTAGCTACAAAGCTCATTTCTTAACAAAATGTTCCCTGTACTTCTGTGATGCGATACCTATGGTGCGGTAGAAATTTTATATTGAAGCGTAATTCATTGAATAAAACACAATGTAGGTCATATCTGTATTTATATTGAATTTTTTCACAGACGAGAAACTTTTTTGTGTTAAAAGATAAAGGTAAACATAAGCGAGACAAAATATCAAAAGGCAATGAAAATGTTTTTAGTGAAAGAATCAGTTCGATATCTCTATTACAACCAAAGTTACAGTTATGTATATAACATTTCGTTTGTGTGCTCTTTACGATGACCAGTGTTGCTAGCACTTATAAAGTTGTTTCTCTACCACACGAGTTTTTTACGAACTCACATATATCTTTTTACGTTGTACGATGTGTATCTACTATATTTCTCACAAAAAATACAAATATAAACACAAGCATAGCTTATTCGAGTACCTTTACACGTGTCGCGATATCACGCCTATGCCTATGGGCGTTATTTAGAAATACTCTTGTAATAATTTCTTGTATGCCATTTTTCACATTTCGCTTCACCATTAAACTGATTTTTAATAGCCGGCATCAACACAAATAAAAGTCTTAGTTGGATCTAAATAAACAGTGTCAATTTACATTAAAATAAGGTATCTATTTATTCTGTGGTCCAGGGACGGAGTTGACAGGAGGAAATCTGCATATAGGTTTTGCTACTTTTATAAAAAATAACATTCTCATATAAAAAATCAGATCACATATAAGGGATGTCAATAAATAAAAAAGAAACATCAGTGTGTTTTAAGAGTGAACTACTTTATGCATTTATTATCTTAAAAAGAAGTATTTAAAAAAGTTGTAGATGTATGTTACCAATTTTTACTTTTTTGATCTTTTCTTCCTCTTGGAGTTTCACACATGACTACAGCATAATTAGCCATGGTAATTGTAAATATATGGGTAACTTACAACAACTAACATAACAACATAACAATAACGAAAACAAACACGCACCTGCTGCGGTCTGGGGGCGTGGCTTCAAAGCTCTAATGTGACGTAATGCGCAGAACTAGTCGTAACTATACAGAGTTACTGGCAAACTGGCAAACCGTATATTTGTGTATCGTGCACTCAACCAAGTTTGCACATTAAACAAGATAATACGCAAGAATAAAAGAAGCATTTTTCTAACAGCACAATTAGCAACAAAACTAAACAGTCGAATCAACCAAGAAACCAAATATTATCCACATCTTTTACATACTACAATCTAGAAATCGGCAAAATGAACGTGAGCTGGTAATTAACAAATTGGACCCGCCAGAAAATTACATGACTAATTTGGCAGAAACTACTTACATGTATTTACATGAGACTAATTTGGCAAACCTATTTTTGAACTTTGAGAAAATTCCACTGACTTCCGCTAACTCTAGCATTTATTTAATACCAATAATTTAGCCAAACTATGTTTAGAAACATCGTTGACTTTAACTCCATAATGCCCTTAAGGTAAGGTTAACCTGACTAATTAAACTATTTCCAAGCATACAGGTAAGTGTGACTGAACCTAATAGGCAAACTGCATCAAAACGTATCCACACATTCAACACAACTTCGAATTTTACGCTAACACACTTACTGTCCAACCTTGCCTAATACTAAAGTTACTCGACATAGTGGACTTTCGATTACGACATGAACTTCAGCCTTGTATGAAAGCTGAAACGATGCTTTTAAATTTCATAGAAGTAGCTTACTTTACTCCATGATTTTCTATGCCAAGACTTAATCGATCTATATGGTGGGTCCAGTATTAACCGTATGCCTACTAGGCAATACACGCCTAGCCACCTCCCTCTGACTTGGCTTCGTCGGATAAACTTACTATTTGGTGGTACAACACTCGATCCATCTAACAGATAAATCTAAAATTTTGTTAATGTAACTCAGCTTTCCCTTATGCCCAGTGGGATCAGCACTGTCAGTGTCAGATATATTAGCTATTTCTGCACTTTGCTTCGCCAAATAAATAGACAAATTGGCGATATATTCGATACATCAAACTGCTATGCTCTCTGCCATGTCGTACCTAATATTCGTCCATCTAGAGCATAAGAAGAACCTGTAAAGGATGCTGAACATTATTCAAGTTATAGACCAATTACACTGCAAAGTTGCGTAATGAAAATATTAGAAACCATAATTAAATACAAAATGGAATGGATCATAGAATGACAACAATTATTCCCATCAAACATGTTTGGATTCAGAAAAGGCACAGGCATAACAGAATGTACAGTATATCTGTCAATAAAAATATGCAATGCCTTGAGCTAAAAGCTCAAGACAATCGTAGTTTTCTTAGACGTAAAATCAGCATATGATAATGTCAACATACAAATCTTAAAGAAAAAACTCGCACAGATTAAAATACCTTCAAACTTAATTAAATTTTGCCATAACTATAATTAATATATAATAATATATAATTAACCAACACATGGAAAGTATGCAGCAATGGATGCATGCCAACAATTTAACAATATCCACAGATAAATGTAAAGCGATGTGTTTTGCCAATGGCAGGAGTATAAGAATGACAGAATACGTCAAATACAATGGGCAACAAATAGAATGGTACACGGAAAATATATACTTGGAGTGTACTACGAGTGCAAAATGCTATGGAACAGCTATGTAGGTTATACTGGTAGCAAAACCTTAAAAGTCGTAAACATATTAAGGGCAATTGCAAAAACATGGTGGGGAGCCAACCCATATTGCTTACTACTTATATCGATAGCGTTAGTAAGACAATATCTGGACGTGGGAATGATGGGTGTAATTATGACCAGCAGTCCAGGATAAAACAACTTGAAAAGTTCAACTTCAAGCACTAAGAGTAGTGATAGGCTATTTTAAGTCAACTTCTACAAATGTCATATTCGCAGAAATAGGAGAATTACCTCTAAACTACAGGAGGATTCAAATCTATAACGACTTCATGTCAAAAAACTGGATGAAAAATAAGAGCTCCGTTAAGAGATTTTAGAAATCTTATATGCATCTACAGCGTGATTAACCAAAAAATAAAACTTTGGGAAAACAAACAACCCCCGCCAATAATAGAGGCAATGGATCAAGTAATCGAACTACAGAGGTGGTACGATGTGTAATGTATATATTTAGTAACTTTGTAAACTGTAAAAAAACTGTTTGATGTTACTTGTTAGTATTGTTTGTGCTTGAGGCAGAGGGCACACGTTGGCATCACTGCAAATTTGTTCCTGCAGTTGGCGTTTGGCCTTGAGCAGCAGTCAGCAGCAGTAGTTGTCATTGTTAGATTGAACTATTCTGCTATTTTTATTCTACATCATATCCTTTTATACCTATCTTATAGTAAAATGTAAAATTGCAATGGCGTTTTAGCTGGTTTTGGCGTTACCAAATAACGTGTGTGCTTATGTGCACAATAAGAACAAAAAATGTGGCAAAAGTAGACCGCTTCATTTATATCTGTTTTTTATATTAGTGCCCAAGGCCGGACAAGTGCATTTAAAATGGGAAAATATGCGAAATACGAAAAAAGGTATAAAAAAGAATGGGAGCAGCTTCCAGTATTTCAAGGTTTGTACGTTTTCATGACGTTGAGGTATTGTGTATCTACAATAAGTTAATTATAATTTTTATGATGGTTGGGACGGGGCAGATTGGACAATGCTCGTTGCAAAATTTGTAAGGTAGAACTTCGGGCGCACAAGACAGATCTTATCAGACATTCAAAGACTTCACAACACAAGAAAAAAGCAACACGCATTGGTACCACTACCAAAAATTTAACTGAGATGGGAATCGTTATTAATACTATGTCGCACGAACAGAAAAAATGGAATTGCAGTAAGCTGCTTATATTTGTGTTCATACAGATTTAAGAGCAATGGATCATTTATGTGATTAACTTTGCATCTTTGGGAAAGGTAGTCCTCTTCAAAATATTAAGATGCGTAGAACAAAATGTTTAGTTATTAAAAAAGTAATCATGCCAGGTATAAGATCCCAAATAATTGATGACATTGTAAATTCCCATTCATATTATACACTTATTATTGACGAGTCTACAGATGTGTCTGTTTATAAATACTTGTGCTTTTGTATTCGTTACTATAGTTTGTCAAAATCTGATATTTGTAACTGAATATTTAGGCATTGTAAATGTAATTAAGAATTAAGAAGAATTAATTAATAACTCCACTTAGAGCAGATGGATCAGTTTTCAATTTTTAATTGTAAATGTAGTCAGCACAACTGCTGAAGTACTCTGTGAAGTGCTTGTTACATTTCTGGAGTCAAATAATTTTGATATAAACAAACTCATAGGCATTGGAACTGACGGTGCTAATAACATGTGTGGAAAAAATCATTCGGTATATGTCTTGCTAAAAAGGAAGGTGCCTCATCTTCAATTAGTAAAATGTGTGTGTCATTCTTTGCACCTTTGTGTAGAAAAGGCACCCAACAAACTTCCAGCTTCAGTGGAATTCATTATTCGTGAAACCTACAATTGGTTTTCCATTAGTCCTTTGAGGCGAAATGAATACAATAAAATTTTTGACTTAATAAATACTGGAGAATCAAAATTGAAAAAGAAAATTGTACAAATTAGTACAACAAGATGGCTGTCACGATATAAGGCAGTAGAGACAATTCTTGATCAGTTTTTAGAATTAAAAGCTCATTTTGCCTAAATAATAAAAGAAAAATGCTATACAGTCCGCAGTTTAAAATGTATGTATGAAGATAAAACGAATTATTTAATTTTGGTGTTTATCAAACCCATACTTAAAGAGAGAAATGCAGTTAATATGTTTTTTCAGCAAACCAGTCCTGATCTGCATAAGATTTATGAAAGTTTATTTGTTCTAGTGTTTATTTTTTTTATTTATTATTTATGGTTGAAAATGAAAAAGATGTCAATATAAGAATGGTTAATATATCAAAATCGTTGCAAAATGACCTTTCATTCAGAGATTTGGATGAAATTGATTACGGTGCAATGTTTTCCAAGGAATTGCAAAACAGTGATTTATCGAGCAATGACAAAATAAATCTTAAACGAAAATGTTGTAATTTTCTGTAAATTCTGGCTACAAGTCTTACTGAAAAACTACCAGACAACTTTAAATTGATTGAAAGTATTCGATTACTTTTTCCCAGCATATGTCTAAATCAGTTGAGACCACCATTTACAGATTGGCCTCTGAAATTAAAAGGTACTTTAAGTATTGAAGTGTTGGAAAGCCAGTGGGGGAATTTATTAAATTTTAACTGGAATAATTATTTTCCAGCAGGTATACCTGAAAATCCTGTAGAATTTTGGACTTTTTTAAATACATTTAAAAATGCTGGTGGTGATATAGTGTTCAAGGAGTTATGCACTTTTGTTTTCAAACTGTTGGTATTACCTGTAAGTAATGCAGTAGTTGAAAGAGTTTTTTCGGTAATGAACATTATAAAAACAAAAAAACAAAAGTAAAATGACTGTAGAAACCTTGGACAGTATATTACAAGTGAAGACTTATTTCAGCAACAACAAAGTATGTTGCACGACATTTACACCAAATAAAACAATGTATAATTTATTTAATTATGGAATATATGATACAAATCAAACAGATGATGATCTCGACCTTGATGACGATATATTAACCATTTTTGAGTAAGGAACTGACATTCTTTATTAAAAAAATCTAGTTTTAAGTCTTGTGTATTTTTATTTAAAGAAGGGATGTTTATACTTATTTTCATATTGAACCTATAGTTTATTTTTTAATTATTTTGTTTAATAAACTTTTACATCTATTTATGCTTGCTTATTTATTGATTGCTCTTTTGATTGTGTTCTGTTATCTAGGTAATCAAACCCATTAAGGTAACGATCCGTTCTTGTTTTTTTTCTAAATTGTGGTAGTATGGGTGCCGTCCTATTTGACAGGCCGGAATTCAGATTTTCCTATTACCCGTTTTAAATTAAATTTAACCCTATAATTAAAATGTTAATCAATCACATACCTACCTTTAAGGTTTTGCCATGGTTACCAGGTTAATTTTGGCTAATATCTACTTTAATAAAGGGAACAGAAACCAACCCTATGTGTTTTTCAACCCTGTAATTAAAATCTAAAACAGCCAGCTTGCCCCATCGGTACTGGTCTTATTTTAGTTGATATCAACAATAAAGAGAACAGGAAGTTGTTTAAAGAGGTAAAAATGAAGAAGGCTACAGTACTGCAATAGTCTGTCGTTCAAAGGCAAAACGGTGGGAAATTTATATGTTTATAAAGGAAATTGGAGAGGTAACGCGCTATTTCATCAGAGCCTGACATCTGACAGTTCTCTTATATCTAAGGTTACGTTTGATACCTTGGTTCCTTCTAATATCTCCTTTATAAACATTAACATTTCAATTTCCCATCATTAATTTTGGCGGACTATTGCGGCACTGTAATATATTTAGTGACTGCAGAAAAAGGCGGGTGTCATGGCGTAAAACTAAATTTGACAACAGTGAAACATTAGGCGATTTGGGCGACCTCGCACGGATGATTTGGCGACTATATTTACCCAAACACTGGTCACTCTGGTTGAGGGTTGAGCAGTTCAGCAGTTCAGCTTATGCATTGTAACGTGCTAACTTGTACGGTGCATGAATAAAGTACTTTCTTGACTAATAATTGTAAATTATTAGTGGACCGAAGTCCACAACATGGTGTCAGATGTATAAAGTAAAAAGAAGAAGTAAACCCAAAATGGAAAGCTTCAGACTGCCTAAACCATGGACTTCAGTGGTAGCCTTGATAAAAACTGGTCTGTATGGAATCAGAAATTATCATTGTTTATGGAAGCGACCGGCAAAGATGCGGCGGCCGATAATAAAAAAATTGCAATCATGCTAATTCTTATTGGTGATGAGGGACTGGAGATTTTTAACACATTTAAAGTAAACAGAACGATGGCGAAGTATGAAGACGTAATCAAACTGTTCTAAGAATACTGTCAGCCCAGAAAAAATGTGGTGTATGAAAGATATAAATTTTTAAGTTGCCAGCAGAAGGACGACCAAACAATTGAAAGTTTCATTGTGGAACTGAAGTCACTAGCCGTTAGTTGCGAATTCGCGGAAGAAGAAAACATGATTCGAGACAAGTTGGTTATGGAATTAAAAGATGACCTGTTGCGAGAAAGGTTGCTTCGGGAGGAAAAATTAACACTAAAGAATGCACAACAAATTTGTTGTATCAGTGAGAATAGCAGAAAGGAAATGAAAGCTTTGGCGAAGAATAAAGAAGATATTGCAGTTGACAAAATAAACAGGGGTTTTAAGAATGTGAATTTTAAAAAGAAAAATCAACTGATTATGGATACACAGAACGATTACTATCTGCAACAAGTCATACAATTTATTGAAAATGGTTGGCCAAATAATACAAAAAATTTGAATAAAAAACTGAAACATTTTTAAGGTATAAAAGACAATTTAATAGTTTATAAAAAGTTAATTTTTTATGGTGATAGGTTAGTAATTCCTGATAAACAGAAAGCTTATATACTCCGTAAAATTCATGAAGGCCATTTAGGAATTAATAAATGTAAAGCTAGAGCCCGAGAATCATTGTTCTGGCCAGGCATGGCAAAGGACATAACAGATATAATAAACAATTGCGAAATTTGTGACCAGAATAGGAACGAAAACGCGAAATTACCGTTACTGCAACATTCACTGCCAAAACGGCCTTGGCAAAAACTAGGAATGGATATAGCCGAGTTTAGGTCTAAAAGCGTTTTAGTAGTTGTAGATTACTATTCAAAGTGGCTAGAACTAAGACAAGTTAAGTTTAAAACATTAGAGGAAGTAATAAAAGTCCTTGAAACAATATTTGCATGTCACGGATATCCCGACCAAATTATAGCTGATAATGTTCCTTTTAATTCATTTACAATGAGAAAATTTTACAAAAAACTTGACATAATAAATACTTCAAGCCCAAACTTTCCTCAATGTAATGGCATGGCGGAAAAGGCAGTCCACATTGCGAAAAAAATGTTAAAAAGCTGGCTTCAATAAAAATGGTAGTTTTGGAAACTTAAACTCATATTTATTAAAGTATAGAAATAATCCTATACCCGATATTGGTTTGTCAGTAGGAGATTGAAAGACACAATCCCCATTTCCGACACTATTGATGCCTAAAATAAATAACCAGACAGAACAGAGATGTATTAACACAAAGACAAATAAAACAAAAAATGTATTATGATAAACGAACAAAAAATTTAACTAAGGCTAAAGTTAATGAAAATATTCTTTTTAGATATAAGGACGGGTAGAAAAAGGGTAAAATAATTTCGAAATGTCAACAGCCTCGATCATTTGTTGTGATGGATGAGTATAACAACAAATTTAGAAGAACCAAAGAACATATAATTATCAAAAATAACAAATCATCAAGTGCAGCAATGAATGATCAAGACTGTAATAGGGCAGTTACCAGTTTATATGATTATGATTTTAAGATAAATAACAACGCAGCAGTAGAAAATGCCATAAATAAAAATGTAACCACTGAAGAAGCAACTGGTGTAAACTCAGATCCGAACCCAATTGCAAATAAATCAGATAACTCAGTTGCAAGTAATGAATGTAATAAGAGAATCAATGCATATGGTAGTGTTAAGAATAATAAGTCGATTATAAGTAATAATGTTAGGAAAAACAAAAATTTAAGAGATAGGGAAAAGACAAAGAAACCCGCTCGATTTGTAAATACTTTAACTTAGGTGAGGGGATGTAATGTATATATTTAGTAACTTTAAGTTCCAAGGTTGGCACGGCAGCGGGGTCGCGGATGGCGTCAGTGCGTGGATGGGCACGGACGCATTTCATGTATGTTCACGTTGAGCAGTTCAGCTTATGCATTGTAACGTGCTGACTTGTACGGTGCATGAATAAAGTACTCTCTTGACTAATAATTGTAAATTATTAGTGGACCGAAGTCCACAACACGATATAATGGACATATTGCCTATCTATGAAGCAGAATACAATACCCTTTTCTTTAAGATACCCTGTGCCGACATCGGACTTGAGAAAAACACAGAAAACATCGAAATGGATTTCAGAGTGTATATCGACAAAAACTATACATGCTACGAGAAAGTTTTCACTGACGCATCTGTACAGAAAAATGAAAATCGGCGGGGAGATGGAATAGGCATCTATTCCAAACTAATAGCATTTCAAACAGCTATACCCATAAACACATTTAGCTCAATATGCACTGCTGAAATAAAAACAAAAGAGACAGCACTTTTGAAAATAATCGATAAAAATTGTCATAAAACCATCATCTTAACTGATTCAAAAAGCGCAATACAGAAAATCATACGGACTGGATTCCATCCAAACATCTATAAAACAACAATAAACACAAAAAACAATGGGAATCTACTCTAGGTAGAGGTGCTGATATACAAATAGTCTTGATTCCGGGACATACAGGTATAAAAAGCAGATGAACTAGCTAACGTAGGAGCAAATAAACAATTAACACAATTTGGAAAAATTCATATCCAGAAACTCATCCCACAATGGACTGAAAACTTTTATAGTCAACTTGGGAGTAAAAATGGATAGAAATTAGCAACTTGAAAGGCAAAAGATACCGGCATATCGTAGATAAACTCCTCAAAAAACCTTGGTTTTACAAATTTAAATCGTTAAGTAGAAAAGTAAGAGTAACCCTAAACAGAATGAGGGCAGGACACGCATTAACCCCAAAACATCTATTTAWAATAAATATTTGAGATAACAATATATGCTCCTGTGGATAAATTGTGAGTATACAGCACATTTTGTTCGAATGTAACAACAATAAACATAACTGTGACTATACAACTATACAATTCTCTAACAATCACATATGAAGGTCCTATAAGCAAGGCAATAATTAGCAGCGTACCAACGCATGATGCCTTGAATGCTTTAGCTTCATTTCTGTTAGCTAGTAATTTAAAACTTTCAGCCACAGTATCTAACCTTTTTTGATATGATTACGGAAAAATAAAATGAAACATCCATCTTAAACTCCCTTGTGTAAGTAAACCTTACCGAGGTGTCTCCCACCAGTGTCCAAAAGCTTCGCCGACATTCCGGAGTGAGAAGAGTCGATATACTTTTCCTATGTTATATATCACCCATATACCTGGAGCCAACATAATTAATAGTTTAAAGGATACAAGCGGGTAGGGTATAGAGACAATCTAGACATGTCATAAAGACACACCGTACTTACAAAGAAGAAAGAAGACAAGACAACACAAGAGTGGCTGGATGCTAAGTTAACCAAGAGGCCAATAACAAGAAGAAGAAGACGTTCAGATAAGACGTTAATTAGTAACCTTCAGGAGTAAATGGTAATCAGGTAACGTTGACTTCGACATTAGCTCATAAATATTGAAAATAACGACGTCTACATGCGTAGAATATCACGTTAATTGATGTCTATTTACAAATTAATAAAAATTATAAAAAAACGAGTTTAACGTCACTATTAATGTTGTTTCGACGGACATTTTTGCGATGAATCAATGGAATACACTAACATTAAGCGTACGGTTATAATAATTTTTAACGTTTTCTAAACGTACGTGTGTTCATTAGGGAAAGGGTGAACTTAAATAATCAACTGGTATTTATATGGATAGGAAACGCTAGAAGATACTATGCCAAAAATTTCCTTTTTACTGGCAACTGCGAAAGTAGTTTCTCAGAAGAATGCGCCCAGAAAACCACGGAACTAATTGTAGGAAATTAAGATTATATTATAAAGAAATTTTATCCCTGAAGTTAGGTTGCCCAACTTACAGTCTGGTAGACAAGGAATTGGTTGAGTGGATTTCGGCCTCAAATCCAAAACACCTACTATTTCTAAAAGCTTGTTTCCAAAGGAATTCTCTTTTTACTTGACTTATGACTTGTCATCAAATTGTGATCAATTTCGCGAACGTTGAAGGTGTCTGTTATATTTGGTCTTGGAGGTAATCACAGTTGGATAATCAAATCATTAGTTAGTACAGAATCATTTCTAAATCAGGTTTCTAAATGTAACTTTTGTAGTCATCATATATGCAGTGTGTGTGTCTGCGTGCGTGGAAGGGTGAAACTCTAGAAAATTAATTCGTTTATTTGCAGTTAGATTATATTAAGTTGAATTTATCCTCCGCGCTGTTCGATTGCGGAACCTGAGCGGTAAAAGCTTCGACGCTTGTTCTGTTTTTGCCATAGCATTTATGTAGTGCAACGCTAATATAAAACAACAAAAGTTCTTTTCCCAACGGAGGCCAAATGCAGTAGTGCAGCTGTAAAAATATGAAATTTTCAGCTCTCTGACATGCGGCGGATTGTAATAATAGAGCTGGCATTTTATGAGCTGCTGTTTGTTTAATAGATTTTTCGCTACGGGATTACTTGCGTAAAGCCCAATAAATGGAAGCTGCTGAAATAGGTCTCTGATAAGACTTACTACGGAAATTTTGTATTCTTATTAAAAATTTCGTCGTGGTTTACCCATTACTAAGCGAAACCGACAAGACGGTAGCTTTATCATTCGTTCGATAACCGAATCACTTTGAGCACTCTCACAATGGATCCACTAGATGCACTGACGTTTTGTGCGTGTCCTTTAGTACATTTGCTTTATTGTACACTGGCGTCCCGGTTCCCGGCTTTATGACGGTCGGACACTTGCTCTCAATGAAATATACGACGCACGGGAACCAGCAAGTGGGGCTTCCAGGGCCATTTGCCGTCCGCCTGCATAAGAATGCCTTACATGAGAGCCATTTGTAATGTCTGTTGGAAATCTGGACCGATCTGGGATTTATGCAATGGCGCTGTTTGTGATTGAAGGAGGTTGGTCGGAATCCCGTAGATGAGTCAAGGTATAAATGAGTTTCTAGGAAGCAGCAAGATGAGAAAAAAAGTCCGTATGTAAATATATCTGATGAGTCAAGTAGTGTTACTTGCAGTGGCCTGTACAGCTGGTTAATTGCACAATTTTTGTGCAAAACTTTTAATAAAGTAATGTTTTTTCCTTATAATAATGTATCTAATACTTATGAGCATATTCCACTCATTGCATTAATATCGTAATTATAAATGAGCCCGTTGACGTGAAATGTACTAAGGCTGCTCGTACATCCTTTGTCTATGACAGGCAGTAGTAGTGAGACTTGATTACTCCTTTTTCCATAACATTCCAAGTGATATATTTAGCAATATTCAGTAATCGCTCTATACAGAAGTCAAAATTGTGATATAAAGGTCCTCTATAGTAACATAAATGCAAAAAATAAAGTACAGCGTACGTAACGCTTGCTATTAGCGTTGTCTGAATAATATTATGTCTGAATAATATTATTCAGACGACGCTATTAGTAAGTTCGATGACATAATATGTAGTTATCAAGTTTATACCATTTATTTACAACCACACTACATCTGTGTAACATGTTGTTTTCCGGGATGGTTCCCACGTTGGTTATTTGACCTTGACGTTTCGACACTCATGTCGGTGTCTTCCTCAGAAGTAGCTCTAAAGGAAGACACCGATATGAGTGTCGAAACGTCAAGGTCAAATAACCAACGTGGGAACCATCCCGGAAAACAACATGCCATCGACAACAACCACGGAGCCTTCAAACCAAAATACATCTGTATGCTCACCACAGATTAGGCAAGGCTGCTCCGAGGATTTGAATATTATTTGTGTACCATACGCGGAATAATAGCATATACAAAAAGAGTGTTTTTTGTATATAGGGTTATTGTGCAGTGTACGGCACTAAGGTCGACACTTGGATTTGTATAGTGGAATAAACGTGTTGCCAAGAGCTTGGTGTGTATTATTGAAGAGTGCCTGTGCTTCCTAATTTGCGTAATAAGAATATATTACATTGGCGACGAGGTAAAGTGTGTTTAATTAGAAACTATGGCGAACGAAGACGTACTGCCGCGAGCCAACGTCGATCAAGTGCGTGAATTTGATCCCCAGATATGTGATTAACCAATTTATAAGCGTAGATTGGACAACTATTTTGTGGCAAATAACATTTCTGATGGCGCAGTGAAAAGAGTAATATTGCTAAATGCTCTTAGTGAGGAAGGGTACAAATTAATCTATAATTCGGAGAGTAAAACTTTTGCCGAGCTAGTGGATCTATTTAATAAACATTTTGCATCAAGTGAATCGTTTTTCGCGGCACGATCAAAATTCTATTCAGCAACAAAAAACGTGGGTGAAAATGCAAATGAATGGGCCGCACGATTAAGAAATTTGGCGGTCAATTGTAATTTTTCGGCTGCTGAAATTGATTGGGTTCTACGGGATCGGTTCGTTCTGGGCTTCACAAAAGGTCCTGCACAAGCTAGATTATTCGAAGAAAATTCTACTAGCACGTTTTCCGATGTGATTCGAATTGCTGCTTCAAAGATGGCTGCGGATACCAATATTGAAGTCAAAATGGAGCCAGAAGTTCAACATGTGTCGGTGATATCCAGGAAAGAACGCCATTTGCCGAATACGAATGACGCAGTTCCATCGTCATCGAGGACGTCAGCAGTTCCGACATCGTCATCATCTGGATCAACGAAAGTGCGCAAGCCAGCGAAATTTTGTGCGGTGTGCGGTAAGCGCAATCACAATACAAGTAAGTGCCGCTTTAAGGGATATGAGTGCCATATTTGTAAAGTAAAGGATCACCTTGCACCAGTCTGTCGTAGAAAAACTAATAAAAACTGCAGTTTTTTAAATTTTGTGGACGATAATGATCATATTTTTATGTTAGGAGCCAGCACACCTGTAAATCCATTTTATGTCACTATTAAAATCGATGAATGGGATTATGCTTTTCAGTTAGATTCGGGAGCCTGCATCTCTGCAGTTTCTAAAACGTTTTGGTTAAACAATTTTAAAAATCATGCGTCGAGGGGAACTCATAGACAATTGTACGTTTATCACGGAGATACGCTAGACGTTCTAGGATTTTGTAACATTTCTGTGTCGTACAATGGTATTTCCAAGGGTTTAAAAGTATTTGTAATAGACAGGGGTGGACCTCCTATTTTAGGCAGAGATTTCATGAAAATGTATAATTTAGGCATAAGTGAAATCCATACTGTTCAAGATGATTTAAGTTATCTTAAAAATAAATATTATAAAATATTTTCTCCGMGAARTGGAACATTTAATAAGGGAACAGTTTCTTTAAAATTAGTCAGCGAAAACATATCCAAAATTTTTTGCGGGCGCGACCTTTACCTTATGGTATTAGGGATAAAGTTGAAAAGGAACTTGAACGCTTGGTTAATCTAAAAGTATTGGTCCCAGTAGATTACTCGCCCTGGGCAACCCCGATTGTACCAGTATTGAAAAAAGACGGGTCAGTACGTATATGCGGTGATTTCAAGGTCACAGTTAACCCTGTGCTACAAATTGATCAATTTCCATTGTCCCGTATTGAAGATTTGTTTTCAAGGCTGCAGGGTGCCAGCGTGTTTTCTGAAATTGATTTATCACAGGCATATGCACAAATTTGCCTAGATGAAAAATCTAAAGAATTAGTGACCATTTCAACTCACAAGGGTTTGCTCCGTTATCAAAGATTACCATATGGAGTAGCGTGTGCACCGGCTAAGTACCAAAAACTGATGGAATCCTTACTTTCAGATATTAAGGGAGTAATAATATTTTTAGATGATGTGCTAATAGGAGGAGTGGATCACAAGCAAAATTTGGAACGAGTGGAAAAAGTGCTAAGTCGATTGCAAAATGCTGGACTTAAAGTATCAGCTAATAAATGTCATTTTTTTTCAAAATCAAGTCGAATATTTAGGCTTTATTATTGATAAAGATGGTCTGAAAACTTCCCCTAAAAAAGTTTTAGCTATAAAGAACGCCCCAGTTCCAAATAATGTGTCTGAACTCAAATCAATACTCGGTATGATAAATTATTATGGCAAATTCTTACCTAATTTGTTCGCGATTTTATGTCCACTGTACGCCTTGCTTAAAAAAAATGTTAAATGGAAATGGAAATGGGACGATGAGTGTACTACAGCATTTGATAAAATCAAAGAATTGTTGTGTAGTGCGCCAGTTTTAGCTCATTATTATCCAGAATACGAACTTCAGTTAACTACTGATGCAAATCCTCAAGACATAGGTGCTGTTTTATCACATGTTTTACCAAACCGCGAAGAAAAACCTATAGCTTATGCCTCGAGAACGTTGTCGTCAGCTGAAAAGAATTGGAGTCAAATTGAACGTGAAGGTTTAGCTATCATTTATGGCTTATTTAAATTCAATCAATATTTGCTGGGCAGATCCTTCACCTTAGTATGCGACAATAAGCCGCTGTTGGCTATTTTTCACCCGAATAAGGGTATACCACAATTCTCTGCAAACCGTTTGAGAAGATGGGCGCTAATATTGTCAAATTACCAGTATAAAGTAAAGTTTGTTAAGTCAGAAAATAACGTGGCAGATTGGCTGTCAAGATTGCCCGAAGAAATTTCTGCAGATCATTGTCATGATTCAAATGATTTTGATTACGTTAATTACTTTTTTGATAATGACTATTTTCAATCAGACTTTGAAACAATTCAAAAGCATACAAAATTCGACGCGATTCTTTCAAAAGTTGTCAATTTTGTCAATAAAGGTTGGCCAAAATATGCAAAAACGGATTCCAAATTGAAAGATTATTACCCCATCAGAAACCAGTTAATCATAGAACAAGGTGTTTTGATGTGGAATCACAGAATATGCATACCATTTCAATTGCGAGCAAATATTTTAACACAGCTACATGCCTCCCATCTAGGAGTAGTAAAAATGAAAGGAATTGCAAGTGGTTACTTCTTTTGGCCAGGTATTAATCAAGATATCGAAAATGTATCAAAATTTTGCGAAAATTGTTCTAATGTGAAATAGTCACCACCAAAGGTAGGTCTCAATCCCTGGAAATGGCCTAAAGAAGTATTTTCAAGGCTTCATATAGATTATATGGGCTCGTTTTTAAACAAATACTTCCTAATTGTATTGGATGCACACTCAAACTGGTTAGAAGTATTTCCAACCAACAACATTACATCCAATTTCACGCTTACTGCCTTACACAGCTTGATTGCAAGATTTGGAGTGCCTTCTGTGTTAGTGTCAGATAATGCGCCAAATCTTGTAAGTCAAGAATTAAAAAAAATTCTAAATTCATTTCACATTAAACATGTCACTTCCGCGCCTTATAACCCTCTATCTCACGGAGCTGCGGAAAACGCGGTTAAAACTATTAAAAATACTTTAAAAAGGGTACTATCGCAAGGTAAAAACATTAATTTAAATAAAGTGTTACAGACATTCTTGTTTGATTACAGAACGTCCATTCATAGCACTACGGGAGTTTCTCCATCTCTTTTAATGTTCAATTGAAATATTCGTACCAAATTTAGCTTGATGAGACCACACAGCAATATTCAAGAAAAAGTTAATTTAAATGTAGAGAAACAGATACAACATTTTGTCGGAAGAGAAAGAAGTTTTAGAGTAGGGCAGAAAGTAAAAGTGAAGGACTATAGAAGTATAAATGTAAAATGGATTAGTGAGGAAGATCATTGGAAAATGTACGTAATTAGTACAAGTTCCAGGATTAGATTGCTTGTGGAAGCGCCACACTAATCAAATTATAAACTATGATACTAATAATTTGCAAATTTCAACAATTCCTGTAGGCGTTCCCACAAGTAATGAAAGTCAAGTGTCTGAGGAGGTAAACAGTAGTAACTGACCTAAAAGGATGGTTAAGCCCCCTGAACGACTTATGTATCATTAATATTTTTTGTGTGTATGATTCTGATAATGGAACTAACCATAAAATTTTGTAATATTTATGAGTGGGAAGAATGTACCATACGCGGAATTAATAGCATATACAAAAAGAGTGTTTTTGTATATATGGTTTTTGTGCAGTGTACGGCATTAAGGTCGACACTTGGATTTGTATAGTGGAATAAACGTGTTGTCAAGAGCTCGGTGTGTATTATTGAAGAGTGCCTGTGCTTCCTAATTTGCGTAATAAGAATATATTACAATTTGCTTCAGTTATAGAGGTAACCTTTACACCCTTGCATTGTAGAAGCTGTGCATTTTACCATTGCGACTGGCTCAAAACACTACAGTGTATGTTGAATTCGATAATTGACAGATGAGAAGTAACTGTCAAAACAATAGTTGTGTTTACTTTCCTGAGAGGGCAAATTGATTTAGGTAATCCATAATTTCCATAAGCGCCTGGAAGCATGAGCCATGTTCATGAATCATTTATAGAAACCCTGTATTTTATCTCTGTATTTCAACCACCAAATAAAGTACTTAATATATTAATCTTTATGATGTAACAATAATTGTAAGAATGATTCCAATAAACGTATACGTGGGCTTAATTATTTATATATTAAACTCATGTACAAAGATCCACAAATTAACAAAACAAACTTCTTCTCTCCGCTCTAACAACGGTCTTCTCCTTTTGTATAATCTGAATATAATCTTAATTATCCATCGAGTCCATCTCATCCAACCGCTTACATTCAAACTTCCAATAACACATTTCATGTATCCGACCAACAGCATTCAATTTTACAGTCATGCTCCGTATATTAATTTTAACCCAACTACTACTCTTTCAACTGAAGAATTTAAGTGTGGCTTTACAGTAGGGCACATTCGAATGCAAAACGACTTCTTTAAACGAACAACGTATGTTCAGCAACTAACTCAGGCATCATTGCTTGGTTACCACACACATAATACTTTCTAAATTACTGTTACTTGGCACATGAAGTCCAAAGTTATTACCCGTAGATGATATTTTTTTGAGCTAACTACATTTCTTACTGCCGTTACTAATTCTAATATTTTAATGAAAACGCAGCGACAAGTGTAATACTTAACTAAACTGAACAAAGTGTAGATGCAACTATATTATTTGATCATAACTTTGTCATGGAGATGATATCTTCCTATTATTATTAACCTTTACTTTGCTAATGATAATAATTAAATTTCAAGTGTTGGTTACGATACGAATATAATGTATTGCTATTTGCTTCAAAACAGTAATGMTGTATTACTTTTTAGTTTATTGAAATTACTTATCTGTTGATACAGGGTTTCTATAAATGATTTGTGCATCCAGGGCGCTTATGGAAATTATCGATTAAATCAGTTTGCCGCCTCTCAGGAAGGTGAACACAACAATTGCTTTGACGTATTACCTGTCACCCGGTGATTGTTGATATATTTGATATATTTTAATATGAGAAAACCCGTGGGATTGTGTATTTTCAACATATTGTGTAGTGTTTTACGCAATAATCAACTTGAAAGTTGCACAAAGCTCATATTTCGGAGCAGTGTGGTGACACGGTTTCTTATAATAATAATGTTTATTCATCTATGAGGCCATAAATATCAATATATCAGGTCTATTAGACTAGTCTGAGAACATATCAACATATCACAATATTACATACAACATATTAAGTTGATAGTACAGTACATACAGTCATCTTTCTAATACATATATATATATATATATATATATATATATATATATATATATATATATATATATATATACATCATGCTATTCTTTCTGCGTCTTTTCATGAACCTAGTGATTCTGCGTCCGACGAGTATAAACGAAAACTGCAAGCGTCTTAGATCAGTCATTCAATTTCTAACGGGCAGATGGCAGGACATGCAATGTATATTGAATATTAATCAATTTACAGGGCGGAATACATTGTGCTATCTTTCTGCGTCCGAACCATTACCTAGTTTTTGGCGTCCGGCATATACGTACCATGTTACCGATGTTTGTGCGTCATACAGCGCTGCCATTTTTTCGGTTGAAAGAGTTAATTTTAAAGCAGGTAACTAAAAAGAAAGTCTTGCAATCATTTTGGGGGCTGTAAAATGTAAATTGCGATATTACGAGAATAGTAAAATATACCCAAATTTCTAGTAGTAACTAATCATAAGGTAAGTATCAATAGCTTATTAGCTCCAAATTTTGAAACTAAAAACTGATATTAAAATACAATAATTACGTATGAGGTTCATATGTTGCAGCGTATCAGAAATTTCTACTATGTAAAAAGGTGTATCACGGAAAAATGTAGACGATCTGACTGGGAAAAACACTAAAATGAAAATGTTTTAAATCACAGCATACGAACAATCTTATAAAAGAAAAATAGCTACAAAAAGGATTAAAAATTATGTATGTATTAAAGCTCATCAAGGCAAATACTAGTTATAGCTAAATAACAGATAATTATATATACAAATTAAGCTGGTTATATCCGTTGTATGTATATATTTAGCATCTTAGATTGATGCATAGTATAAATGTTCTGTTATGTTTTTGTAAATGTATTAGCTGTAAAAAAGACCTTTCTCTATTGCAAAAAATGTTATGTGCMTCGCCAATCTCTGCTATTAAAGGTTGTAACTTATTTACTGTGCGGTAGGAAATTCTCAAGTTATAATAATTTGTAAATCGCCGTTTATGAAAAATACTCCCGAACACATCAGTATTATTTTTCTAGCCTCCATTTAAGATACAAATAACATAAGCTTTGATGTCATTGATTATTTCTTTTGGAATACAAACCATTTTTTGCTCTTGCAGAACGTAGTAGCTAAGGTTCTTTCTGTTAATGGTGATAGGGGATAAATAATAGTTAATAATTATTTTACAAATAAAAGTCACTAATAATATACTTTCAATGATGAAGATTTTACGGTTTACAGGTATATGCTATATTAAAATTAACAGCTGAAATGTGTCAGCTGTGGCTTACTAAAGAAGGAAATAAAATTCTAAACTGACAAAAACTAATACAAATCGGTTTTCAGCATCCTTAGATTATTTATTGAAAATGTAATTATATAGTACAGTTTATGGTAAATAATCTTAATGTAAAACAAATTTTAATTAAAATTTTATCCAGAGTATTTAAACAACTTTTGAAATAGCATGCAATAGAATAACCATTGAGCTATCCAAACAAATCACTCCAACAATAGCACTATGTTCAGAATGCATAAATTCCTATATGGCAAATAGCAGAAGGTAACCCTACAGAGTGGAGATAAAATATTTTCAAAATTATTTGAAAATAATTTGAAAACTAGAAACAGCTTTATACCCTTATTGTACAAGAAATTCAACCATTATGTCATTAGGCGTAAAGGAACAAGTCAAAGCAGCCCAACTTGAAAAGTGTTTATTTAGCACAAGTACAAATAATATTCAATAAATTACATGAAGCAAGTAAATGTTTTAAATGTGATCAATCAATCAATTTTACACAACTAATCTAACCATATAACATCACAAAAAAATTGTCCTAGGGAGTAATAATGCCACTTAAACCTGCGGATACTTTATGTTCCTTTAGAAAGCAGTAGAATACCTTGAATGAAGAAAGGCTGTTCTAAAAATAGCCAAAAATAAAATATTAGTATAAAACATTACAATTGCCATACAGCGTGGAATTAAAAAGTGGAAACCATAAGTTATAGACTTCAATCCTGGAGAACACTAATGGCATTTGAAGTAAAAAATTTTCGAGTTACAAAAGAAAATGATGACTTTATAAATTTATGGATTATTGATATTACGAGAACCGTTTGTTGTTCCAAAAAAATTTTGACAATTGTATGTGGAAGTATTGATTCAATTTGCGGCGGTTTTTTATATATTCAGATTTATAGAAAAATAGAGTGTCAATATTTCTAATTTGAATCAATACTTTAAATTAATACTTGAAATACAACAGCACAAAACAAAATTATAGCATTGGTTAAACACATGGAACACATTATTAATGAACCGGAAATTAACAGTTTAAAAATATGAATCCACGAATTATATACACACTACGAAAAACTACATAAAGAGACTGACCAGTAAAAGAAAACTCAAAAATTAAAAGAACATTATTTTCCACAGTAATACAAAATTAGTTTCTTCTTGTAAATAATTTAAGACACTTATTCTTGCAGTAAACGCTCAGGTTTATATCTCTACGATTCCTTTTAATCAGACCATTTTAGTTTGCAAAAACAGAAATTACAAAAGCGCATACTTAAAGTCTGTAGTTAAGTTAAGTTAAGTTGAGGCAGCACCTCCCGAATCACCTATTAAACCGATTTTCATATTTTGCATATATTAATTATATTCGGAGATATTTAGGAAAAACTGTTTTCTCTAAGTGACGCTTATTTGCTAATATCTAAACAATTTGCTCCACCGAAAATTTATAAGGGCAAATAATACTCGCAGTTATACTACTAATCACATACTAAAACGAAAAAAAATAAAAATTTGCAAAAAGGGTAGTTACCTCCCAATTTCGCCCCCTTTCCAATACCATACTTACCCCAAAAACAATAGATCGCTTTGGGTAGTTGAGATTTATACGTTTTCCAAATTTCAAGTTCATATATTAAGTTTTTCGAAAGTTATAGTGTCAACAAACAAAACCACAGGCACAGACACAGACAAGAAATTTTTTGCTAAACTTTTGCTTTTACGTTTTCGAGCTTTTTAAAGCGAATGAACAAATAAAAATTTTTGATTTTTTTTTCCGTTAGATGTGGAAGTAATTTATTTCATTTTCATCCTCCAGTAGATTCTCGTTAATTTTAATTATTTCTTCTGGAAGTAGTTGAATATATATAACGGTAAATAATTTACTTTCGTTTACATCTGAAGTAGGTTATATTTATAATTATTATCGATACCTAAATTTTCAGTATTATATTTTATAAGTACTTGAGTTTAGCCTAGTATCTAGCAATACTTCGTGAAACATCGCCAAAAATGCAGTATGATCCAATAAAATTTTCCATTTGTATCCTGGGATATATAAGGAAAACATAATTCATGATAGGTAATCTGGTGCAATTAGGGGTACCTGCAGAAGGTGGACACATTGACATTTTTGAAACTTACTCTGTAGCTAGCTCCTAGTTTTTTTAGATACAAATTCCATATTGCGTAAAGAGCTCTTTCCAGCTTTACAGAGACAAAGTAAAATTTCGGCCTCGATGCGTTGTAGGGGATTATTTATAGTACAACATATTAAAAATGAAGGCAATCGGATCCAAAATGACGTAGCTGAACGCCTAGAAGTTTTACATGTAAACAGTATGGGTAATACCCTTAAACCAGTGATGAGCGTTTACGCGTAAATTATAATTTTCTACGTTACACGCGTATAAAATGTAGATACAGCAGTAGAAAATTTAAGTAGGTACGCGATAAACCTGAATGGAAACCGTTTTGTTTCTAATTTCTCTGTTTTGCTAGCTTCTTCATGTGTCGATTTCCTTTTTACAATAGTTTTCGTTGGAATATAAAAGACAAAGCATTATGTTTTCCTTCCACAACTATATTAAGTACATTCTTAAGTAGGCTATTTTCACATGATATCAAATTAGAACAGCATGTTTCATACACAAGTTAATTTTTCTCTAGAGAAATGTATCTACTGTAATCAACTATAACCTGTTACTTGCTTCTTTAGATCAATGTACCTAGTTCAGTATACATATATATTAGGACAATAAAACTGACCTGCAATTAAAAACGTTTGGTGAAAGAACAAGGGTGGCATATAAAATTGGTCATTTGTTTCAGTTTATAAAGAATAAAGATAATAAAATTCAAAGTGCGCCAAAGTGCTTTTGGACAGCACACTTAGCCTGCTTACTCAGGTGTTCTGGATATAATTGACGTATACCCAAACAAGTTATTTTTATTTAAACATTTATCTAGTCAAACTTAATTACAACAAAGTAGTATTTTGTTTAATTAAGAATAAATATTATAAAATAATTATAAAATACAAAATAATATTGGCATTTGAGGCGTTTTGACTAGTACTGATGATGAACACCAGAACACCACTAAAAAAACTATATATTTCTAGAATTCTGTTTGTCTACACAATGCTGTTTTCTACAGTAGACTTGTAAGGTAGAATATTACATAGTTTACGCGTAGATAATAGCGTAATTTACATGGCGTATTTTACGCGCACATCACTGCTTCAAACGCACCACAGTTACGCAAAGCGAACKGTGCGGCTTCGCGACGAGATAAAACATTAAAATATCTGCTAGCACMGGAAATATTACTGCTCCCCAGCATTACCAAGTGKTAGGACGCAGAAKCATCGACATTCTGTATCAACGAGGTATACGTAGAAAGTATACGCGTTGCGATAATTGCGCCCCCACGAACAGTCTCGCGAACTACTGGCTGAAACACGAGCACACATCGCCACCCTTCTGCGTCCACATGCATGTCTCATAGCACTCATATTATGTTGTTTACGCGGATGCTGACGTTAGGAATTACAACACTGCAGAAGTAAAGTCTTGTTTATTTTCTAATACATAGAGAATCAGGTAATAAATATATAAACACGGCAGAGTTAATATGTTGTATTTTTTGAATAAAGGTTTACAAGAATAAGTCTGTTTTTTATTATCCATGCACCTTAAATTTTTTTTTGAATAATAAATACTTTATCAAAATGTGATGAGCTGCCCCAAAATATCAGACCATAAGTCAAACTACTTTGAACCAATCCAAAATACATCAAGCGTATAATAGAGTCCGACACTGTATCCCTAAGTGATTTAATTAAAAAACAAATAGAACTTAGKCTACCAATAATATTAATTATATGGGGTTCCCAAGTCAATTTCGGGTCCAAAGTTATWKCCAAAAATTTCACACTATTGCTTGCCTGAATCGACTTGCCATTTAAAGGTATAAATAACTCATAATTTAAAGAAACATTTTTTGGCAAAAATCTCATGAAAGTTGTTTTATCTATATTTAGTTTCAGTCCATTATCTTCACACCATGAGAAAAAATTATTTGAAAGTAATGACGCTTCTGAAGCAAGCGATTCTATACTGTTACAGCGTATCAACACATTAGTATCATCAGCATATAAAACTAACTTATTGCGATTATTAGAAACAATATCATTAATGAAAACAAAAAAAAAATAAAGGGCCCAAAACTGAACCCTGAGGAACTCCCATTGATACTTTTTTGGAACTTGACTTTGTATTTTTTATAAAAACCTCTTGCGTTTTATCCGATAGATATGAATGAGACCATTTCAGTGGCACCCCTCGCACTCCTACTGATTCTAATTTTTTTAATAACAGTGAATGATTTACCGTATCAAAAGCTCTACTTAATAATGTTTAGGTTATGTACTTATGTATCGTATTTGTGAGGTTGTGGACCACAATTTGCGGTTACAGTAAGTCTGTTAAATAACTGTACTATCATGATGGACTGAAAGGTGTCTTTAGCCTGCCGCAATCGAAAATTCACAAACTTAGTGGTAGTAACATTAGCTGCACTATACAAAGCTTCCACAGTGCAAGGGTGAAGACTATAGAGGTTACCACAAGCCTATTACAGCAATAATTATTGTTATTTCTTACCTTTGAAAGAAACATAGAACCGTAAGTTGTTGAAAAATCTTTATAAAGCTATCAATTTTGTGACTATAACTTGGTCCGTAATATTCAGTGATCGCCGTGCATATTGTAGTTTGGCAGCAGTTATAAAAAGGCGGCACAAAGAATTCAGAAATCAACGCCGCCCGCGGACATGAATCATTTATGGAAACCCTGTATATGGTTTAAGTGTATGTCACTAGCAGTTTTATATAAATTCGGATAAACTGATATTTTCATTTGTTTATATTACATTACATCACGTACCTATCATTATCGATTTTCAGATTTTTGTTTTTTGTGTAAGACCAAGACAAAATTTCTTGTTTGTATTAAATAAATACAAATAAATCCGGAGGAAGTGGTGCATGAAGTATTTAGTAGTTAACGGTCTATAATAAAGTTTAAGAAATGTAGAAATGTATGACTAAAAAACCACCAGATGAGTATCAAAAATTGTTTTTTTTGTAACCTAATTCAAATCTATTTACTTCTGACAATGGCCATCTAGTAATTTACAGAAACTGATTCCTTGGGTGTACAGGGTGTCCAATTTTCGTTGTACTTGTAGGATATTCCGTTAATTATTAATGCCGGAAGGTTGCGGTTTCAACATTAACATCTTAATTTTTTTGTTGTGAGTTGAGCTGTATCATAGCTATTTTTATAGTGTCTTTTGTTTTAAGGCTACAGCTAACTTTTGCATAACCATACATTTCTCAAATTCTCAATATTTCGCTTAGATAGACAGACTGAAATTATGATTTTCCAGTTCTAAATTATTTATTTGATCTAAATTGAAACATATTTGTTTTACTGGCATGTAAGTTGCTTTTATGTTTGTTATTTATGGTGCTGGTACTGACGATGACTATTTGTTAGACGAAAGCGCTTTACCATTAAATGAATAAAGTGGATTTGACTTCCAAGTAATATTTTCTTAAAGCATACTTAATTATTCTAGAAAAAATGCACTTTGATAAATTGATCAGTGCTATCGAAATTAAACAACAGATAAAACTGCACATTTTACAAACTTGATTGAATTAAAAAATATTCTGTGGATTTCCGCATATATGCATCTAAATATTTTATTATCCGCAATTGTCACTTTAATCTTATCTTTGCATTAAATGATGTTCATAAACTGAAAAAATCGGACAGTTCCAGAAGCAAGTAATACTAATAAATGCTAAATTCGTACGCTAAATAGATAGCCATATACATTTTAATGCAACGCGAGTTGCATAGATGTAGGCGCGAATTGGGGACGCTTGATATTTTAAATACAAGCATAGATAAATTAAGAAAGATACCCAACCAATGTACAAGATAATTTGTTAGCTTTTAGATCTTGATTGTAGAGGGCCACAGTAGTTGGTTCTTAACTTCACTTAAGATATTCATCACGTCGTTAACTAGTTCTTGCTCTTCTAATTTGCCCGTGAGTGGAAAGGAATAAGAAACGAAAATTACCCTCTCCTTAGGTAGCGCGGGTTGTCGTTACAAGCTAACGCTGACATACGTACAACAGATCTACTTGATGTGAGTCAGAGAGAGATGGGTGGTTAAAAATGTGCTGCGCTAGATTGGGGCGTGGTGTGGTATTACCACGGCCCAAGTGGGTGCCGACTACCCCG
This sequence comes from Rhyzopertha dominica, assembly GCA_025024175.1. NCBI lineage: Eukaryota > Metazoa > Arthropoda > Insecta > Coleoptera > Bostrichidae > Rhyzopertha > Rhyzopertha dominica. The sequence continues at coordinate 57,844,502 of QCXZ01000137.1, forward strand.
TGTTGCCAGTTTCAGCACAAAAGGCTGAATCTAGCACTTTTTGAAATTTTGCAACTTTTGGTAATAATTAAGCACCATTTCAACACTTGCCGGCGTAATTACTACTTTAAGTTTTTCATTCATAATAATGTTTATATAGTGCGGCCAAAAAGCGCACATCTTTCAGTAACCATGCAACTAATAATGTTATCGTATATAGGTACAGCGCCATAATGAATTACGTCCGTTTTGAACACTACCTTATTCCTAAAACGTTTACCTTCTCCTAGCTCGAAAACGCGTTGGTTTATCGGAAAAATAACTGAAATAAAAGTTTAAGATGTCAGCTACTTTGGTGTATAAAAATTTGCAGACTCGCGTCATTTGTCGAATAGGAAAATTTTTTTGTCTGGCAACGCCGAATTTCACAGCGGCAACCGGCAAGAGTAGGAATGCGAGTAAGGTCCAGAATAACTGTACAGCTGCGCGATATACGACCTTCTGGTACAGCGAACGCATAAAGTCAAAAGTCGGACATAGTTCATATTAGAGGCATCATTATAATCAGCCTGATTGTCATAATAAGCAGAGTTTATGTTGTACCAAAATCCTGAAATTTTAAGCGCTGATTAAAATAAAAACTGTTTGCCGCTGCACATTTTTAAATTGAAATGAATTTAATTTTTGACTCTAGCTCACTATCCGAACTACTGTCACTTTTATTGTGTATTGTTATAAATAGATCTGTAATTCATGCAAAAACATGCATTAATTTTCAATATATATAAAAAAACAGAGCTTACTTTAAAAGATTTAGATACCTAGGTCTACATAAATATACATTAGCAAAACGACAATAATTGCAAGAGGGAACGAATAATCACAGAAACTATTTGCAATTGAATATCAATTCTGTGTGCATAAAGTCGAGTATCGCGTACCTTTTGGGCTATTTTGAACCATACTCGCATGTCCACGGACGCCGCTGTGAAATTCGACATTGCTACACAAAAATATTATGCCACAAACTATGTATTATATTGCGAATTTGCACACACCAATAAACCAACGCGTTTTTGTGCTGGGAGAAGCTAAACGTCTGGCGAATTAGGTAGTGTTTAAAGCGAACGAAATTCATTAAGGCGCTCTATAAGAAAGCATAGTGACGGCGTTATTAGAAATTTAAAAAAATTATATTTGCCATTTAAGCAGCAGCATAGTATCTTAATATAATAAAGGTGAGGTACCAAAGATATTTAAAAAAAACAAACAAGAATTTTTACTTATTTTGGAAATTTACCCCCCACAACCCTCTGCACAGCGCGCTTTTTTCACGACTAAGACAGTTGTTTTCCTTTTTCGATGAGGAATTATTTGAAGGCAGTCGTAGCTTTTAGCAACAAACTGCAATGGAAAATCATTTCTGGAAAGCTTGTTATACCTGGCAAGGTCTACTATTAGGTAAGCTACTATATAGAGTCGTATCAATCGGGCTAATTACTAGAAGCCGTAGGTATAGCACCTTAACAAATGTTTTTAAAGGTACCAACCAAATCTGTTGTATTTCTGGATATATTTTATATACAATTTATGCACACTTTACCAAAGAACATGTTTTTTTTATTCTCTGATTAAAATATTGACGCGGGTCGACATTAGTATACTTTTGTTCTTGACTTTAAAAAAAAATAGTGAAGAGATAGTATATTACTGCTCGATAATAAAGAAAGATTTTTAACACAATATTGATGTGCTTTATAAAAGTAAAAGAGTTAGCAGTATTTGCGATAGTGGTAATTATTTTCTATTAACAGTAAAATATCTGTATAACCAGACAGATTACCAGATTTGCAATACCATACTGTAGCGGAAGTAGAAATCGCCGTTATTAATAAAATATGTGCCAATATAAGGTGGGAAATGGATAAAATACCATCTGTATTTTAAGTGACAGGAACTTAGATATAAAAGGCTGCAAGAAACACATACCAGATGTATTGTACTGTATAATTGGTTTGCTTGCATTTAATGAGGGGACTGCTGAAGATCCTGTAGCTTTAACACATTTGTGAAGATGTCCTAAACTCGTAACACTCGGAATTTTTGTACATCAAGAATCTAGATCTAAAATATTGGTTGAAACCACAGCTCAAGAACAAATTTCGATAAGTAAATTTTGCAATTTTGTAAAAAGATTAATTTATTTTATCATGATTTGCGTGCAGAATTGCATAATAAAACGTTTAATGAACTACATGCGTAGTTATTAGTTTAATTTTTCTTTCATAGGTTAGCGAGGATTTTTAATATACTTTCGAACGTGTTTGCCAATATGAAAACTGAAATAGGATTAATTAGACAGATTTCCTAATTATTGTATTTTGATTTATCGCGTCCCTCCCTGAGCTGCACTAGTGGACAAAGGACGGAGCTACGGAAATAGTAGAGATGGACGATGCGGCCACGCGAACACGGCAGCAGTCGCGTCTCCCAGAAAAATGTAATCTTTTACATTTAATTTTATACTACCTTTATCGGTAAATAAAAAAATATGAATTTGCCACGAATGGCACCCAAAAGGACACGGCTAACTTTTAATAAGAATATATTTTTTTGAGTTAGGCCTTAGTTTTCGCGATAATGCGAGGTAAACTGAAAATTAGGGAATTTTGAATTAATTGTAGACGGCGTTGAAACCGAAAAACTGACCTTTTATTATTTTTCGGCCGTAAGAGGCAATGTATTTTGCAAGTCAAAAATTTATTTAAAAATATTCGGCACAGAAAATGTTTCAAATTAAATACCCATAGAAAGTATACATTTCGTTTTTCAACAATGCACCGTTAGTTACATTTTTAACGATATTGACTTTCGGCTCGGTCTAATTTTTATAATTCTGGATTTATAATTATCAATATATTAGCTTACATCTGTGTAAGTTTTAGCTTGTAATCCCGAGTCCCCCACGCAAGTCAAAATATGTCCGATCGGGCACTCTACTATTGACCCTTCGCTGCATAAAATATTATTTTGTTAAGCAMTACGGGTGTTGCAGTCGGCTACMGTAGAAGTGCAATGGTGGGATTGTGACTACCGCCCACATTTCGTTCGCATGCTGTCTGGGCGGGAGGGACATACAGTACAAAACATTTGGCATACAATATCGCGCGCTTTGGACATTCTTTCGCCCTCTTGAGTGAAGATCATACACTACGGTTCTGTGGCAATGCAGCGCATTTACATTGGGTATCTTTCTTAATTTATCTATGATACAAGCCAATGGACACTAGTGCCACTGCCACTGCAGGCTTCGTAAACATGTGCGACAGCAATTGAAACGATTAAAATAAGTCAGACCAAAATTAGAATTATACTAATAATAATGTTTAAATATTAATTTATTTAAAATTATAATATTAGTAGTAGTTTTGTGTAGGTATATAACTCATAACAAATACACAGCTTTGCTTTAGAATAAATATATTCTTCATAATGTGCAATATGTTACATGCAGCGAAGACAACCACAGGGAAAAAGTAAACATAGGCAAACACATTCGTTTCTTTACATCCAAAAATCAACGGCAGTAGCATGTATTAAGTACAAAAAATGATTTGCAGATCTGTAATAAAAGGTTGTAAGTTTACAGACCTGAATTCGGCATTATTGTCGAAGGCAAGATATTAATCGCTATTTACATAATTAACTCATTAATCTACCTCTAAAATATTAGCGTGGCTACCATCCGCGCTAAGTAGTTATTTTTCTTAAATTTGCAGAACATTTCAGTAATATTAGAAAGCTACGAATTTAGGCGATTAGCCACGAAGAAAGGATTACAATCCACGTAGAATGTATTCCACGAAATAGCAAAAATAGTTTCATGGGCGTCGTTGTTAGACTAAGAGTATTTATTTGAGAAATAAATCACAATTACATTTCCATATAGATAGTAATTGGAATACAGCCTTGGATACGCAGATGACAGTATAATTATTGTAATAAAACAATCTTTCAATACCGGAAGTTATATCTGCGAGAGTTTGGCATCAGTGACCATAACATATTTTTTGACGAAGTCCTTTTCTGCCAGTGTCTTGTTACCCATGGAGACAGCGAGGTGTATCGCCAAATAGATGACGAATATTATGTAGAGAACGCCAACAACGCCAACAACTGCTATTATCGCTCCTCCAACCTCTAAATCGTCCATCGTGTTGTAGACGAAGAAAGTGTTTATTAGTATAACTACAATGCTGAGTACTATTGATACTATCTTTATCGGTCTGCAAATAAGGAAAGCCAAATTAATGTTGATTTTTGCTTAAGCATAATGTACTTCGTTGTATCTTTAAAATCTTCCTTAAAATAATCTGTTTTCTATTTACTTTAAAACACTAGTAAAACAACTGATTTATAAATGTGAATTAGGTATCCTTTCTATCATTAATAGATTTTTGCCAATTTGAAGTGGGTCCATTAAAGGTAATGGCTGATTAACACTACTGATAAAACCAAGTTACTTTTATATTGGGTTATGCAATGCATAAGTTTTGTTGCTCATTCAACAAGTCATTGACTTTTCGTGGATATTATTTTGTTACTGATAACGTTTGAGATATTAAATGGTTTTACTGCTTTTGCTTCATAGCATATGTTTAAAGTGTGAATATAGATATGTTGCTTGCACATATGCTTTTACGGGATACTGCGAAGAAATGACTAAAATTTGGGTCACCGGGTTTTTGAAGTGCATCAGTAAAGTACCAGCTATATCATAAGTGGATGCTGACTTCGTATCATACACAACTGATATGCTTTGATTTATTATTGGCGGTATGCCTGATTAATTTGAAGTTCCGTTTAAGTAAATGATTGTTACACCTAACTTGAGCAGTTTCAAATTTTTTACACTAAAAAAGGAAAATGTGTTTAGGAGTTGTTTTTGAAAAGCGAAGGTTTGAGTATCATTTAATAATATCACTGATTTATGTGAGTTAGACAATCCGTATACAGATGTCATCGCGTTACCATTATACATCACCAGAATAGCTATAGACCCACTAAGGGCAATGTACCAACACGACATAACCCAAAAATTGTACGCGAAAGAAAAAAGAAAGCTAATAGGTGGCGGCAATATTGCCTTTTCTGCTTTTATATTTGCATTAGATTTAGAGCCGAGCTGATGATATGCAATTTGTCTAAACACGGATTGTTCTGGACCAGACAGACGTAAATGAATGTGGTTGCATCTTCGTCTGCTTGATTACGCAGTGTAAGGCGATGTGCGATGGTTAACAAACGTTTATTGACTAATGAAGTAAATCCTATTTTCTAGAGGAAGTTCTGTCGCCGACATGGCGACAGTTTTGTTCGGTGATAACACCGTTCAAATATAAATGTTTCTTGCCAAATCTTCGTTCATCCGTCGCATTCCTTACAACTACACCCATTCGGCAATGTGTATCCTTTTAAACGATCTATTGAATTCTGTTGTTATGGCCATATCAAAATTGTAATGTTTCCTTATGTGTTTTACGCATGTAAAAAACTTTCCATTTTCTAAAAATGCGTGTCACGACTGCCTCACACTGGAAGACTATCCGAAAGCAATGGAAACATCTTTCCGAAAAATTCCAGGTTATCTTTGGCATTGTGAGCTTTGGTGGTTTAGCCAGATCGTTTGCTGCATATAATATAATCTACCGATATTTTATTCAAACACAACATACACGCAATAGACGGGACTCGAACCCGCAACATCAGGATCCAGATGCAGGATGCGGTACCCACTGGACCATCGAGGTCGGCCATTTCAAGGTTATAATCTCGAGCTGGGTTAATTCCATTTAAGATATTTTCAATTCTTTTTAGAATGCCGAAACGAGTAACGAACCAAAGCATTTAAAACCCCTGGTTCCCTGTTCTGTAAATAGTGTTCTATAGTTAAATCCTACACCTGATCCTTTACCTGTCCCCAAATGCAATAGTAAGGGGGCACAATCCATAGATCCTAGGAGAAATTTTTGCGGCCCTTTGGTTGGAATCTAACGATCACCAAACATTTCTTCTAAGACTTTCCAACAGCTCGATTGGCATGTGCGAGTGCACCATCCATTTGGTACCATGCATTGCAGGCTAAAGATTTTGGCATGGTATGCATTGGTAAAAGTTTATTGGTAGTATTCTATTTTAGTTACACCAAATACATTGAAACTCTAAGACTAAATGCATGAGGGTTATCGTCGGAGTAAAATCGAACATTGTGTCTTGTCAGACAAACAATTTTTTCCACCTTTGATTCATCTTTGCGAATAATTTTCCTATCAAAATGATCTTTTTTTTAACAAAGGCCACCTCAAAAAACCACTCATGTATCAAAGATTGCTTTTGCCATCTGGTCCTTTGCAAAACTCTGCTACACTCTTTTTAGATACACCTAAATCTCCTGCGACTTGCAGAGTATTAGTTGTATGAACAGGGTGAGCAAATAAGAGAGGTGGCCGGTCATATCTCATAAACTAGTAGCCCTAGAGCTTTGAGGTAAAAAATTTCTTAAGTAAAGTGGCCAAGAGAAATTGCTGGAAAATATTTTCGAGTTTGTAAAGTGACCGCTAGAGGGCGCTGTGGTACCTCCAAATTACAAAACTAATCATTTTTAGCCTAATAAATGTCCACGGTATTAAACATTTTAGGATTATTTGGACTAAAATCTACTATTTTTGTTTATAACATTTTTTTATTAAATATCAAATAAAGGAGTAGGGGGCGGGTGAATATCGCTAATATTTCGGGTTTGGCTTGACCGATTTCAACCAACTAGGAGTCATTTTCGAGAGCTTATGTGCCCTTATAAAAATCAATTTTAAGTGTCAGAACTTTGTTTGTGTTTGACCGCAAGAGGGCGTTTTCTGAAGTTACTACCTAAATGCAAAGTTATAAGGCTATTTACTTTATTAAATGAACCATTGAATATAGACTAAAGTGGCGAAAACTAAAATGGTGAAAACCGCACCATTTAAAAAGTCGAGAAAAATCGATATTTAGGTAGTAATTTCAGAAATCAATGTTCTGACAATTAAAATTGTCTTTTATAAAGGCAAATAAGCTCTTGAAAATGACACCTCGTTGGTTGAAATTGGTGAAGCCAAACCCAAAATATTAGTGGTTTTCTATATTAATATTCAGCGCCCCCCACTCCTTTATTTGATATTTAAGAATAAAATGTTCTAAACAAAAATGATAGATTTTACACCAAACAATCTTAACAGCTGGAAAATATTTTCCAGTTGGTAAAGTGACCACTAGGAGGTGCTGTGGCACATCCAAATTACAAAGTTAATGTTTATATCATTTTTAGCCTAATAAATGTTTGAATTATTAAACATTTTAAGATTGTTTGGACTAAAATCTACCATTTTTATTTAGATAATTTTTTTGTTAAATGGCAAATAAAGGGGAGGGGGGAGGGTGAATATGATTATAGAAAATCGCTAATATTTCAGGTTTCGCTTGACCGATTTCAACCAACGAGGTGTCATTTTCAAGAGCTTAAGTGCCTTTATAAAAAGCAATTTTAAATGTCAAAACATAGTTTGTGTGTTGACCGCAAGAGGACGTTTTCTGAAATTACTACCTAAAATCGATTTTTCTCGAAATTTTTAAATGGTGCGGTTTTCACCATTTTAGTCTATATTCAATTGTTCTTTTAATGAAGTAAATAGCCTTATATCTTTGCATTTCAAAATTTCGAGAAAAATTGATATTTAGTTAGTAACATCAGAAAACGCCTTCTTGCGGTCAACACACAAACAATGTTCAGACACTTAAAATTGCTTTTCATAAAGGCACATAAGCTCTTGAAAATGACACCTCGTTGGTTGAAATCGGTCAAGCCAAATCTGAAATATTAGCGATTTTCTATATTACGGTTCACCCGCTTTCCACTCCTTTATTTGACATTTAACAAAAAAATGTTCTAAACAAAAATGGTGGATTTTGGTCCAAGCAATCTTAAAATATTTAATACCGCATACAGTTATTTGGCTAAAAATGACACAAACATCAATCTTGTAATTTGGAGGTACCACAACGGCCTCTAGCGGTCACTTTACAAACTTGAAAATAGTTTCCAGCAATTTCTCTAGGCCACTTTACTTAAGAAATTTTTTACCTCAAAGCTCTAGGGCTATTGGTTTATGAGATATGACCAGCCACCTCTCTTATTTGCTCACCCTGTACATTAAGTTACGCCACAACTGTTAAATGTGCATCATCGTTAACACCGGGTTTATCTTTTATAGTATTTGATAAATTAATTGAAAACTTGTGCAATTATTGAACGATCTTCTTAAAACATCCCTATCGGCCTTAGGCGATCTGTATATTTTTCTGCAGGTCCTTTTGACTATCCTACTACATTTACCACAGGTGATTAATACATTCAAAGAATCACACATATTTTGCTCGTATGAAATAACCTATATATAGAAAAACAGGAAAAACTACTAGCAAACTGAGGCAAGTACCTATTTCTACTTTGCTAGTGAACTGTAAACCCAACCGTCAACGCCTACTTCCTGTGCTTAAGTCGTGCCCTACAGAACAATATAAAATCGAAAATATATCGCATAAACCTTTAGGAAGAGACCCAAACATACTGAATAAAAAAATGGAATTAGTTTCGGCTCATAATAGAGTAAAAATAAATACACCATTCCATTAAAAAATAAAATTATATGAATAGAGGTGTGTAAAGGAGTTAATGCCCTCAGTGCCATCTTTTATTTATTTATTTACTTCAGGAAAAGAAGTATTTTAAGTGAATTATCTATAGTTGTTCAGGCTAAAAATGTTAATGCTAATAATAGAAAAGTTTTGGCATCTATTGAGAGACCCATTAAGTAACAATTCAAAGAGATCAGAAAGATCAAGACGAGGTAAAACGACAGTCACAAAAAGATCACCAGAGTGTCGGTTGTGATGTTAATTAACCGTTATTTTAAGCGATTATCCAGCTTACTTGGTGATTACAATTATACAAAAGGGTTTTCCCCATTTTTCTCCTAAAAGGCAAATAAGCAAGGAAAACTGGGTGAGTTTTAACTGATTTTGCGCGTTATTAAAATTATTGATGATCACAAATCACAAGGTCTGGTGCATAGAATAATTAATAATATTTTTTCAAAATTAGGAGGTATTTTAGCTGGCAATGTAAAATATTTAGTCTAATTAAAAGATGCAAACGTATGCTTTTAGGTGTTTTTGTTTTGAAAATATTGCTTCTGATATAAACAGCAAACGTCGAAGTTCTAAAAAAGATAAATATTGCCAACTATATGTGCCATATGCCATAATAATAAGGTTTTACAGCCTGCTACTTTTCAGAAAGATATATCTGTTAGTTTCCGATATTCCTTCCTGCCATGAATAGAACTGGCTTATCCAATATTAATAGCTTTGGATTAGTGAAGTGAAGAAACATGTCATGGACGGAGGAAGCTAGCTACGTATCAGCAAAGTATTTCCGCGCTACAAATACTTACAGTCCATTTACGAACGATCCCATGATTTTCCTATTGCACGTAAAAGCTACCGTTGGAATAACCGCGAACGGTAGCTGTAAGCTCATCACAGCATTCAAGATATCGTTCAGGTACGTCAAGTCTTCTATACTACTGAAGAAGGCTGTAAGAAATGTGGGTACGATAGCAATACTTCTAGTGAAAAGGACTCTCTTCCATCTCTTCCAGCGGAGATCCAAGAAACCTTCCATAGCGAATTGACCAGCATATGTACCAGTCATTGTGGAACTTTGTCCAGCAGCTAATATGCCGACAGCCCATATATAAAGAGCGGCCATTCCGTATACGCAACCAAGGAAAATTCCTCCCTTGTAGATGTCTGCATCCACGTATTCATTGTTGTTCTGTAACAAAATAATTTTTTGCTATAATAGAACAGCCCTTTAGGAACGTGCGTTGTTACGTATATGAATCAGTTAAATAGAGAAAAGTTCATATCCATGCATGATGAGAATGCATATATAGAGTAAGAAAAAAAGTAGCACCATGTTCGTAAAGGCTCTCTTTTAGTAGTGAGAGGGGAATCATAATCTGTATGATGTTCTCGCATAATTTAACTGAAATATTTTTAGAAGCTGTAACACTAATTCATCGCTACGGCACAAATTGTTTTAGAACTTAATGATTACCAAAGTGTACATTTATTGTAAATCCCAAGGTTAAGCATACACTAAAGTAATCAGCCTAAGTGACTGGCATTTATAACGTGCGTTACCATCAAACGTGCCACTCTAAACATTGACAAATATTTAACTTCCAGAATTAAGTACGTTGAACTTTAATTTAAACGGGTCGCAAGGAATCTGTTATTGTTTACAAATAATCAGCAACTTTGGCAATGTATCATGACGGCTGTATAAATGGTTATTCATTACTGATAACTATTCACTACATTAAAATACCAACAGTATTATAACATATTATAAGTTAAATAAAAAAAATAATTCAATAGATGGAGCAGTCTTTAATCTCTAACGAGAGTTCGTTATTATCTGAAATATTTTTACAAATATTTAATTTATATTTGCTAACAAATTCGATGTAGATGACGTTCAAGTAAATGAGAATATGTGACAAAAATACCACGCTTGATTTTACGACTTATATAGGGTAGCGCGCTAATGACGAACACGGTGTATTTTATGGAAGTGTGACAGGACCATGTTTTTATGTACAATACCAGAAAATTTAGTTTTCTGGACGAAGTTTAAACAAAGCGTCATTCCCAAAAAATTGGATTTGTTCTTCTTATTTGTTGGATTTTTTTACCATATTCTGGGGACAACATTTTAGATCTAGATCTCGTTGCGCCTCAATACAAATATGAAACCAAAAGAAAATAGCTCAGTCATGCATATTTCCACAGTTTTGTTTTAAATCAATTTACGATGCTGATGTGGTGTCGAATGAGATGTGAAATTGTTATGGAAAATTCAGGAGTAGGCTAAAGCTAGGTTTGCATTTCAACTCGTAAGGAAGGAGATGAGAGGTGGAAACCAACTTTATCTATAATGCAGAAGAGAAGTAGATGAGAGTTTAATCGTTTTCCGTTTGCTGTTGAATCGGCAATAGATAACAACATCAACCAATATTTTGTTTATTGCCAAGCCTGCGATAAATTTTTCCAGGTAGCTCGAGTTTAGTACAAGAATCAGAAAACTCAAACTTAAAAGGTACGCAACAAAGGAGTACAGTTTGTACACACAAATGATGGCAGTTAGCTGTGAATTTTAAGTTACGTACACGTAAAGGATCTGAAAGATTATTTAAGTTTTTTGTACTCAAGGGTGGGTTAGATGTTTCACTAGAACTACTCCTAATGTATTTTTTTTATAAAGGCATATACTTTTTTTACTAAAGCAGTTTTGCTTAGAATTATCATTAATACCGCCTAGTAAAATATATTGCTTTTAGCGTGAATCACCAGACGGTTTTAGAAGCAGACGATAAACTAGCTTTACGTGGAAACGCAATGCTTTCGCAATATTACGGTTTGTTTTGATATTTGATGGCAATCGATCATTGTCGCTTTGGTAAAGTCGCAATTGCTAATTTTAACCTGAATATAACAAACCTATGGTAACTAAGATTTAACGATCATGAATATCCGCTAGGTTGTTAAGCAGACGGCAATTTGGAGATAAAGTTTGTTATCTCCAGAATATTCTCAGCTGCAATAGTAGCAATAAAGTTATGATTCAGATGAACATGAGGTTACTTTTGAGAGCTATTATTGGATATTTCATCTAGAGTAGATCGTCCGTAACTATTTAACATACTAAATACAAACTAAATATCGGTTTCTTATATAAAGTATTATACTTACCGGAAATTCATCTTCCGCAGAGATGTTCCTTGCGTTGCACTGCTCCAGCTGCAAAGTCACATTTGATACACTTTCCAAGCGTTACAATCACAAACTCACCAATTCAGAATTCGTCTTTTGATACAAGCCATGACCAAATACAGAAACGACGAATATATTGATTACCAAACTGCATAGGAGCGCAATGCTGCTTTCAATAAAGTAATAGAAGTTAGCTTCAGACATTTTCTCCTTCTTCTTCCTATCTATATCTCTGGATTTTACAAGCGCCGAATGCAGGTATAGATTGTGGGGCATAATAACAGCTCCCACGATGCCCACTGCTTGGAGTAAAGCATCCGAGCCACAGTTTGTGCACCAAGGAAAGAACAGACCTTTAACCACTTCTCCTTGGTTTGGACTTGCCACAACGTATTCATAGCCAAATGTGACTGCCATGACCGCAATAAGGACACCGAAAAAGAATTCTAGTTTTCTTAAACCATACTTGTCCAGGAATAAGAAGGTAAAAGTATCCACCATGGTGATGAGGCATCCTGCCCAGAGGGGAATACTGTAAAACAGGATGTTGCAACTTTGTCATGATTATGCTGTCAAATGTCAAAATATCGTCTAAAATCTACAAAGTTTGTTCTATTCTTTATAATACATTTATTACCGTAAAAATTTCCGAATTGATTCTTTTTATGCAAAAATAAAAAAAATGTACCCTGCACGACACAGAAATTTAAAATTCTTATTCTTTGTAGTTAACACAATGTTAAAGAAAAACATTTAATTTTGAAAACGAATATGAAACAATACACCCTTATTCTTTTTCTGGTTGTCCAAATTCCTTTCTACCTTGTTGTCAAAATTTAGTTGTTTAATTTTAGATTGTTCTCGATACATATCAATGAGACTGTAGCTGTAGTAACTTTTAATAAAAATATGGGGTTATCWTGAAGTAAGGGATATGTTTCTATTTATTATATACGTTTCACAAATAAAATTAATAATTAAAAGTAAATAGAATGTAATATTTACATAATCGGTTCTTAGTCACAGAAATTACATAGGTTCCTAGAAGTTTAAAGTAATAAGATTTTGTGACAAATGACCTCCGCGCAGAAGAGTCGAACGCATGCGCAGTAAAGGTTTTTGGGGACACATCTCGCCAATCTCCATTCATTCCGTCACACTTGCGAGTTACTGCGCAGCCCTACAAGCGAGAAATCTGGCGACTTATTGGTCGTCACAAAATTTCCTCGCGCATGCAATAAGATTTAGCCATCTAGATAATAGATAGGATGTCTGTGGTTTTAGTGAATCTATAAAGAACAAAGGATTGCCATGACAACTATTAATACAGGTGTTCAACGGAAGTACTGTATTTAAAAAATTGTTCTCAAAAATCAAAATAAAACTCGCGTAAAGGAAATTGCAACGATTTGAATGGTGGAAACAAGAATTGGTTTAGGGTAATGTTATTATAAATCCGATAAAGATTTTGTACAAAAATGGGTTTAAGGGTACGGCCATGCCAAATGAAAGCGTACCGTAATTTGGTTAGCAAATCTTAAGAAACCGAGATCAGGCCGGTCAATGGCTAGTGATAAACAAGTAGCAGATGCTCCAATCAGTTGGGAAAATTTTACGGAAAACCTAAAAATGTTTTCCTATAAACTGCAACTGAATTAAGGACGTAGGTTAAATCTTAGTTCCGATATTTTATTGCAAATATTACTCAGATGGAAAATGAACCTGAATGGTTTCCGTTATTTTATGAACAGATGAGCCCCATTTCTCTTTTAATGCTGGAGTAAATATTTAAAACTGTTGTATGTGATTAACAGAAACTCCAAACGAAATGTTCATTTTGAAAAGTATCTATAACTGTTACTGGTGAATAATACCTGTAGATGTTAAGTGATTATGCAATTCCACGGTTACCAATTGAACAAGAAGATATTGAAAACATGATTTTTATGCTAGATGGAGCACCTCCGCATATTTACCGACCACATGAAGAATTGTTGACTGTGGCTTTTCAGTATCGTGTAATAAGTAGACATTTTGCAAATTAATGCCCTGCAAGACCGCCTGACCTTAACCTAGCGGATTACGGAACCATAAATGTTAAATAGTGCTGTTCACAATTTAGTGGAATGGTTAGTAATAATTTTAACACAATAAAATGGAAGTGATATCGAGCAATTGCGGCAGCCTTTGTTTGGGACTAGAAATCCAATTATGTAAGTAACTACATTCCATTTACTTTTGTTGTTAATTCTCAAATAGGTGTCAACGTGAATCAACAATTTTTGACATTTCTTTTTAAGTCTGATAACACTAAATTGTATTTGTACACCGTATCTCCATTGCCTGAAATTAATCAAGTTTCCTTGGAAAAAAATCATTAATGCTATTCATTAGGGATGAACACATGTCTAACCAGAGTTTGTGCAGCTCACTCTGATCAGATATGAGAAAATATTATGCGCTCCCTAACTACTTGAAGAAAATACACCTATAAAACAGCGCTTCCGTTCTCCTTAGGCGGTGAGGAGAGAGACTACTTGATAAGAATTTCTGCCTATTTGCCCAGTCTCGTGGAAGAAATGCAGGTATATCTTATCAACTTCGCACAATATTTATTATGAGGATCCTAAATACCGTTTAAAATACAGTAGGGCATTACGAGTTAAAATAGCTAAAATTAGATAGTTGAGTTTACTTACACATTTTATGAGTATATAGTTATCTCGGGCAAAGAATTAGATGACCGGAATTTCAAACTCAGATTCAGTTAAATTGTAGCATTTTATTACTTACACCTTCCAGGATAGCAAATAGATGGCTATCGCGGTTCCAATTACTTCTTGCATATCAGATCCTATCACAGCTATCTCAATCATAATCCACAAAAGTAATCTGGGAAACTTCTTATACTGTCGGTAGCACATCTCAGCTAGATGCAAGCCACTAACGACTCCTGAAATATTAAAGGTTATAGGTTCCTACATATTTCATTCGTRTGCGGAATAAATGTATTGGTACCTATACCAATTTAGAAAACATAGAATTGCGCAGACTATTATATTGCAGCGAATTCTAATGAACAAGACTAATGTAGGGATGTTTTCTTAACATGGACTTTTATTTGCAATTATTTCAGTTGTCCTATCTGTATAACAGTTATTGAATGAACTGCGTGTACTTCAATACCAGGATGTTTGCAAAATTATTTAGGAAAATTTTACTAGTTAAGTAGCAAATGAAAAAATAGCAATTGAAAAACATTTCTGTGTGTTCTCTGAAATAATTTTAAAAACTTCTTCGTTACTAATATATTATTAATAAATAAACAATACTGGTAGTCTATTGATTTATAATAACACACTCTAACAAAKCTGATTATAAATTAGTAAAACTGACCTAGTTTAGTGGCTAAAAKCTGCATAACTAGTCCAAGAATCGTCGCACTGAAGAGAATCCATAAGAGTTTATACTGTGCCACTGTCCCCGATTGCAAATCGCTTTCTATATTTCCAGGATCTAAATAGGCTATGGACATAAGCCACCCAGGACCTGTGAAGGCCCATAATTTTCGTAAACTGAATCCTGGCTAGAAAAAAGCTTGCATAAATCTTTCGTGGATGCATCACAAAATACGTACTTTATCAGTCTCTGGAATCTTAATTTTCTCACTTGAGAAGTATGTGTCCAGCTCTTCGCTCTCTTCTTTGTGCGTCCCATTTTGGTTCCTTTCCTTTAGTTCCCCCATTCTAGATACGCACGTACCGCTCACGAACTGTGAAATCAGTTTTATCAGTTGAAGAGTGTTTTATAGGAAACTCTTTCTTTCGGCTTGATGTTTAGTGATGCGTATCAGATTATGCGCACTTGATACTCAAGTCTTATCGCGCAAATGTCAAATTTGTTTAATTACACTTGTTACGTATCATCGTATTATCTTTGTCATCCTATGCAACCTACTTGCTCGTCTAGGTTAAGATTAATGTCTCGAGTATGTTCAATGAGAGTGCGTTGCCATCACGTATCGTACTACAATACCAATTCGGAGATATAAAGTCAATATTTAGTGCATATCAAGATTTACGTGCTGTCGGCTGGTGTTTTCAAGGGATTATCGTGTACATGATCCACTTAATTTGAGTGATATCTGATTGAGTGTAATTCTTCAGATTACATCGCAATAAGCAATCAGTTTAATCCTAAACGAACAGCAAATTTTGCAGCAAAAGTACAGCCTTAAGATATTTAGATTTACGTCGCAATATTTTACCTGTAATCAGAATAATTATACATAGTGTGTTTACTAGGAAAGACAAAAAAAAAATAATAAAACCCTTAAAGGCATAGTAGCTGCCCCTATAGAAGTTAATAATTTTCTTGAAATTCGTAAACAAACAGTGAAATGTTAAATTGCAACGAAACATGATTGAACAGTACGGTAGTATAGATAAAAATAGACTCCTTAAGTGCAAATCCTTTATATATAGAACGMTTATAGTAATGAGAGCGTACTTTTGCTCAAAAAGCTTAAACATAAGTTCCCTATCCATCGAATTGTTTCCATATTGTAATGAACGAATGGTCTATTTTGGGCTTAGTACAATTACTAGGTCAGTTATTAGATCCAGGAGTTATCAAATACTAATAATCAGAAACTAGCATGATGTAGTAAAACCAGAGGTTACTGGTAAGGTCTCAGTGTCAGCCACAAGGTTGCTTGCAAATTGGTGAAATCGAAGTACAGATGTATCTACAGTAGAAAAAAAACCTGCAGGTAACAGCTGACGATAGAACGAAACTAAAGACCAGAAAATATAATGCGCATTTTGTGCGACAGCAAGTCATTTATGAATTCTCTTGATAGCTAATTTGTTTATGTCTCTTGTTCGTGATTAGCAGGCGATTTCATATTTCACTATGGTAGTCGGCAATAGTGTTGAAAACACAACAGCTTTTGAAAAATGTCAGGTATTGACCAGTTTGTGTGCAAGTATAATTATAAATTGAAATCGATTTATTTCTTGTTTACATTGAAACTCAAAAATTTTTGTTTAGTGAAAGTGAAAATGCGTTTATGAGCATTCAGTTAAAATCAGTTTTCATTGGTTGCAAATCTGTACTACCTCTTCACCATATTTAATCGTAATTAAGAATAAATATCGATTCAAGTCCTACAAAAGAAGAGTATTTACAGAAATATGTTTTGGTAATCAGCTACTTTTTATCAATAGCTAGTATATAAATATAGTGGTGTTGTTTTTGAACATTAYGCAATTAATTTTTTTTCCTATTTCGTTTTTGTGAAATTGTAAATTACGTTTCTTTCACAGTTTTGGTAATCTGGTATTATTAACTGGCTGTAACAAAAGCTTGCTGGTTTTGGAGTGTAAACATCCACACCACGCGTAGAGTACAAAGAATATTCAGTACTTCAGAACATCAGTCGCGTTGGCGCGACCGTCGCCAATTCATACACTACCAATCAACAAAGCGCTGCAGGGAGATTTGGATAGTTCAATGAGATGGTCTTAAGAGAATGCCAGGCACCTTGAATATTAATAAATGTAAAGCAATTGTTTTCTCAAGATGAGCTTGCTCAAAGGTGCTTAACTGGGTTATGTTTGTAGCGTTAACGATCTTGAAATCATTTTGGATTCAAAGCTAACTTTCCTTCCACACCTCGATGATATTGCGTCTAAATCTGCTGAAATGCATTATGTGTGCCTGTGTGCTTTTCGACCTGAATTTGGCCGCTTTATTATTATTTGTGTCATATTTGCGATATTGAACGCATATAGAACAGACGTTTGCAAACTGATATTTTGCTACCATTTATTTATTTCTTATAAAATTTTCAAGACTATTACATATATACACGGACGTAGAAGGGGCAGAAGCTGATCTCACATAATAAACGTGTGCTCATTTCGGTCATATTTTTATTACTCTTCTGTCATTTCTGACAGTTGTCGGAGCAAGTAATACCTCAGAGTAATTTTGTATTTTATAGGACATTTTGAAAATTTTTCGTGGATTTTTGTTATTTTCGGACAATTAAATAATCGTATCTTATGATGTAGCAGACCAAGCATAAAGAATATAAAATCTATAGAAATTTCGTTTCTTAGGTTAGGTTAGGTTGTTACTAAAATTCTATGTGTCTACTGCCCATATAAGTAATTGTTTAGTTTCTTTACAAGTAGTATAAACTAGCTATATAGTTGCAAGCGTCAACGACAATATTTCTTATTTTTATTATTATTATAGTTTATATTTTTATGTGTAGGTCCTTAAAAAATTCTTTTTGATTTCATTGAGGTTCTGCCCAAAACCGCCACATTACTTTAAGCTCCGCCTAATGAGGAAGTTTTAAGATGCAATACTCATCAGTCATGGCAGCTGCTTTACCTTTTGCCTCCGTGCATATGGGCACCATAGAAAACGGTATTCTTATAATAGTCTATATAGTGATTAATAAACTATAATAGGAATAGACTTTTCTGCTTGCTCGACTTCATCTTTTGAAAGGATGTTAAAAGAAATTTTATTCCATTGATTGCATATTGATAGATAGTTAAATAATACTTGTATTTCTGTTTGTACCATATATACCTTTAAATATTTTGAGCTTTTAAACTTAGGTTAATCTCTGTTTTTAATAATAATAATAATAATAATAATAATAGTGTTTATTTTCACATAGTATCATTACTACAATATCTCAGATTCTTATGCGTAGAGTGAAAAAAGAATGCCCTCAGATTTAGGTAAGCATACCTTATCTGCTCTTCCGGACATCCTTGCACAGTAGGTTAATTAATTAATTAACAAATGCTGCGTGCTGCCACATTTTCATAGTATCAGGATACTTATAGATGACTTGAGCTATTGGAAACCGACAAAAAAAATGTGTATTTTAGTAATTATTACATAAATAAACAAAACAAGAAGGGTATTCATATGGTGAGAATAAAGATGCCACTTAAAAAATAAAATAATGTAACAAGGCGTTAGTTTACTAATGGTACATTGAAGTCAAAATTGAAAAGACGAAACCTAGCAAAAAATTATACGAGGTGAGTTATGATACGTTATTATTTTGAGATGATCCACTGCATGATTTGCTTTTTAAACTGTGAAATACACAAATGTTTAAATTTAGCCGGAATATTATTGTAAACTTTAGATGCATAGTATGAAAATGATCGCTCGAACAATGATGTAGAGTGTATAGGAGGACTAATCATGCCTCTAGTTCTTATATTGACATTATGAACGTCCGTTCTGAATATTATCTTTTTGTGTAAATATGGTGGTGTTTTGTTTAGTATGATTTTATGAATCAAAACGGCGAAATGGAGATAACGTCTACTCTCCATGTCCAACCAGTTAGCTTCTCTAAGCTTGCTGGAGACACTCTGCCTTCTACGAATACCAAAGCAGAGTCGAAGACATGCGTTCTGTATTCCCTGTATTCGTCTTTTAGAAGTACTGTCAATGCAGCTGCCGTACACCGTGTCACAGTAATTGAACTTAGACAAAACCAGGGATTCACACAGTACAATCTTAGTGCGCCTGTTTAACATATGACGGTTATTATAAATAGACTTTAAGCTACAAAACGCTCCTTGAATACATTTACTAATATGACGTCTGAACCGTAAATCACTGTCTACAATCAATCCCAGGTTCTTCGCGAACGTTCTACAGGGTAGCCTTTCATTGCCTATCCGTATATTTACAGAATTTAATAAATTATCTCTCTGCTTTCGTCTACCAAATAGCATTACGATGGACTTCAGTGGATTAATTTTTAGGTTGTGTTTTTCAGAGAATTTCAGTAGCTTATCTAGTTCTTCATTGATTGTTGCATTTGCATATGAGATATCTTCTGGAAAATACGATAGATAAACTTGAGTGTCATCTGCATATGAGTGGTAACTACAGGAGGCGAAAACTTTACACATTTCAAATGTGTATAAGGTGAACAGAAGTGGTCCCAGAATTGATCCCTGTGGCACACCAGCATACACACGTACTGGATCAGATGAAACTCCATTCGGTAGCAGTACTGTTTGCCATCGGTTTGTGAGATAGCTCGTGAGCAAGTTTAATGCATCTGGATCAAAACCTATATATGTTAGAATTGATAGTAGAGTGTCATGGTTGATTGTATCGAACGCCTTTGAAAAATCCAATAAAACGAGCGTGGTTACTTTGCCTATATCTGCTGCAGTAAGTATATCATCTACTATATGTGATAGGGCAGTACTACAACTGTACGATGGACGAAAACCAGATTGCAGTCGCGGAAGGACGTTGTGTTTGTCTAAGTAGTCACGGATTTGCAGATCCATAACTTTCTCTAAAATTTTTGACAAGATTGGTAGAATACTTATGGGTCGCAAGTCTTTGAATGATACCGGCTTGTCAACTTTGGAAATGGGATGTATTATAGACCTCTTCCAAAGGTTAGGATATTTGGCGTTTAAGAGACAGTAATTAATAATATGAGTTATGAAAGGTGCAATCGTGGGAAGGCAAAGTCGAATCATATCAAGGCTAATCATGTCACATCCGACTGACTTTGTTTTAATGGCAGACAAAATTTGTAGAATACCTGTCTCTGATATAGCTGTAAACGTGAAATTAACATTGATGCCTGTGACTTTATTAGAAAGGTAATGAGAAAGAAGATCACAGTCTGGGGTCTGCGTCTTTTGTGAGTCAGTGAATGATTGATTGATGGCGTCAGCATCAAGTAGTTCTTCAGGCAAAGATCTTCTTGTTTTACTATGCACATTCAACTGCCTAAGAACACTCCAAAGTGCTCGAGATGAGTTATTTGCGTTTTTTACTCGGCAACTAAGATATGCCTTCTGTTCACGCCGAATAGCATTTGTTGTGTAATTACGTAGTTCTTTGTAGTAATTCCAGTGTGCAACGGATTTTGTGCGTTTAAAGCGCACGTATGATTTGTCCCGTATGTTCATCATTAACCGGATTGTATCTGTTAACCATGGAGCATGAGGCTTGCTAAATTTTCCAGTCTTTATAGGAGCGTGTGTGTTAAAAAGCTGTAGTAGTTGGTTGTTTAGGTAATCAAGTTTATCATCTATATTGTTTATATCGAATATATTTTTCCAGTTGGTGTTTTTAAGATCATTGTTGAATGTATCATAATCAAAATCTCTAAAATTTCTGAAGCGTCGCTGTATAGTTGTTTTCCTTATAGGAGCTATATTTAATGCACAAAACGTTAGATAGTGGTCAGATATGTTGTGCAATGGTTCCACACCACAACTAGAAACTGAGGACTCATCTGATTTACGCCACATTCCACTGTATACACTGGGCAGTTTGCCATTACGAATATGAATGAATGAATATGCATTTAGTCATAGGTGGCTGTGCGCTTTTCAAATTTACAGCAGCGGAAAGTATAAAATAAAAATTGAATTAGTAAGTACCTACCATACTTTGACATTAACCCATTGCACCTTAACACAAAAACCCTTAAAAAGTTAATCTATTTATATTTTCGTTCTATTTTGATTTGCTTATTATTCTCTTAAAATTTTCCCAATAGGTTTGGGGATATCTTATAATACCACATATCTATCATGTTTGCTTAGGAAGTGCAAACTTACACGCCAAAGTTTGGGTATTCTCTCGAGATAACTAGCGGTTATTATATTTCGCAGATGATAAAAATGATAATGGTAGAACATGAGGACGATGTATACAATATGTATAAATACTGCAACCGGCAGCGGTCGTCTGTATTCAAGGCGAAAACTGGGTATATGGTCGCGAGTGGTAGCAAACAACAAATTTAATATAAGCAAACTTAATACTGCTGACTAAAATTCAGCCATATCATAATTATTATACAAATACTACTTGACTCTCTAGAAAGTGGGATCTTTCGTCTTAGTCAAACAATACGGAAGTAACGACTTTCCAGTTAACTAAAAATATGTACTACGTACATCTATTAATTGGTGTAGTTTCAAAGTTATTAGAATTTAAATGATGCAACTTTGACAGGTAAAAATCAAATCAAATTGTAATTTTCAACAAAGATCTGCAAAAGTTTTCAACAAACACCAGAACGAGAAATACCTTTTATGGAGTTTTAGGATAATACCTGTCACTGTGACAAATAGACAGACGTCAGATAGGGACGAACAGGTTACAGCTTCTCCACGTTAATTTTTAATTGCTATAGACACTAGCTCGAAAATTACTGACACTCTAACCACTAGGATGTATTCATATTCATACCATTTTCAAGTGAATAATGCAGGATAAGGCACTGCACGGGGATTAAAAAAAACAGATATTCATAACCTCATGCCTTTCTGGTCATAAGTAGGCATAAATAACGGACTTAATCTAAAACTATGTTTTTTTAAATAAACAAATGGAATAGAATCAGATCACTACAATGAATCGTCTGAGATCTGGACAACTATTAATACAGGAACATTTGTACAAAATCAACAGACAAAAAATAGTTTGTGAGCGTGGAAGAGTAGGAACTGTTAACAATATATTATTACACTTCACTAGCTTTATAAGGGCCTCATTAGCTTAAATAGTATTTGAGGTTTCCGCAAGCAGTAGTAAGCTAATAGTCCTAATATCCAACAACCTAAAATTATTATTACGTGTATAAACCTATCTATTCCAGATAATTACAATATTATTTGTCCGAGCGCAGTAAACCAACCAGCGCAATTTTTGTTTCTAGTACATGTAACCATGTAAGTACATTATTGGACAGATACTTACCGGGGCGGTCATGTTTTCTGCATATAGTTATGTCGCGCTATATTCAAAAGCAAGGAGAAAAGAAAGACCAAATACATGTATAATATATCCTAATTGTTGGTAGGTGATTGTTAAAAAAATTAGTCAAAACGTACAGTTATGTGTACATTATTTAGACGAAATATTTATGAAACAAACTTATTTTTAATCAGAGCAGATACCGATACCGATTTTTAAGTTCATTATTTTCCTCCATAAAATATTATTCATAATGCTTCTGCTGTGAGAGAACACACCTTTCACTGTACTTTGGAAAACTAATACTAAAAAACTGATTTTATACCTGATTCCATTATTTTTACAATATTTGGCACCACAACTATATAAACCCTTGGTCCCTGTTCTCATATGCCAAATACCACGTGTAATAACTGCCAGGAATTATTTAAAACAAAAATTGTATTAAAAGTGACTATAGTACAGTATATCCTAGACGAAGCGGAACCGGTCTACTTAAGTCCTAGGTGATTATAGAAATGGTCATATCATAAGCTTATAGCTGCATGCTTTGAACTGGCAAAAGGTCAAAACTGAGAAGATGAGGAAAAAGAATGTCAGGGATGACAGCAGTCACAGCTGTCATGCAAGCGCTGTCTCATGTAAGCCTTATCCGTTAAAGAACAACTGAACAGATAGAAATGTAATTCAGGAACGACAGAGACCTGCCGCCGGGACGTTGGTCCCCTACTTTTAAGATGATGAAACATGTGAGAACGTAGGCTTTCGCGGCCAGAGTTAAATTGAGATGTTAGTCTTTTTGGGTTAGACCGCGTCTGATTTCGGAATAAGGTCAACGTTTCGCTCGCATTTGTAAGGGGCATCATCAGGACAGGAATAAGGAGTACGGAATATGGTACACACGTCCGTAAAACGTCCGAAATGAACCAGAACCCTAGGAGGAAAAAGAATTAATGTTATGATACATAATTAATCGGATATTGTGAAGGTGGGGGATAGCCGTCGGGTGATTGGGTGCCAAATAGTGGAGAGATGAAAACCGTCTTCGCGGTTTAGATTATTGGGATATTTGGAAATTTCTATGGCTTCTCGTAATTTTCGGGTTGTGATAAAAGGGACGCTAGAACTGACACATTGCCAAACAAAATATTGTGACCGGTTTCATGTTGATGTGCGGCAACAGCTGAGTGGGTGAAGAGACCTGATTTAATGCCGCGTTTATAATCATTAAGCCTGGTTTTAATGGATCTACCTGTTTCGCCGATATATACCACACCACAAGAACAAGGGATGCTGTAAATACTTCTAGAAGATAGAGGATTTATTTTGTCCTTCGGAGATGGAAGAATCTGTGACATTTTCGAAGGGGGCTGTAAGATAGTACGCAAGAGTTTGCCAATTCTGTCTGTGACACCTTGAACATCGGGAAGTAAAGCAGTCGATCTATAATTTGGAGGTGCGAAAGTTAGTTTGGATTTGGGATAAAGATGACGATTAATTGCAAATTGTATCTCACGGTTATTATACCCGTTGTTGGCCAGACTGATGCGTAAGTGTTGCAATTGCAATTCACTTCGAGTTTGTCCGATTCAGAAATTGATACAGTGCGGTTAACAGGATAATTTAGGACAGAACGCTTTTGTGACATACGGTGATGCAAAGACGCATGCGAGTACCGATCTGTGTGAGTGGCTTTGCGATAGACAGAGTGGCCCAAGCGACCATCCGGTAGACGAGTAACAAGGATATCAACAAAAGGTAGAGAATTATTGCTTTCGATTTCTATTTTTACATGAGAATGTTAAATTAAGATGATCTAAGAAGGTTCTTAGAGTGCTGGATCAATGAGGCCATATAATGAAAGTGTCGTCGACATAACGAAGCCAGATATTAGGTTTCAGGTCTGATGACTCTAAAACTATTTGTTCAAACGCTTCTATGAATATGTTTGCCACTAGGTACTGGTGACAATGGTGAACCCATAGGTGTACCAGAAATTTGTCGGTAGAATTGACCATGAAATATGAAATACGTAGAAGTAAGACATTTTTCCACCAAGTCTGCGAATATATCAGGCTGATTGTCCCGGGATAATAATTGACCGATGATCGTCACGGATTCTGGAATTTGAATTTTTGTGAACAAGGACGTGACATCGAGGGTCAGTTCGGATAGAATACTTACAAAGTGTTAGGAATTGAGAACATATGAAGACGTTTTCCTTGTGCAGTCCTTCAGAAGAATCGCTAATTATTTGGCGATATTATAAATGGGTGAGTCGATAGTGATGTTAACAATGGGCCTAAGTGGAATTACTTTTTTATTAATTTTTCGAAGACCATATAGGCGAGGGGGTTTCGAGAACTCGACTTTTCAGCTCGCAATCTTTTACAACTTCATCTTGAATTGTCTAATTTTGTACCATATTCCGTTCCTGTCCTGATCATTTCCCTTACAAGTGCGGGAAAAACGTCGACCTTATTCCGATCAGTCGCGGTCTAACCTAAAAAATTTGAAACAAAGGTTTACTGCTTTGTAAAAGATATGTCAACCTACGCTGTAGGGTATTCAACATTTTTCTTCAAAGATATTTCGCATGAGACTATGTTTACAGCAATTAGCATCACAAGCTTTTAAATTTTAAATGCATAACAAGCAGCCACATTTTTTGTAAGGTAGTCTGAAAGTACTACAGCTTAAAAAGATAAGCTACGGGAAATTGTTTAAACAGTATTTTTCATTCATATAATGGAGAAAAACGCTGGATTGTTTGAACCAACAGACTTATCGAACTTAAGCTTAAAATAAAATATACATGGAATATTTCCTTAATTCTTTAATGAGCTGTACTAATAAATGATGCCTTAAAGTAAATAACAGTCACAGATCTTAACAACAAACAACAACAACAGAAGAGAGAAATAAGAGCTGTTAGTAACGACAGAACACATAAAGTGAAGCAAGAGGAAACTGGAAATCTTGTTAGTAATTAAAAGTTATAGCTCCCCCAACATTGTACTTAGTTTCACACGCGTATAGCGAGGGTTAGTAGTCATCCTCTCCCTCGTCGCCTTCGGAGTGCGAGTAGCTACTGCCTGAACTGCCGCCCTCACTGTAACCTGTAAGCAATTTACATGCGTTGAGATTTGGAGCTTATTAATATGAATTAGTGCAAATGGTAGGTATCGGGCAATGTTACTCGGTTCGAGCTACGCTGCATGCATGAATTATGCGGTGGTGATTTGTGCACCGCGCCGGAAACAGAATAACTAACTTTGCGGATGTGATGGAATCAAGGGCGGATCCAGGGGGGGGGGTCATGGGGGTCATGACCCCCCCCCCTGGGCCTGGGCTGGGTGTAGTACTTTCTATGATGGCGAGTGCCTACATCCACCAACAAGCACTATTATCCGTTGCAATAAAATAATTACAACGTCGCAATTTATTCCCAGCATTGGATTTTTGACAGTTTAGCTGTTTAGCACATGACTTTCGAAATGTCGATGGAAGGGTATACATAAAAACAATGCTACTTCTAACTCTCTGTCATAGAAATCCCATTACTTAATACTAATGTCAATCACTAGAGCTTAGACTTTTGATTCGAATCAAATCATTCCTTCAATCGCGTAGATTCGAATCATTCAAATCGTTCATGAATCATTACCAAAAACGAGTTACCGAGCTGTAAGACCTTGTTAAAGAGAGTTGCAAAGTGCGTAGCGTAACCAGTAACTGTAGCAGTGTTAACTTTTTGATTTTGTTTATTTACTATTGCTTTAACGATAAAAAAAATCATACCTAACAAATCAGTATGTATAGTAGAATTATAATGGTTTGATATTTGCTGATAAATATTATACCCTTGTTTCATTGATGGGTATTTACGCGTAATATCTAATTTTCTAGATAAAGCACTTTGGCGTAGATTTTTGAATAGAAAATATAGATTTTAGGTACATGCTAAAAGTAAAATGGTAATTAAATTG
The DNA here is from genome assembly GCA_025024175.1 of Rhyzopertha dominica. NCBI lineage: Eukaryota > Metazoa > Arthropoda > Insecta > Coleoptera > Bostrichidae > Rhyzopertha > Rhyzopertha dominica. Next base: position 57,871,195 of record QCXZ01000137.1, read on the forward strand.
TTTCTAATTTCTCAGTTTTGTTGACTTTTCCATTAGTCGAATACATTGAAATTTTTAATATTTTCATAAAAATTTTTTTGATATCTGGATCACATTGTTGTTTAACATATATTAGTAAGTAATCGGGGTAACCAAACGTTTTTCTATTTCCTTGGGACACAAAAGATTACATTAGTTGAGAGTACAGTTGCAAACCGCACTATTCTCGTAGAAAACAGGTAAACAAGTCTTACATTCCGCATTTTTCAAACGGCACAACTAGGTTGATCTTAATTGATTTAGGGTTTTTTGTGCATCATGCATCAACCCTAATTCAAGTTTAAATGATTGATTCATTAGCTGTGAGTCGAATCAAACCAATCAAGGCATGAATCGTTAAAATCGAACGACTCGCTCAAGAATAACGACCCAACAACCCAACAGTACGTTTTAAGTTTCTACGGTTTCCTATGTGCGCATTGCCTGCCCGTCGGAAGCCATATTGGATGGTGTAATCCTAAAAAGTCTAAAGGAGGTTATATTTTAATCTATCGTGTGTCACGTAGTGCTTTGATATCGTATTCTTTGTATAAAAGATGGCTTGTTTTTGTAAATTGCTAATAAAAACGAAAGCACAGCTAATAATTAATTAATGTCAACCCTTAGTGCCTTACCTGTGACGATTTTTTTACCATTGATTGTTTTCACCATTACTAAAATCCGAATTCATTTCTTTAAGAAGATAAAAACAACACGTGATTGTCAGTTTTATTTGTGCACTCAATGAATTTCTGATTTTTTGAACTGGACTCCGCGTTTWGAGAAACATACCGACTGAAGTGGATTAAAGTCACAATTCGCTTTTCGCGAATAAAAAAAACGAAAAAACTGTTGTTTTGCTATTTCATTAAAATTATTTTGACTTATAACAATAAAATACTATTTCTTTTTCAATTAGATTAGTTGAATAAAATTGTAGTCTCTCCTGACCAGGTGACCCCCCCCTGATTTGAAAGCTGGATCCGCCCTTGGATGGAATGGCCCGATATACTGTCAACGGAGCTAGCTTTTAGGTAGTGCAAGTGCGTTTCAAAGGCTGCTTATATAGTTGGATCCTTTACTCAGTTTTAAGTAAATTTGGGTCACTGATGGGTACAAGCAAGATGGATGCAACACGTCACGTTTTAAGAATATAGTTTTTGCTATCTCGAGAACAAGAAACATCGAGATGATGAAATTGCGTATCAAAGCTAAAAATATCCCACTCTAATTGTACTGATAAAAGCGTCTACCAAGCAAACGTTCGGATAATTCAGATTTCTTTTAAATGTTTATAAGAGTAAAACAAAGGATCAATCAATTTATCGACATTGGAGCGCTGTGCTTAATTATCAATGCTAAAAAGATATTGAAACTTTTTTTTTGTCCTTTCAACGCAAGCTTATTAATAGGGGGGAAGGCTCCAGATCTTTCCATTCGTTCAAATTCAAACCATACTTTTCCTTCTGCGGCAAGCTTACCACGATGCCTAATCAAGCACATCTTTCATCTATGGCAAGCTTTAGTAAGGAATACTATCTTTGCTGCAGGCTTCGTACATTAAGATTTTATAACTCAATATTGCAACCCGGTTACGAAGCTTTGATGAAGGGTCATTTATTTCAAAATTGTAAATAGAAGCTAACAGACAAGAAAAGAATCTTCACTGATTCATCATGTTTATTTGCAGAAGAATGAAAAAGGTTATCCGTCCTTACTCCACCACTTCATTCAGGTATAGTTCACAGCAAGTAACTCTTCCTGTTGCCTTTAGTAGTTGCGACACCATCTGCTTGAATGTTGCGATCTCAATTTTCAAGCAGACTGACACCATTGCACAGAAGACAAAATACCATATATACTTAATTTACGACCAAGCCAAACGTGGTTGGGAACTCAAACGGTGTTATGTAAAAGAGTTGGAAGCGTAGGGATTAAAACCTAACTCCTGATACTGCCATAAAGGATCCAGCTCCTCAATAATTATTTAATTTTATTTTTTCACGTACTTATACAAGAAGATGCAGTGAAGTTAATAATTCAAGAGAAGTAGTATGCAATTTTCAACGACGTGTTCGACATTGCTAATAAGCAGAACGAGACACTTGGCATATTAGAAGAAGTTAGAAGAATAAAGGAACATGGAACATATTTTAGTCTTCCACCAGAGTGCAAGAAGACTTTCTTACACCTTACACATACATCGTGAACGTATAAATATAACTACCTATAATGTAACAGGCAATTGAGGACCTTGCATTCTATTGTTTTCACTAGTATCTTACAATCTATAAAAGTGTATTGCAATACATTTATTCCTTTAATTCTGAGAAATTATATCCTTTATAGTGCTTCGTAGCGTAATTGCTTTTGATATAAGGTTTAGAATGAAACACACTTTGTGTAGAACTCTTGCAGTACATTTAGCTTTTTTAGAATTGATGACGATCGCATTTACCCTACATCGCTTAGAAATTATTCTGAAGTATCAGTAAATTAAAGACATGCATTTTAATTAAGGACAATGTCAAAAACAGGGTTTTAAAAATTTACATTATCCGATCTTTTGAAAGGTAACTACATAATTTGACTCCGTTCCGTATACCTAAGGGTAATATTGAAAGAAACCTGTGAGCAGTTATGGTGCTAAAAGGTCACATAATTTCAGGGTTTCTAGATACTATTCTGAAATTTTGGTTACTGGAATTGCTTGGACCGTAAATTTATCTCAGGCGCTAAGAAAACTACATATATATCTACGGCATTATTATTGTGCAACTGCAKAGGCTTGGATCTGGATCGCTATCGATTTAAGGAGGAAATATAAAGCTGCTCGTGTCTAAAACTTTTCTATGGTTTAGCGAGAAAACCTAATCATGATATGTTTGATGATAGGTTTCCCAAAGGTTAATATATAATTACAGATGAAAGCCATATTCGAGTATTTATGCACTCAATAATTTCTTGAAGTTCGTTCTTACGGCTTTGATTTTTTTGAAATTGAAATTCGCTATAGTACAATCTTTCTTACGATGTTATACCTTGTAAGTTAAACGTTTTTACAAAAGTATATACATGGCGTTCACGTTTACAATAGCTGAGTTTTATGTGAAGTAGCAGAATAATGTTATCTACATTAACTACAACTTTGTTATTTTAAACGGAATGACCCCATTCTGTAGGGCATTGGACAGAACACATTAAACAAAAGTCCTGACGTTTCAGCTTGCTTTATTTTTGAGATATTTCACGTTGTATAATTGCTGTTCACGAAAGAATCTGCAATAGGTAATTTCTTTATTTCAATTTGCAGGATAGTGGTTTATAGAGGGAAAGTTAATTTTTCGAGAAGAATCTCGCGGTGATGAAAAAGAAATCAATCGAGCATTAACTGACTGAGACTGAAACTTTGTTATTTTAAATAGAACGACCCCATTCTGAATAGAGTATTAGATAGAACATATCAAATTATACAAAAAGTGCTAAAAATAAGTACCCTGCAGTTATTTGTTTTAAGGGATTTAATGTTGAATAACTGTTCTCGAAACAGCCTACAATAGCCATCTTCCTTATTTAAAGCGGTTTAAATGGGAACGTTTTTTAAGTTTTTGACAAGAATCTTATTGCCATAATAAAAAAACGATTGATTGGGATATTAATCTAAATAGAGCATTAGATAGAGCATATTGAATTAAGCAATAAATTATAGGGTAGTGGTGCTCTCTCCAATGCGTTAGTCATAATGGGGTTCTTCCATTAAAAATAACAAAGTTGTAGTTAGTCCTTCAGTCAGTTGATGCTCAGTTGTTTATTATTATCACCACTGCATTCTTCTGGTAAAATTAAGAAACTTTTCCATTTAAACCACTATTTTACGGCTTTAAGTTGAAAACTGTATGTGTGAACACCCTCTATACATGTTGCTTTATAATATACATACTCCACTTTTCTGCTAATGTAGTCTATGATGAGAATTAAAAGGTTTATATACACTTTTCGTTATTTGGTGCAATTACTACTATGCAGCAAGCATGATACACTTGGATTTCCTGTCACATATTTGAAACATGATTTGCACAAAAATTATACCGATTGGAAGTTTACTTCGTCTAATATAGCTGCACAAACATTTTCAATTTTTAACTCTAACAGCAGATTAAGGTAGAAAATGTGTCTGCATACACATCGTTGCTCAAAAACAGAAAATTTTTCACTTCCCGATTTCATAATCTATTATTATACTGGTTCAAAAGGTTCGGCCCGAACAATCTGCAACGACCTAATAGTCTTTAAGAATATTAACTAATGGACTTTTGTATAATACACTCGTTACAAACACAGAATTAAAAAAAAATGAACTGAACTAGTAGTAGCTACCTCCGTTATTTGCCTACACATATTGCAACTTAGGAACTTAAAAAATTGGATGTTGAATAATTTGTAAATGTCTCTTGACCAGATAACAATTTTGATTATTGCTGATTATAAGTTCTCAGTTAAAACAGCTGGATGTGACACATCGGAGTATGTATTATAAATCGTCAGAGATTATTTATTAGATAAGAGCACATGTCATTCTTATTGCACTCACCTTCTGAGTAACCCCCATGATCACCGCCATCACCATCAGAAGAATATTCGCCGCCGCTGGAGTAGGTGCCGCCAGTCTCTCCTCCGGAAGAGTATGATCCGGAGCTACTCTCGCTGTAACCATCGGAGTCACCTCCGTGGTCAGAAGAAGAACCGCCTTCGTAGGCGCTTTGGTAGCCGCTGTCACCTTCGCCACCGCTAAAATCATAAACGCTATTAGGTATACTTAAAAAATCAACTGTATGTAATAAGTAATAAATTTTTCACTCTTCTTACTTTTTCCTGAAATAAGATTCTTTCAAAGAGTAATTCGTCTTCAAATACTTACTCATCTACATCTTCAACCACTTTATACGTGTGCTGGGTCTCGTCCTCTTGCTCTGTAACATTTCATTAAGATTAGAAAGCACTCCTTAATATTAACAGACAGCTTAATTATGTCACTTGACTTAACACCCAAATTTTTTGTCTAAGCGTCACGCTTTTACGCTTTGCTATTATAAAACATAGTTTAGATATGCTGGGTAGTAGAATGCATTTGCCAGTTATTTAATATTCCGATATATCAATTTTATGGATGAGCGGATATTGTAGCTAATATAAGTCTCTCTTGAAGCATGACGGCTGCGTATTTTTTTGGAGGTTATGCAAAGTTTAWGCTGATACTATTAAATTGTTAATATATTTCATWAAGAGAAATTTAAAATAMTCTCCTCCTGAAATAGAAAAAGAATAATATTATTAGACTTTTTGGGTCAAATTTATTTATGTTAGTCGATTCGTTTTAATTAGTTTTGCAAWCAATARGAAGCGTTATGTAAGATACATGCAATAATACTGCACTTCAAAAGTATTTTGTTGAGAAATGCTGTACATGCACATTACATGAAAACTGCATTCTAAGTAGTTTTTGTACATAAAAATGTATTTCTGTTTATTTGCGAGTATGTCCCTCTCTAACTGTGAGTTGTGAGCTATTTTTTAAATTACAGTGAGTGAAAAATGTTAGTTTAAGTGCTTAATACAGAGGTTTAGGTGTATATGTTAAAATTTCGTACACGATAAGATTGTGCTGTGTAGTTTTTGTTACAGTGCAGTGTAAAAACTAATTTGCTTCTCATGCTTAAAAATGTTATTACCACAACATCATTAAAATTGCTTAGTTTAGTTTAGTGACGTCCTTAGAGTCCTTGTACGTTTTGTCTGCACAAAAGGACGATAATGTGATGCTTTTCACCATAACTGACACGCTGCAGTGCATGTTTTCTTCTGTTCCCTTCCGCTCATGCTTTAGCTATTTCATTCTGAAATAAGTGCGTCCTCAATCTTTCACAACTTACTTTCCTGCTTTTCGTCTCCACTCCCTTCGTTCCCGTCTCCTTGCTGGCCGTGCTCGTATGCGCCGTAGGAAGAGTGTTTCTCGTATCCATACTTGTCGCCATTCTTCTTATGGAAACTGTCGAAGTGCTTGTATCCATCTTCACCGTCGTCTTCTGACTTCTTCACGTACCCTCTGTTTTTGTCCTTTTCGTCGGCATCCAGTCCATAGGTTCTGACGAAGTACTTCTTCTCTGGGTAATTTAAATGTATTGACGATTGATATGGGTTACGTCTTTAGAAGTTACACCACTTCCCCAGGTTAGAACGTTCTTACCTTTTTTGTCTTTTCACAGACATGCATGCATTTTGAGACAGTGTGAAAGTCCGTTATGTTGAGTTTAGTTAAGGGTTATTAGTTGCTCTCAGTCACCAGGAGTTGTTAATTAGTTGTCGTATCTTGCAGAAAAGTATAACAACCACCAGATTCTTTGATGTTATTTTCTAAGGTTAACAAAAGTCTGGGCGCTTCAAGCAATAAACTTCTACCTACATGTACTATGTATCATTTAAGATTCATATCTTCATGTTATAAAATTTTATGTGACTTGTTGATTGACTATATATATTGTGATATACGGGAAATGCAAAGTATAAAATGGTGGGTGAAAAATAACGGTAAAATCAAATTTTATAAACATTTTTTTGTAGGTATAAAGGTCTCGATGTGATAGAAATTCAAGCACTACACATAGATTCTGAAACAAGTACTTGTGAAAAGATAAACAGTACGTGCCTCCTTGAACATCATTTCAAGTTAATACAAAGTACATAATAGGTTTGATTGAGTAGGCACGATTAGCATCAAAATTGTGATGACTATTAACTATCATACTTTATTCGTCTTTTGCAGTAGAAGGTATCCTTGAGCACATGAAATATATTGTATTTCTAATTTTTAATTATTCTCTTCAATAAAAGAGCGACGAAAAATATAAACTTGTCTAGATTTACTTATCTTGAACGTATAGAAGTAACAACTTATAACTTTATTGTTTTCAAAATTGCTAGTTCCTGTGAGCAGTAGAGTATAGCTTCTTTATCATATTTAGCATATTCATGAGAAATAATTTGTTAAAGTCATAATTACTATTTCGGTTAACAACGGTTTGACATAATTGAACCATCTTACTTAGCCGCAGAAAATTGAACATTACAATTTAAAGTAAGTAAGTATAAGAATAGTAATTATTTTGCAAGAATGTAAATTTACGACCTATTTAGCAAACTATCGGTCATAAATGTAAATGTCTCAATAAATACAAAAAGAGAATAGGAAACAAATCTCTAAATTAGCGTGAAACGGCGCCAATCGATCGTCCATTGTCAAACAACCGGTCATACTTCAAGGACCTTCTCGGTATTTAAGTAACTTAGAATCTTCTGTTTCTTTTGGAAAGCTTCGACAACGAGAAAGCGATAAATGGGATATTTTACGCTTTACTGGGCAAACAAAATAGCGTCATCAGTTTTCGCGAATTTCTGGACATTTAATATTAATTAAAAGAGATTCGATGTGAAACTTTTTTCGCGAAGTGTAATGAACTTGGCTTGTAACGATGAAAGCTTTATGGATATAACTTTTTTGAGGGACGCTGATGCCTTTTGCGCATGATACTGGCTACGTATATGAATGAGAAATGAATAAGTTCATTAGTAGTCGGTTTAGCCGTGATTTTGCAGACTTATAATAATATATAAGAAAGATATGAAGTTTAGGAAGCTTCTTAAATCAAATTTGAATCATGTATTGTGGAATGAAATTTTAGTAGGCGTGTGAGTATAAAGTTACAAAATAGAACCTGTCCTTTTACACTTCCTTAAAAGTAGCAGTTCGAAGCTTGTTTAAAAAATGAAAATCGGTTTAAATGTGAAAGCTAAAATATTCAGCTATTGGAATAATAACACCATAATGTTAGGAACACTAAACTATTTTAAAAGTTTGTGTTCCTTTTATGTTACTCATATGCAATTATAGCTCTTGAAGATGTGATACTTTTATGATACAAACGAAATAAGTAAAGCATGAGCTGTTTTGGCTGCAACGCAGCTGCTTGTTGACACTAATAAATTTATTTTCAAAAGTCGATTATGCTCAATCAATTTTTGTCTATATAACTACTCCACTATATGTTGGTGGTTGCTGAAAGCATCATTTTCAGGTTCAAAGGAAATATTTTTGGCGGCAAGAGATAATGAAAGTAACAATTAGTCACTGGAGTATATAAAGGATGCCAAACATGTGCCGTATTGCCTGCATTGGTATTTTAACCGTGCTGATAACACTTTTTAAGTCGAAACAGCTGTCCACGGTTGTTCCGGTGCAGACAACACGGCATAGTCATATTTGAAATATTTCTGCATTACATTGGAACAAGTTTCTGTATAGTATGATCTTGAAAGTATTAACTTTGAAGGAGTATTTGAACATGAATAATAAAAATTACTTTATAAAACGCATTTTGTAACATTGCCAAGTAAAATTGTCATAATATAGGGTTACTAGTGTGTTTTAAATATGATTTAGCTATCTTTGAGTGAATCTGATTTTTATTACAGCATTGTAACCGTTAGATGTTAGAGGCATGCAACATAATATTCTGATCTATATCTTCGTTGGCGTACCCAAGCCACGGTCAAGTTCAGATAAGTTTTATTTCTAAATTTCTTAGTTGTTGATGATTTTTTTTTATAAATCATAGACAATACAATTGATATAATACGTTCTCTGCATTTAGGGCAATTTCTGATGGGTGTAATAGGCGTGTACTAGCATGCCTGAATTTGCAAACAGGGTCGGGCGACGAGCAGATTCAAAACCTTGACAGAAAAAGTAAGGAAACCACAAAATGTTAACCAGCTACTCCGATCTATTAAGAAATTGCCATCTTATCGATATTGATGAAACTGGTGCTCTTGTTACTGTTTATTTCAGCGGAACTTTTATTCCGTTGAAACAATCGATAAAATTAGGAGAATAGGCGTACTGTTAATTCAGAATGGCACACTACAGTTTGTTTGTCTCAGGAGTTACAAAAGGTTCGCAAAAAACGTGCAAGAGGATGAATCATCTTGCATCATTAAGATAACGCTGGGGTTTACATTGCTGCTCGAGCAAGAGTATTTGAATGAAAAGAGAATAACCCTATGTATGGTTGGGCCCCTTTGCTGCTCCATGTGAAAAATCTTATAGAAGCATGATGTGTTGTCTCTCCCTTCCTTGGCTATTTTGAAGTTGTGTTTTTATATTTAAAAACAAATATTTATTCTTAAAGGCCAACGACCTTCACTCGTATAATATTCGACACACAAACGATTACTGCATTGGCTTCTATCACTTAAATATTTCCAAACGCTATATAGACACTTTCGGTCCGAAATTAAAAAAAATTGTAGTACGCTTGCAACTGTTAAAAGAAAATTGAAACGTTTTCTTGTGGAGCATTGTTTTATGGTACTGATAATTTTGTAACTTATTTGTTATAGAGCAGTTACCATTGTGTTGTACCTAGTTTATTTATTTGATTGTCAAAAATGATTAAATTATTAATGTACTTTGTATCCATGTATCATGACGTTTTCCATACCTGTTGGTCTAAGGAAATAAAGTATTATTACATAAAAAGTTACTCAGAAACGTTACATCTGTGCGTACAATGAGTGTGAAGCTTAAATTACATTCGTTATTTAACATTTTTCAATGAATTTAAGAGTTAAGTTAGTACTGTATTTAATTAATAAGTGCTATGAGCCTCCATAGTCTAAACTGCAAACTCATGCTGATTACAAGTAGATGGTTCTTGTTTAATTTTATCAGATATTATGTTTAGTTTGTGCTAGAGTTGTTAACAAATCATCACCACGTTATGCATTAGTAAGAGAAGTAAAATATCGTGCACATTTTGGTTAGTAGCATTCTTTAAATGTCTAAATATGGATAAGCAAACGTATGCTGCCGATTACCTATCAGTTCCCCAGAACCATCCACCACCTTTTAATACCAACGCAAACACCCGAAGACCGCTAGATCGTTTCCTATATTATACCTGATTCTTTCTTCGGTGGAACGGCCGCCCTGACCTCCCTTATCGTTGACTCGACCACGGCGGTGTCGCTGCCAAGCTCCATCATCAGCGCATCTTGAGCCGGTAATCCGGCGGCTAGCGCCACACACGCGGCGACGAATACACCCACAAGGCACCCTCTCATTCTTTATTACACAAGCGTATTTATTACTGTTATAGCGCGCGTCAGGTGAGGATCTGTTGTCCTGTCGAAGAAGTGGCTACTTATAACTACGCTTTTTTGACAGGGATTGTCCACGGGGTGGGGTCCATTTTGCCTACTGCGGTCTGTGTTATGTAATTTTACGGTTTTTCTGGAGCCGTGGCGTAATCACATTATAGTGTCTGCAAAAAGGGGCTATATTAATTAGCTTCTCGGGTAGCTGAGCTCGAACGGTATTTCCATAGGTTACTGGTACGTGCTGATCTGGAAGCTGCAAAGCTGCAATACATGTCTGTTTTGGCTATTACCTCAGCGCACTATTGCCAGATTTTCATAAAGATTTTATCAGAATATCAAATCAATTAAATTTCAAGTGCTACTGGGATGTAACGCTAGCATTGGTCAAAATAGTCCCGGGTGATTGTATTTCAGGAACTCTTGTTTTACTGGCTTTTCCTGTACCTACAGATCGTAATACGTCGTAGTTCGTAAAGCCACCGTTAGATGACTTATTGGTGATTTCGCAAAATAACCCCCAAAGTGAGGTGTAAGATATATCCACGTCAGTAATTATGTCTTTATTCTCCAAATATTAAATAAAACGAAATATGTATCAACCATAAAGAATCGGAAATATAGAGCGCTTTCAGATAACAAGCCACTAGTGCCATTATCATGCAAGAATAAAAGACTAACAATTTGAATTGCGTTTTTCCCTAATGAAAAAACAGTAGACTCAAATTTAAACGCAAAGCGACTTTTTGCCAATAAAACCAATAAGTTAATACGTATAGGAGAGCTGATCATTTCAATGCCATTTGTTCAAGTATATTACAGTGAAGCCGGCAGATGTGCATTTGCAGTCGACTCAAAGATCTGTGCAGAAAACGAAAAGAAGTTACAACAAAACGCAGAATGAAGGGAAAATATTTTGTTAAACGTAAAGTGTTAATAAATACCAGTAGAACAAAAACAATGATCATAGAAAAGGAGGACAAAAGGTTAGCCATAAAATAAATTTGGAAACAAATAAAACATGTTAACAGTGAGAGTGATAAAATCAGAAAATAACGAAATAGAGCCGATAGAACAAACTTTAAAAGAGAATAGAAAAAAGTGCTACGGTGAGAGTGAATGAGGAAGGGTCAACACGTCGAGCATGAAGCAAAAGTACAAGAAAGAGAAGACTTGGAACATGACAGTGAAAGAGGCGCTGAGGGAGAGGAACCTTAATGATGAAGTGCAAGGTGTGAAGCGAATTATGATGTAGAGCTGTAGATAGTTAAAAGGAATTCTACTTAATAGTCATCTACTTATGTACTTATGTGCATTTTTTATGCTAAACCGAAGGCTGGATGCCTTTGTAGTAAAAGTTCAAAGCAAAGAATGAGAAGAGCAGATTCTGAATGAGTACTGTCATATGTCTTTAGTACGTTACATACCTCAGACATTCAACATGTTGCAGATAAGCAGTAGGGAGGGCTACACCATCAAAGCTCTAGTATTACAAATACATAAATTGCTGTGTCTGAATGCATTGAACACGTGAGTAGGCTTTAGCTGAGGGTCTGTTATAACACCTAAATCACTGTTTTGATTTAATAATATTATTACGGCAAATTTTTTCACTTTTAACTTTTTTGAGCTGTTTCTGATTTACTGCAGAAAAACCAGTATTACATTGCCTTAGGTTTTTATCGCTAAATAAATAAATGTCTATATATAATGCACTTTAAAAACATTTAAATAAAACATACCTTTTATTGAATTTACTATTTTTTCCAAAAGTCGAAAAGCATAAAACTATCTTTTAAAATTTGTATTGGTTAAGTTTCAGAAATATTTTCTCAGCATCTAGAATAGTATGTCATCCAATATTTTACTTCTGTTACACGCTGTGATGAAAATAATTATAACTGAGTTTGCTGCTGAATAGTGAATATGTACATTTGAAAAATCGCTAAGTAAAATATTTTGGACTAATTTGAAAGTGCTACCAAACATATTCAATAGAAGGTAAAAAGCACATAAATTATTTGAATGAATAGAGCTTAAACACGTAACAATTGATACATTTGTTTTTTTTTTATCAGACCGGACGGTTTTTGGAAATAGGGACGACGTTTCGCCTGGGCTTGTAAGTGGCATCATCAGGACAGGAATATTTAATATGCCACCGACTTACCGCGAGAAGAGAGAAGGTATTGTTTACTGCAATTGTTGTGTGTCGCCTCTAAAAATAGAGCACTGAAGATACCACGGCAAGCGTGGACGAAACGTGGACAGAGAGCAGCAGCAGCAATGAGATGCGACTCCAAACCCGGAAACCAAAAGATGCGAACCAGATACATCTGCAATACAATTATACCCTATTCAAGAACAGTTTCCGGACGATGATAAAGATTCTTCCATTTTATATATTTCAAAATGGGCTTCCTTTAGAACTTAACGGTTGTTATTTTTGTGCTTTTAATATTTATATCGAAAACATAATTATTAGAAGAAAACAGTATTTTGGTTTGAAGGCTTCCGTGGTTGTTGTCGATGACATGTTGTTTTCTGGGCTGGTTCCCACGTTGCTTATTTGAATTTAACGTTTCGACACTCATGTCGGTCAAAGCTACTTCTGAGGAAGACAGCGACATGAGTTTCGAAACGTCAAGGTCAATTAAGCAATGTGGGAACCAGCCAGGAAAACAACATGTCATAGAAGAAAACAGATTTGCAACTTTTCATTAAAAAAAAAGTTTCTCATTTAATGAAGTATTCGTTGTTTGCCATAACGAGTTGCAGCTAGTTACCAGTTAATTTAGTTTGTGTTTAATTAGTAATTTTGTGTATCATATTTTCAAACAGGCAATTTTTTTGGTAATATATCAATTAGGCAGGTTGCTAATTCAGGTTCTTGAGTATTCTACAAACACATAAATATTTAAGTGAACTTAAATCAACTCCAAGGTAGTTCCAAGTTACATTTAGACAACTTTATATGATATTAACTATTTACAGAGCTTATTTGATAATGTTCTAAATTCATTCTCTATGTTGTGAGAAATAAATGAGATGTGTTAAATGTGCAGTTTATAAAGGCAAAATATATATCTAATTGGTACGTGGATGACGATATTGTGTCAATGCAAAAGCAAGTTCATATATAACTTAAATTCCTTCAAGTGATGTCGAATCTCCACAGACTACTTTTTTTTTCACAAAAAGCATCGAACGACGGCATAAACTGGCATCACCGAATTGACTGACTCCTTTTACATGTGCTCTCATCCGTAACATTCTGCTGTCTTTTCTGCTCGACTAAATCATTTATGAAGAGAGAAAATGTCGAACGTTTTTCATGAAAATCTCACAGAACGTACTATTGAATTAATTATGCGATTAGAATTGATTTAGCGTAAAACTTTCTGCAGATTTTAGAAATCAAAGGTGGGCGTTATTCAACCAAATTTCATTGGCAAAATCGTCAGTTGAGTAATTCGAACTATAATATTATGCGCAGTCTTCTCTAAACTGGATCGTTTTTTTCTTCTACGATTTCGAATTAAATTAGATGGAATTTTACGAAACTACGTGCGTTATGCAAAGTTGTGGGTATTTACGCGGTATGCGTACGTGGAATGATTATTTCGAAAGTGTGGACAGATTTCGTTAGAGTGATCGAATCCATTTCAAACTCTGCAAAGAAAAGCGCCGACACAGATATAAAAAGCTGCTACCTATATTAATAACGAAAACCATTAAATAAGCAGAGTTGCAGTCATGCAGTTCCGTATGATCTACCAAGTGCGAACATGTTAAATAAAATACCTGCCAACATTGCGGTATATAGCGCTAGGGATATTCTAGAGCTAAACATCAGATATCATGTCAAAATTTGACATAAACTTAGTTCATTAACGTCATCATAAAATTCATACACATTTCAAAATTATCCGTGAAATGGCACAAATTATAACAAAAATCAGTAAAAAGATCGCATGCAACTTCATCAAGAACAATCAAAGTCAGTTAAGATGTATTTCAATCCTGAAAAAAACCGTGAGTATAAAACATAATAAGAATCAGTTGCTACCTATATTTAAGTGCTAAAATAATTACACTCACAGCTTTTAAATAACTTTACAGTGGCCGAAGCCAGGTAGCGTTGTAGTTTGTATTTGCTTCGTATAGTACTAATTCAAAGAATTTGATATTCTATACATTATAATACAATTTACTTTAAAACGCTGTTTATTATTAATACATTACAGTAACAAGATTAAAAAGAACACAAGCGTACAAGAGCAGTTATTGTCGATGACCCGGTACTCTTTGCGGCAACTAGTTTGTGGTTTAAATGTACCGGCCAACAACAGTCATGGCTGTTTATGTACATAATTAATTGAGATTACCGAGATTTTACCACAGTAACGTGCTCATTCCGTCTTTCCCTAAGTAAGTGAAAATACATACAATGTACCAAAAAATGACTAGGGTATATGTAGTATAACTTTAGTTGTTCGTCCCCTAATGCACAATAACGAAAAATTTAAACAATAAAAGGCATTTTTCAAGCGATCTAGTTTGAAAGCACTACTAGAATGATTAACAATATCGTAAAGTTGTTTTGTTATTTCATCAACAATTATAATAGCTTTCTCTTTGTGTTGTGGTTATTTGCAAAACGCTAACGATGGAAAAGAATAAAAAGCTTGCGCTTTGTTGTAGTATTTGCTATAGTTATGAAGCTAATCATTTCTGTGTTACGACATCAGAACGATCAAAGAAATTGTGTTATATCAGGTAATAGATATCTGAGCGGGTCACAAAGAGCCAGTTGCTAAGTATTAGCAATCTCTAAAGAGTTATATCGATAGCAATAAATAACTTTGCATACGTGTTTGTCAAAGGTTCCGTCATATTTCCTGGCAAGTTGAGTTTGATAGTCACGGTTTGCGTGGAGTGTCTTTTTTAGTTAGTGCACTATTTCCATGTTGTGCGTTGCATACGGTGGACACATTATATTTTATGTTGGATTATCTACAAACACTACGAGTATTACCTATATGATTGAGAAACTGTAATCCTGTTTTGGATTTACAGTACGTTAGTAATATGGTTGAGGAGATTTTGAAACACCGGTCTAGAGCTCACAGGAAGCTGCATCTAGTTTTGTTAGTTTACAGTTACTTACTGCAAGCTTAAGAGCCTCATTCCTTACAGTTATAATGCAAGAAGGTTCGGGTAAACTCCATGACATATATCTCTCATAATCGCTACCACCTCAAAAGTAGATAGCAAGGAAAGACATATCACATATGTTTGAAAGCCATTTTCATTATCAGAACCCCCGCTTTTAGAAAATTGAAATCACAGTCTGCTCCAAAGTAATGAGTGTTTTAACCTGAAAACGCTGCAACATCACGTTTGACACCAAATGCTCGAAAGTTAATGTGAAAATTGCGCCGTTTTGTTTTATTTTTGTTCATATTTTTAATATATGGAGTCCCCCCACATGCTTATGCTTATAGCCTTTCAAATTTTTCTCTTACATGCCTTTTACTCTCTTAGTAAATTTCAAAACAATCTTATTATTTGTTCCATAGCCCGATTCCGAACCCTTCGTAGAGTACCCACGATATACATCCATGGAAAAGAACTGCTCTAAACAGGGCCTTGAAAATGGTGACTATATTCTGATACTAGACTTCAATTTCCCTACCAAAGGTTTTATATATGCTGCAGAAGCCTTAGGACATACATACCTTCTTAAGCAAAGCTATAATTACTCCTGTTTCCCAGTTCGCTATTAATACCTAATCTTTATTGACACGTTTTTCGAGAGATACTTGTCAACATCCTTACATCTTGCTGCTCCAGACGTTTTTACGTTAAACTTCTTAAGTTAATTTGTCTTACCTACAGCTGACTACCTCTTCTTAGGGTTTAGCTTTTCTTCAGCATTTTCCTGTACCGACCTACCTTATCTATACGTTTTTTGTTTTGTGCTCTAATTAATTTTTTCTATCTATTAAGAATAATAATGGTTATTAAGCTTGCCCTCGCTTTAGCAGACGATTTGCCTTTTCCCATTTTCAGAAGGAACAACCATTTGTCATAGTTCGCGCGACAGCAGTCGATCATCGAAGCATCATAGATCTCATGTGGAGGGCCTACTATCCCGATGACCCAATAACTAAGGGGCTTGGTCTAGTAGGAAAATACAGAAATACCGTTTTGGACGAAGCCGTGCAGAAGACGTTGTGTGAAGGTGTCACCTTAGTTGCAAAATGTAAGTATGACGGATGCATAGTTGGAGCAGCTATTAATGGGTCAACTACCCCTTGGGATGCGGATTTGATGGACAAGTTGGCTTGTACCGTGTCATGCCCAAAGACTAGAACGCTGTTTCATATGTATGCCCATGTACATAGGGCAGCTGAAGTTTACAAGAAGTTCTGCACGAATAAAGTGTTTGAGGTAAGCATTTGTGTAAAGTGTAGCACTAGCAAACTAGTGTAGCGCGCGGTTCTTACTTACGTTTTATTCCTCAATAGTTTCTAAAACGGTTAATGAATTCTTGAATTTATAGAGCTGTACGAATTTTAGAATTACAGTGCACAAAAGTTATTTCAAGAATTGCTTAACAGGGGAGGCAAGGGAAATGACGTAGTGATAAGTAGTATTACATTAATCTTTACTGAATAAATTAATTAGTGTAGTTGGATATGAAAAGGTTATTTAAGCCTTAATATTTTTACGCCATACATATTAAAAAAAATGCTGATTTCTAAGTTAACTTCCTTTTTTTATCCACTTGTATCGAAATATACTAAATACAAACATAACTAGTTCAAAACACTACTATGATAACACCACTCACTCAGTAAACCACTATTCAGAACACTGTACTGCACACAATACAACTTAAAACACCTTAAAGCACCTGATTCGCTTTTGTTCGCTCGCTGCACTGCTTTTCAAATCAGACATCAGACTGCCATGCACCAACCGGCGCTTTATAAAGGTAAGCTTCAGCGTACGCCATCTATTAAAACGTTTCTGGACTACTCTATGCGGTTCTATGCTCGACATTCCCTATTATTTAATGTATTGCAGTGTCCTCCTGTAGCAGGCATGCCTGCAGCTCTGTCACATAGATAACGTTGTTGGTGTCACGTGGTCCGCCGAGAAATACGTCGAATGCGCGGGAAAGCAATGAACATTTATCTCACAATTGCGTTTTAATAAAACGCTCTAAAAAAATATAAGTGCGTTACTGTGGACTGTGGGTACTGTATACCATACCGTAAGGTCGGGATTAATATAATATACGTATTGTTAACGACTTTAAGCGTAAATAATTTCTGGGGATATGAATATACTAAATGTATAGATACAAAAGTTATAAGACAGGTTTTCCGGTGTACTGAATAAGGTCACAGAAGTACCCGAGGTGGGGGTGCAAGGACAAAGGTTTAGCAACGCTATAAAAAGCTAAAATCATACTCTCAAACAAATTTTTTGAGATATCTCGTTTTTCATTGTCTACAATAAAGATACATCCGGATTAAAGTAAAGTTATTAAAATTCTATATAAAAAGCATGCAAGGTCCTTTTTTCGTTACGCAATTACATTTTCAAAACCCTACATTGGATTTGAGCTTAGGTATTATTACAAATAATTTTAGTAGGTACTCTATTTAACACCGCCCTTCAGGTTAGGTACTATGCATGTTTTACTTAAACAATTTTCCCAACGGGCCTATTTCACAACTTCTTGATCCTTTTCTCTTTTCATAATAAATTCATCGATTTGGCACAGGGGAAATTGCTGACGAAATGCGATTCGCTCGATTTTTGTGAAAAAAGTGATCTGTGGAAAGTTGTTAAACATACCTACATGATAATAAGAAATGCCTTTTTGCCATTATTTTTCCTTCCCTCCCGGCTGCGATAACGGAGGAACGTCTGTCAAAAAAAGGTTTTTTGAATTATTTTGAAAACGGCAATTTAAATAAATTTGCAATGTTTTGCTAGTTTTTTTTTATAGCTGTAACCGCTGACCCTGAAAATACAATGAAAAGTCCGCCCGCCCGCATTATACAGTACGTGTCGCTGCGCCGTTTAATAGCGGACCTTAATTGAAGCACCGGATTATCATAGCTGATGCGTCCGCCATGTTGGAGCCCACCGACAGTTCGAACCCTGCGTGCATTGCTTATGGGGCACGATCGTCTACAATTAAAAACATAATTTTTGCAGGCTTTTTTATAGACGAAAACGATATAACCAACAGAGGGGAGTTGGGTAAGGATCATGTGATAGGCTCGCTAGAATTATCTGATGGTCCGTTAAATAAATAATACTCGTATTACATATACCACTTTTATGGTGTGTTACATTGGGTTGGCCTGATTTTTTAGTGTTTTGTTGCAATTAACTACAAATGAAAGCTTTTTTTACCATGTTGCGTTAATTTCCAGCTAAAATATTTCACATACTACAACTTATTCGAAATAAAATACTTAAAAAACCTTTTCCGGTTAATATTTATAAACTATAAATATGTAACTAAGGAAATAATTACTTGTATATTATTACAGCTATTATCTGTGTTATCATACTCTTGTTAGGCTTGACCAATTCGGTAGCGCATATCTTTGGATTAGTGTTAAGCTTGCTTTCGTTAGAATACAACATGTTGGCCAACTTGTCGGTCCTAATCTAAACGAAATGTATGTTATGTCGGGACAGTAGGACAGTGTGAACTTTCCAAATTTTGCATTTATAATTTTTTCGATGCACGCCATTTGACTTTTTTGTGCTTTTTATAATAAATAATTCAGCATCATAATAATTTTTGGATTTTTCAATACTTCTTTGGGCATGTTTGTTGCAGCAAATGCCAATACGAAAACCAGTGAATTTTACCGACTTGCAGTCAGAAAACATGCCGGGCCAACGTGTCGCACATTATACACTTACCTTCATATTGCTCCCTTGTATACTAATGAACACAGGATAAACGACAGTATATTTATAATATACGCGAGTATATTAAAGTTTTGTTTTATAAATTATTAACCGTTAAGATAAGAAGTCACTTAAGGGCTGCTTGCGACATATCAGGTAAATTAACAAATATTAATAAAACTCAAATAATCGTAAATTCAGTGTCCCTTTACTGAATTAAAAGATATAGTGAACAGTAAAATATGAAATTAAACGACACCAAATGGAACACATACATAGTATTTATATTCAAATTAAGCACATCTATTTGCACTGCAAAATAAGGTTTGAAGTGGCAAACTTCAAGCATAATACGCACTTTAACAGTGGTGTCAGTGCAGAATATACAATTAACTATTTCATTAATTACATTTTTGCAGATTATACTAGCATGTAACAAATTTTAGCTAGAAATTATTCAACATGAATGAAAATGCCTTAAATTATAATTAATTACAGCAAAACACTCAAACAACATACCACTCTAGATAACCTTAAAAAGGGTAAAGGTGTGTGAGATCCTAACCTAATTACCTTCGTGATTTTTAGATGTTTTCCCGCTGTTGTCTGTAAAATGAACTCCAAAGACAAATTTTTAAGCAGAGGCTACCGACTCCTGTAAACAATAAAACGGGCGCGCAGAAAGCAGTTCACTTGATTTGTTCATTCTGTGTGGCGTACAAAATACGACAGTTTAGAAAAGATTTATACCTTTTTGAAAGCAACTGTTGCCTGCAGGTGTAGGTATGCAGAAAGCTGAAGGTGTGCTTGTGATTGGTTGTAAAAGTTTAGCAAGCTAGTAAAATAAATGCTTGTAGATATAGCATAACACACAATAACCTATCATATTTTTTTAAACTTACTGATATTTTCAGTTTCTAGTCTGTGGCATACATACACTCTGACCGTAGCAATATTACATTTTAATCATATATGGTTAATCGCCATTCACTTTGTCACACCAGCGAGTTACCGCGCAGTCTCGCTGCCCTACGAACGAGCAATATGGCGACTTACAGGTAGTTACAATATTTTCTCGCGCATCCATAACAATTATAAATAGCCGTCTACATAATAGATGAGATATCTGTGGTTGACATTAACGTGACGCATAAACTATGAAGTTAGCTACGCCTGACTGCATGAAAGGACAACTGGTAACAATGAAAAAGTAAAATACCATGTGCATATTTTTAGCTCAAATTATAAAAAAACCGGACAAATCCCAACAAAATTTTGAAAATCCGGACAAATCCGGATACCATATTAAGTACGGACTCATAAACAAAAATACAAACCTGTCCGGGCTAAATCCGGACGGTTGGTCACCTTATATTTTGAGTTTGACTATGTGGGTTTTCTGCTTACACATGTATATTCAAAAGGTTTTTGGAGAATTAAGAAGTAATTACTCATTTCGTTTCCGGTGGCTCAGCAAGCTCTCAAGGAAATAATTGTTTCTTACTGTTGAATTTTCTATGTTTAGCAAACCTCTTAGTTCTTAGTCTTTAGACTCATAATAAGGCGACGGGGTTTACCTCAATGAGCGGACGGGCGGACCTTATTTCATTGCGTTTTCAGGGTCAACGGTKACAGACATCAAAAAACTAATAAAATGCTTTTTTTTGTTGCAAATTTAATTCTCTACAAAATAGTTAAAAGCCTAATATGTTTCTCCAATCATTTTCAAAATAACCCAAAAAAAATTGTTTTTGGCAGCCATTTTTCGGCTATCGCTGCCGGGACGCGAAGGGAAATTCCAACATGGTATTCCTTATTATCCTAGGTATGCTTAATAGACATAAACATTCTCCGTGTTTTCTTGGTTTGCTGTCTATACGCTTTCTGTATTGTTTTGTCTTTGTAAATCGTAGTTATTATTCTTTGCTTTTCAGTGTCGACCGGTAAAGGTTTATTTGTTGCTTTCCTGTGTATATTATGTTTTATATGCTATTGTGGTTTGTACACACCTGTTTTTTCATAAAGTCACATCAGAAAGTTTTGTTGAAAAGCTGGGACCACTGAAATATAAACAAATTGTATTTGCTCAAATATTTAGAAAAACTTTGATTTTGGGAGTTTTGTTGTAACATCAGTTAGTTTAACTGTTTTGTAAAATTTTGCTAATATGTTCCGAATAAATAGATAGTGACATAGTCATGGTCTTCATATGTCTTGACTTGTACCAGTACTTTTGATCGATACAGATATAGAAATACTTTTAACTATCACTTTTAGAGAAACATTTTCTGTGCCATATTAAGTAATCTATAACTGTAGATTGAAATACAGGTTACCGCTTGATTTTGTTACTGCGAATTTTATAATAAAAGAAATAGCTATGAATAAATTGTAAACCTCCGCAACATCTGGTGTACAAACAAATGACTATGCGCGACCCGTTACAGACGTTTTGTCGGCCCGCTGTGAAAGTTACGCACATAGCAAATAGATGGCGCAGTGGTATCGATTTTCTTGATGGCAACCTGGGAACCCCAGTTTTTCGTTTAAAATGTACTATCGGCAAATGTTAATTGCCTAGGCGAATAGCAAAAGCTCATCAATTTTGCGCTATTTTACTATTTCCCATGGCAAATGTCAAATCATTTGCCTAAAATTGCTTTATGCCCACAACCTATATAAACTATATATTTAATTATTTTGGTATAATTGCTATTTTTGCGGATATAATCTTCCCAGTTTCTAGTCTCTATATGCATCTTTGCATGTGTCGTCATTTGAAGCATCCAGGTAACTAACTACCTACCTGATTAAAATCCGAGAATTAATTCCTTCAAAATGAGGATCTCGAGATAATAACATGTTAACATACGATTTGCAGTAAATTATTCACAAATTAATTTTATTCCTAAAAAGGAATTACCAGCAGTAAGTTAGTTTTCTTTGATTTTAGAAGTTAACATATGAGACTTTGTAAGATTTGTAATGGCCTTTGCTGTCATATAGTATAATCGATTTTGATATTTCAGATAGCTTACGTCTTCGTCAGAAAAACGGATAGGTGCAAAGGCCTAGCGTTAAAACTATTTCAAGCTTCGAGAGATTTGGGAGTTGACTGTGGGTATTCTGCTATTAGATGTGATGCAACTGGGGCATATAGGTAAGCAATATGTGAAGCACAGCTGACAGAATTTACTGCATTCGTATTTGATTATTTGGCAATTTGGCATCAGATTCAGGTCTAAGTACTATGTAATATGTAGTACCATTTGTTGCTTAACTGAAAAATTATCATAATCATAACGTCTTTTAACAATTTGTGTTTTATATAAATCGTTGTATACCCGGATCCGACTTAATAAATTTACATCATTTGCATAAAAAATAACCGTGTGTAGAGAAAATACTTATATGTGAATATTCCAAATTTAAAATGATAAATAACATATTTTCAAAATACAACTTTGGCTAACTTTATTTCAGTACTTAATTCTATTTAAATTTATATATTCAAGTGAAAACATAATTACGCACCGTAAACTTATCACACATAAATAAATTTTATATATTTCTTATCACATCGCTGCTTTAAATTTATTTCTAATGTTATGCAAAAATTATTTTTTATTAAACTGCTAGTAAGTAACTAAATCTGCCTTAAGTAAAATGTAATATTGAACATTGTTAGGGTGTTCTGTAAAAGCCTGTCTAGCTTTGTACAAATGAGTGTTGGCAAAATTTATTTACCAGTACTTTTCTTGTCAAATTTTGTGATTGGTGAATTATTCTAACAGAACTATTTACAGTGCAAGAATATGCGAGAAGCTTAAGTTCAAGCTCGTTTATGAAATGCCGTATTGCTCATATCTTAATCGCAACCATGTACCAGCCCTGAAAGTAACGCCGCCCCACGAGTCCTGCAAGACCTACGTCTATGCTCCGCACCTGTTTCTCAAGAAGTAACAACATTCTCCAAGGAAATAATTTATTTCACTACGTGACGATATCAAAAAATACTAAAATATGGCCTTGCTATTACGTAAAACAAAATAAATCTCATTTTAACGCAGCGTGACTCTGCTTTCACTACAAAAGCACTCATCAACTTCTGGAACCGATGCATGTAATTACGATAAAAACTTAATAGACTGGGCCACCGAATTGAGGTGTTACTGTTTCTTCTCCTCTTTGAATGCGTGCTGGCTGCCGTGTTCTCCACCTGATTTTTCTCCATGTTGCGATTCGTGTTTGTGGTGTGTTTCGTGACCTTTCTTCGAATCGTGGCCAGAGTGTTCAGAAACATGCTTTCCTTTATCATGCTCACCCTTCTTTCCGTGTTTGCCCTCCTTGTGTCCTCCCTTTTCGTGCCCTCCTTTCTTGTGTGAGGATTCCTTTCCACTGAAGTCTCCGTAAGCCTCGCCATATTTGTTGTGGTGTCCGCCTGCGTGATAATTGTCGTAGAATGAGTGTTGCTTGTTGTATTCGTCCTTAACAAACTTGTGGTGGTAGCCCATTTCTTTGTGCCCTTTTTTGTGTCCTTTTTTTTCTCCGAACTTACCAGACTTCTTTTTATGCCCACCTTCATCGTGATGGCCTTCATGTCCGCTGCTTTCGTGGTGGTGTTTCTTGGTACCTCCTGAAGCTCCGTGGTGTTTAGACTTGTGCTCCTTTCCTTTCTTCCCTTCGTGGCCGTGGTGGTGGTGATGAGATTTCTCGTGCGTTTTCTTCACTTCCTCTTTGTGAATATCGTGATGGGCACCATCCTTTTTCTCCTCAATGTCATCCCTAACTTCGTGATGCTTTTTTTGAGAAGCAGCAACTTCCTGATCGATCTTCTGCACCTGTTTGTAGATCTCCTCATTCAGGGAGGAAGTCCCTCGTCCTCGTCGAGTATACTGCTTACTTTCGCCTTCTTCCTCGTCTTCCGCTTCCTTGCTATCATCATCTTCCCCTTCACCTTTTTTCTTCAACATATCGTAGTAACTCTCGTACTTTTTGTCCTTCTCCTCGACTTCATCCTTACCGTGCCTCTTCGCAGTCGCTGCGATTTCCAAATCGATTTCACGKACTCTTTCTAATATCTKATCGGCGAAGCTCAGGGGAGCATGTGTCGTGGTCTTCACCTTCGCGTCTTTGGCCAAAACTAGCGGAAACAGTAGCGTGCACAGCGCTGCCAGAATTTTTGCCGGTGGCATGGCGCCGACTGACCGATTTTAATGCCGAATCACTTTTATATCTAGCCCTGCTAAGGAAGGTGTGCGATGCCTCCACTAAAAACGAACAAAAAGGTTGCCGTGCCGTTATAGTACATTAGCAATTTATGATGGTTGTTATGCAGAAGACCATTTCTCTTGTTTAGATTTAACGCTTTGGGTTTAATTATCAATAAACCACTTACACAAGCAAACTTGGGGAGAAACGCGACGATATCAGAATTGTTGCGGACAAAAAGCGCCAGAGTATATACCATGGCATCTAATGGGAGGGGTGTAGGTCTGGTGATGTTATGCTGTTTATGTAGGTGGGGACTACAAGTAGAGTTCGTAAGATGCAATGATTTGTGAAGATTTTAGTAATGGATGGTCAGTTAAAAGGCATTTATTTTGAAATTATTCTTACTGTGAAATAAAAGTTGCCAAAAATTAGAAGCCGGTTAAATTAAATTGAACGATGAAACCGCAATAAGGTGGCTAACCTATTCTGAACGGTCACTAAGTTAATATCAAATTGCATTCATATATTGAGAAATGAAATAAATTTTGTGCTTGTAGCGAAATATTATGTTTTTATTGAGGTTTTCGCTCCTATTGGATAAGTTTCTAGTGTTCTAAGAGATATAATTATTAAATGCTTAATAGTGTTTATATCACATGATTGTGCCTTCGGTTAATAATATCATCGTTCAAAATTTAATTGATATTTTCCTTTTAGCGCTAGTGGAGTATACGATAAGGTTCCTATTCTGCTCCTATGTTTATTGATTGTTCTTATTATAACCTAGTCTGAACTTTATACAATCCAAAACAAATTTGTCACTTATCTAGTGGATACGCTAAAAGGTCAGAAACAATAATTAATTTTACAGTGATAGACATTTTACATCAATTACATACATATTGAAACACATATACTCGATACTATCCTACTTAATAAGTAGAATAAGGACGGACATTTCGCAGGATGCTTGCTTGAAACCCGGTGTTTCTTATATAAGGTGTTGAATATTTCGTAGTGATATACAACACTATTTTTTAATAACTTGATATATTCGGATGCGCTACTTAAATACTGTAAAGACATATTTTGTTTGTAACATTTTATCTCTGGGTTGCTAATCTATTAACTTTCTACAAAAATTTGTCAAATTAAAATCGTGTACTTAAATTTTTATCCCAGTTATTAGTAATGAGAATAAAATACTTTGCAAATTACTGACATTGCATGTTCAAAACAGCTGCTATTTACTTACACCTCTTTACGCTTGCGATAGGCCATCTAATTTTGATTGTAAAATCATTTTTTCTTGTTAAAGATATTTTTTAGWGTGTATAGTCCACACAGACAGATTCGGTTTGGAATGGAAGACATATTTTAACAGATCTTTTCAGTCTTTATCAATACATGTTATTGACCAACACACATGCAAATGGTGCTTCGGGTTTTTGCTTTCAATAACTCAATTTTACGATATTTTAATTATCAAAGATACATATGTAATTTTAGGTTTGTATAATACTCGTAACAAGAAAACAAAGCTTGAAAAAGGTGGAAGCATTCTATGAAACGTTGCTAAAATAAAAATATCAATATCAAATACTTGGCGAAATACTAGCAGAAAAAGAAATAAAACATATACTTAAAAACCAACTTCTCCTTTAAGAAATAAAATTTTGTTGATTTTTGTTTTGTTTTTCTTTACGTGGTGTACATGACAACTCTTTCAAAATGATCTCTTTGTAAGTATGATTTATTTTTTTGTTCTACAGCAACAGACAATATCTCTCTTTTACGAGTATATAATACTTTCTAGTCTTTCTGTTGTTAACTTTCCCTAGACTAAAGCGTAATATTTCGATGCTAGGTATTGATAGTTTCTTGATTTGACACTTGTCTGTCAAATTTTTCAATTGTTTTATACAACTAATTCTAAGCTACCTACCTTTTAGTAAGAAATACAAAGTAACAAAGAAAGTTGTATAAGACTGTCAATATATTTATATTACCCATGCCAACACCACACACATATTTCAAAATTTCTGCTACGTCGCTTCAGTAATTTATAAATGCCCATAATAAGCCATTCACTGTGAATGAATAAAAAAGCTATCAGCCCCCAAAACATTTCTGTCTTAGTAATATCGTTATGGTAACGAAGAGCCATCCTTTGGTAAAAAAATCTGCAAGGCATTATCTTGTAATCACTAATAATATTGAAATACGTAATTTTAAGTAGACGAATGAATTTGTTATAAAAAGGCTCTATGCTCTGACAATCTTGAGGCCTTAGAAAAATAAAAAGTATACGTACATCAGCTGAAGTAATGCAACTGAATACGCTAAAGCGTTAAAATAAATCAAAAGTTTGGGGAATCGCAAATATTGGAGGCATTGTGGGCTAATCAGTCCATAGTAACACAGTAACAACCCACCCCGTATATGCGGATGCAAGAAGATACAAATACGAATCTTGTGACGTACAACCAGTGGGGGAGCTTTAACTTGGATACAAAGGATGGGCGAAACTGCTTTTAACTATGTAATAAAATAATATTTAATATAAAATAATTCGTTTTTTTTTAAATTTATACTACTTTTCTCTCAAAACAATGGACTACCTACCTACCTACCTATATATTGTGATATTGTCATGTATCTTTTGTTTATCAGGTATAATTACTTTAGGAGTCCAGACCCTTTCATAATTTGACGTTCTGCTATCATGTTTAGTTAGCTTTTGCTTTAGACAAACAAAAAGGATGGACATCGCACGTAATAAGTAACAACTAATCACTAGTAGCCTACTAGCATGTGTCTGGGGTATCTGCCAGGAAAAATAATGAACACTGACCTATGCTACCGCATGATACCGTAAACCGAATTCTCTTATTTGCTACGGATTTCTCCACTCCAATTTTTACGTTAATGAGCTGTACAGAAAATATCGTTGCAACACTGCTTTTGTTCCGGAAAAAATTCTGCTATGGTCGATACATCAGAAATTGTTAAATTTTTTGAGTTCTTTGACAGCTTTAAACTTTTTCCCTGCTCTACGCCACTGCTTCCAACAATATTCATACATAAAAACAGAATCTCTGCTTTCAATATACATGTTTACTTTTCATTAATCACGACGCTTGTAATGTAACGTCCAGCCAAAATAAATGCCGATAAAATACTGGCTTTTGGATAAATTAGTAGTCACAAATACTTAATGCACTGCTGAAATAGCTTACTCCTACACTTACAATTAGTTATTAATAAGAATACAAGAGATACGTTAATATTACAAAATCGCAACATAATCATTCTTTCTGTTCCTAATTTCAAAACAAGTTTACATGGATTAAAATGCATGTCTATGCTGTGCTGTCTACACCTCAACCAACTGCAGATAGTACTATTTCGCTGTCATTATTATTATTAGTTATCGAAAACAGCACGTTTGCGAAAATAAACTTTTAGTTAGCCAGGCACGCCCTAATTGAGATTACCTGCTATGACCGCTCGATCAAGAATCGGTAATAAATTTCAATTAGTGCAAGATGATCTAATTACTTTTGGGCCACAGGTTTTAACATAACCCGTGTCAAATCGTGTTGCAATTAGCTCATCTTGCACTGGTGCAACGAAGCACGGGGGAAATCCGTTGCAACGTTCCACTCAACCTACTTTCGGGTTACCTCAGATCAATTAAATTAGCGGGTTGTAATGAAGAATGTTTTATTACCTAATTATATCAAAAACTATATAAATATTTATGCACAATATAGAATCAAATTTAATTTGTAAACATTTTGCGCTACTTCCCAGTTCCTACCTTGGGACGACACCCTTACCTGGTTTTATAGTATACAGTTAATAAATGGCCCCGTCTAAATTAAGTTAATCGTACGAACAAATTTGGGTATGTTGAATAAAAATTTGCACACGTCATATGTGCATCAAGCCTTTCGAAAAGTTTGTCAGCTATACTTGGCAATACCTGCCTTACCTTCGTTCACTGAAGGCAAGGCAAATTTGTTGTTATTAAAAGCAGTAATACATACTTAGAGCCATAATTTTAGAAAGTTGTTGATCAACAGCCAGTAAGATAAAATAACATTAACGGCTTTCCTGAAGCAAAAATTGAAAATGTATATTTTCAACCTTTATGCCCGTTACTGTTTTCCGTTTGCTTATTGATATTTACGATATTCAGTAACAAGCTATTTTGTGGGGTAGTCCGTAAGTAATGCTCCCACCCAATATCCCATAAGACAAAATATCACGATTCAACTAAAGTTGCATCTTAGTCCAAATGTTAGTCCTAGCATAGATACAGGATATTAAATTACTATTTTTTACGATATATTTAATAACTTTTATAATGATAGAAATATTTGAATAAATTAGACTATAGGTGGTTTGTTGGCCAACAAATTTAGTAGATAGGCGGCTACTGGCCCGTCGCACTACAATCTACTTTACACTGCTTTCAAACGTCATGGCTTGTGCCTCTGTGTAGCTATTTTTTAGGCGCATTTTCATAACGAAATTTTTGGATTTTTTGTTAGTTAAAGAATATGCAAGGTTTTAAATTAGCTTTCATTACAAATAATAGACGTTAAACAAAAATTGTTATTTTAGATTTGTTTTTTTAAACTTTGTAATAATTAGTACTTTCTTCGTATTACGGCATTTTTTCTCCGAGTTCTAATAAAAACCTACTTAAGATCATGCACATTTACAAGGTGTATGTAAAAGGGATGGGAGGATAGAACATTTCGTTATTCACAAAATTTTAACTTCAACACTCTGATTATTTTATGGACTAAGATGAGCATTATTCATTCGCGATATTTTAACCACTTGAGTAGACGGTCCCACTATGTACTACTGCTTATGAGTATTAAAAGTCTGTTTTACAATTTTCTGGACAACAAAAAGTAGTGGCCAGTATAGGGGACAACCTTTTTAAATAACATTATAATCATGTCTTGAAGAAGTCACATGCCCTAGTGTAATTTACATTAATGCAATACAAACAAATTATAGTTTAACAGCAATGTTGTATGTATGTTTTTCTGGAAAAAAATTAGTTATTATCTGTATCTTACCCTAAAATTATTTAATACTGTGTTGTATAGTACATTATGCCCGTAAACAGATCTTGGTTCTCCAAGCATAATTTTATAGCATAATGGTCGTTTTATTTATAAGAAAGCTCTTTATACATCATATCCTTAAAAAATTCGCATATCTCTTAGTTTTAGTATAAAAATAACGAGAAACAATCAATGTCAACGTCAACAAAAGGTAATGGTGTGGAAGTATAATACCAAGTAGTTTAACTCAACTTGATATTTATACTGCTCTCTCACTATTCAAATTAAAAATTTTACCTTCTAATTTGTTCAGTGCATAAATGCCAAGTAATTACCTCATAAATAGAAATTCAAATATCACTCTTAAGATATTGGGAAAAACCTAAAATAAATAAGTATTTCACATAGGATAAAAATCATAAGACTACAGACCGAAAAAGTAATGAATGAGAATTGTGGAATAACCAGCTGACAGTATTGCTTCGTTGTTGAATCTTCGTCTTCTAATTTTTTACCATTCCATTCGGAATGTTGAAATTTGCGTAAATGCGTGTCGATCCTAACGCGAGCTGTCACACTTTTCAAATACACTCGGCAAGTCGTGAGGCGTGAAATATGGACCATAATTTCAACCAATTCCTGCAAACATGCAAAACATTTCTCTAGATGTTGAAAAACGCAACTGCGGTTTTGCAGCTGTGAAGAAAATAATTCATTATGTACAAATAATTGTTTATGGCGATGAGGTGTTGGCGTGAGAAGTAATATCTACACATCAGTTTTAATGATTTTAAGTGCACCGTTACGCCACTCACGTCTTGCACATTTGCATCCTGTACAGGGAATTATCAACAATCCTAGTAAATAACAGCCAAAGTATTCTATACCACAGTTTAACAATGAGCCTTCACTTAGGTACGTATATAAATATATAGCTTTGGTGACCTATTCACATTTACACAGTTTGTGCTTCACAGACACCAAATTTGTTGAGGTCCTTGTTATGTTAATGTTAAACTGTGTCAAGCACGTGATGTGTCAGCAAGGGTGATCGTTGTTTTTCTAGTTTACTATGGTCGATTCGACACTGCTTCGAAGATTCGACGAACCTGTCGGTTTTATTTTGGTCGTTACTCCATTTTCGGGTGACGGTGCGATCTTGTAATGAGAGGTTTCTGCTTTTGGATGGTGGAGGCGAGTAGCCATTGCCCTGAAACAAAAACAGATGAAAATATTTCGCCGAGCTGTTCTTTGCACTTTTATCTGCTCTTTAATAGATAAATGTGTTAGGTCCTGTTCTTTAACATATGCCAAGAAAATCAACGTGACCAGGTAGGTGTTAATATGATATATTACTGTTAAAGTCTTTTCTATCCTTTTAATGATACACTATTTCTAAGACATGTTGAAATCACTATTTTGCATAGCTTGTAATCCCTCAAACCTCACAACGCAACGTCTAAAAAAGAATTCTTAACATTAGGCATAAACACAAACCTCGCGCTAGATAAAGTAGAAGCGAAAGAAACAAAAAATAAACGAAGGGTATATTATAAAATATCAAATAAATATAAACAGAAGCATTGGGTACCCAAAAGCTCAAATGCAGAACTTAAATTAATAAACAGAATAAAACAAAAAAAGCCGCTGCAAATTGAATCCACATCAAATTGTCAAAATGTCATTTACGCTTTTATTTTTTATGTTATACGATCAATAATGACGTTTTGAACATTTTTCTCCACCCATTTTTTTCTAAGATAAACGAGAAATATGTAAAGAATCAAAAATATCACTATCGGAAAAATTCAACAAACTCATCGCAATATTCAAATATCTAAAATATATCAGTTGATTTTAACAAAAAATATTTTAATTGGAATATTTCTTTAGGAACGTTGTTTATGTTCTGTATTTAACAAGATAGGTTATTTTTATGATACTTTATGCTTTTTTTTGATTGCATATTGGAGCGGTGTTTTCTGCTCAAATACTTAAGCATTTAAAATGCGTTGCTAACACGCAGAATAATTTTGTTTCAAGGGTATATTTTGACTACTATATAAAAATCTGCTTTTAATTGTTACATGGGAATTTGCCATATACAAAAACCATCTTCGCTACAAAACTATACAAAGCAATGCATACATAAATAAGTATGATAAAACTGCCTTGATTATTCTTACATATTCATTAAGCAACGCTCATTTGAAAAATGTCCAAAAAACAAGCAGTAGCGAAAATGGATGTGACGCATAAAGTCGTTAACCCTACATTTTTGACAGTTACTTTTTACTTTTCTGGCATCAAACTGCGTCTTTTGCATTTATTCTACGATGCGTTGGGCATTTATTTAATTTTGAAACTGGTAGGACTGATTTAATGCATATTAATCCTGAAAACGTAATTGTTGCAATATGCAAATACGACAAATTACGTTACAGGACTGTGTAACCACAAGAGGCTATTTTACGCGGGAATGTTGCAGTTTTGAAAGTATTGTTAGTTATTCATGTAATTACATCAAATGAAATGTTCAAAATACACGATATGCAGTTAAAGCAATATACATTTGCCCTTCGCAATATTTTCAGAAACTGGGAAAATACCCAATTTCTGCGATACATTTTTATTTTAATAGCAAGATAGCCCAACCGAATTAATTTGTTTGTACCTTGAACGGGAAACCTTTATTCTTTGAACGTCAGTTTTATGCAGCAGCGAATACGCGAACTACACAGCAATAGTAATTTCCCTAGCAAAATGATATGCTAGTGCCAAATTGATTCGATACTTGTCTAGAATGACCAGAATTTTAATGATATAGTTATTGCGTTTACGATTTGCGCTCGTATAAGCAACGTAAGTTAAGGTATCTATAATAGAGAAGTAACGGATAGTTGTTTGGCCGGACACCGGTACCGGATATCCAGCCGCCGAAAACCTACGAATGCGTTCGAATCAATGCAGGCAATTTTGGGTGTTATAGTAACGGATTTTAGGATGCTTAGCGAAAACTAGTTATCTGCTGCGTTATTTGTTTGTTAGCAGGTAAGAAAGCACAACTGAAACATGTCGTTAGAGATAAAACAGGTCGCCTATTTGACAACATTTCGAAATTAACAACGAAAATAACATGTTTACATGAATCTGTGAGGATTTTGTAAGATTTAAGAACTTTTTACACTTTTTTTACCTTTTCGTTCAAATAATAAACTTATTATTAAAGTAATATATGTGATTTTAGTTTTTGTAAGGTTCTTTGTGACTTCTTGTAAATTTTTCAGCTTTAACTAAAAGCCATGACAGTTAAAAGCCATTTCCTGCTTATTTATACCTCACAAAGAGGTATGTGTTAAAGAATTTTAGGTAATTGTCGTAGTTTTGGAATATTCGGATACCGAGTTGCTATCTGGTGTTCGGCCGGATAGTAAATTTAGGCCGATTAGTTATCGGATATACGTTTCATATCTAATCTATAATACACCGCCAGATGTTTACAACAAAATTAATTCTAATATTTCTTTAGAAACATATCTTTTATTCCGTATTTAACAACATACTTTATTTTTGTGATACTTTAACTATTTTTCGAAATAAAGAGTAAAATGGGATTGCATAAAGCCAAACATTAAGAGAGGACACCATGCAGTATACTATTTAGATCTTAAAACTAATAATTCTTGTAAATTTGTTGATATGAAGTTAGAACAAGACTTTTAGAGTACCCTAGACTTAGATAACTATTATAAGTGTAATCTCAGCAAGACTTATCTATGTGTTCTGCTTTGCTATATAAACTATATCATGAAATCGTTAAATAGTTCATTTGGACATATATAGAAAGTAAATCTAAATGCATGACCGCAAGCCATGTTCTCTGTTTTCACGGTGTTAGTAAAAACTAAATAAATTAAATATATGTACCTACTAATAAAATAATGTCCTTGAAACCATTTCCTTTTAAAAAGCCGAGTTTTGCTTTGATAACTGCAATTTTTTACAAGCCATGTTGGTGTCACACTACATTGAGAGCTTGTAACTTTTTTTAGGTAATTAAAGTAGAAAGTTCTACAGAAACAATATCCAGTAATGATGTTTATCAAAGTTAGTTCTTCATGCATTGCTATATTTGTGGTTACTCTGTTATGCCAAATCGCTCCTACTATCTCTAGTATTCCCGGTAACCGTAAAACCACACATTCGTTTTGTGTCGCCCCGACAATTGAACGTCTGCAAAAATCTGCATATTGGATTTCCTCCATTTACGCTTGACGAATAAGCTAATTACAATGGGTGATGATCTTTTACGCCCTGATAGCGCTTCAAATTGCTTTCTCCGCTTATAAAATCGACCGTGGTTAGTTGACTTTTAGAAAAACGTTGCCAACCGGAAGCCTCGGCGGCAGGGAGTTTTTTACTGACTGGTCGGTAACCTAGAGAGCTGTGCGATTCATAAAAATCAGTTGTGTCATCCTGCTAATGAAGGGACAGGGCAAGAAAACGGTGGTGGGTGAGGCTTAGAAAGAATCTTGAATACCTTATTTCCATGAAAGGGCTTGTGATTACACAGTTTTTGTTGTTAACGGGCATAGTAATAAGCGTTCCATTGTATGTTTATGTATTTTAGCTGACTTTTCGCAACTTAGTATTATCACAAATTGTTGTCCCAACGAAGTTGAAATATAGACTGCTTTTTTGTGCAGTCTGAATTCTAAGACATAATATGTACAGGGTGAGCAAATGAGAGGTGGCCGGTCATATCTCATAAACCGGTAGCCCTAGAGCTTTGAGGTAAAAAATTTCTTAAGTAAAGTGGCCAAGACAAATTGCTGGAAAATATTTTCGAGTTTGTAAAGTTACCGCTAGAGGGCGCTGTGGTACCTCCAACTAACAAAAATAATGTTTGTGTCATTTTTAGCCTAATAAATGTCTGCGGTATTAAACATTTTAAGATTGTTTAGATTAAAATCTACCATTTTTGTTTAGAACATTTTTTTTTAAATGTCAAATAAAGGAGTGGGGGTCGGGTGAATATTAATATAGAAAATCGCTTATATTTCAGGTTTGGCTTGACCGATTTTAACCAACGAGGTCTCATTTTCAAGAGCTTATGTGCCTTTATAAAGAGCAATTTTAAGTGTCAGAACATAGTTTGTGTGTTAACCACAAGAGAGCCTTCTTTGAAGTTACTACCTAAATATCAATTTTTATCGAAATTTTCAAATGCAAAGTTATAAGGCTGTTTACTTTATTAAATGAACAATTGAATATAGACTAAAATGCTGAAAACTAAAATGGTAAAAACCGTACCATTTAAAAATTTCGGAAAACMCRCTCTTGCTGTTAACACACAAACTATGTTCAGATACTTAAAATTGCTTTTTATAAAGGCACATAAGCTCTTGAAGGTGACGCATCGCTGGTTGAAATCAGTCAAGCCGAACCCAAAATATTAGCGGTTTTCTATATTAATATTCACTGGTCCCCACTCCTTTATTTGACATTTAAGAATAAAATGTCCTAAACGAAATGGTAGATTTTAGTCCAAACAATCTTAATATTTTAAATATTTTCGAGTTGGTAAAGTAACCACCAGGAAGCGTTACACACAAAGTTAATGTTTATATCATTTTTAGCCTAATAAATGTCTGCGGTATTAAAATTTAAAAATTGCTTGGACTGAAATCTACCATTTTTATTTAGAACATTTTTTTGTTAAATGTCAAATAAAGGAGCGTGGGGCGGGTAAATATTAATATAGAAAATCGCTAATATTTCAGGTTTGGCTTGACCGATTTCAACCAACGAGGTGTCATTTTCAAGAGCTTATGTGCCTTTATAAAAAGCAATTTTAAGTGTCAGAACATAGTTTGTGTATTGAGCGCAAGAGGGCGTTTTCTGAAATTACCACCTAAAATCGTTTTTTCTCGAAATTTTTAAGTGGTGCGGTTTTCACCATTTTAGTATATATTCAATTGTTCTTTTAATGAAGTAAATAGCCTTATATCTTTGCATTTAAAAATGTCGAGAAAAATTGATACTAAGGTAGTAACTTCAGAAAACGTCCTCTTACGGTCAACACACAATTAATCTTCTGACACTTAAAATTGCTTTTTATAAAGGCACATAAGCTCTTGAAAACGACACCTCGTCGGTTGAAATCGGTCAAGCCAAACCTGAGATATTAGCGATTTTCTATATTAATATTCTCTCACCCCCACTCCTTTATTTGAAATTTAACAAAAAAATGTTTTAAACAAGAATGGTAGATTTCAGTCCAAACAAWCTTAATATGTTGAATACCGCAAACATTTATTAGGCGAAAAATGACACAAACATTAATTTTGTTATTTGGAGGTACCACAGCGCCCTCTAGCGGTCTCTTTACAAACTCGGAAATATTTTCCAGCAATTTCTCTTGGCCACTTTACTTCAGAAATTTTTTACCTCAAAGCTCTAGGGCTACTGGTTTATGAGATATGACCGGCCACCTCTCTTATTTGCTCACCCTGTACATTAGTAATATTGAGCAACAAAAATCAAACAACGCCATTACATGCTGTGACATTACGAGCTATTTTCAACAAGTTTTTATATATTATATATTAACTCGCTTTTTTGTCTGTTCGTCCGTTCGGTTCGGTACAAATTTTGCAATCGTTTTTGAACTAACTTCCTCGTGAGCTACAGACTTGAAACATTAAACATTGCTTGTAACTGGATGACAATGCAAAATTAACTCTCTTTTGTGTCTGCTGACACCTCTTTTTTATAGTCTTAATAATTAAGACAGCTTCATCATATACCGAACAAAATTATGACCATAACCTCAACGGACAGATTACGTTGACAAAACCGATCACCGTAGTTAACGTCGGGCCCAGCCAGTACTTGGATGGACGACCGCTTGCAGTTTACATTACTTATTTTCATCAAACTTTTGTTATTGATAAGCACTTTTAACATTGTAATATATTATCCGAAATTTCAGATTCAAAATCGATTGCAAAATTGCATGCATACAGGAGTAAAAACAAAAAAGCAGAAAATAATTATTCAAATAAAAATAATTTTTAGTTTTAAAGTGTTTGAATTGCACTATAAAATAATAATTTGTCCTAGCCCCGTGCAGACCTATAACTTCATGCAGATTCCTAGCCCCATACAGACTGTCCAGAAAATTTGTGATCATGAATTCTTTAATAGCTATAAAAATAAGATGATTTAAAACAAAAAACCTGGAGCGCACGCAATAGGTAACTGATGCAAGAATATGCTTCCCACGTTTTTTGTTTTAAATCTTACAGGTATTTTCAAAGCTATTAAAAAAATCATAATACAAATTTTCGCGTCAATACCTATGGGGTTAGGGATCTGCATGGGTTATAAATCTGTATGGGTCTAGGAGAAATTATTTTATATTTTTAGTGGCATTTAAAAACGTGGTAAAACAGCTCTGACTTATTCTTGTTAGTCAGTGGCGTGCCCTGTGGCATCCAGGTGACATCCCTCTTTTTAATTTCAAAAGATGCAGTGTGCTAAGTCTTATAATTCTTGTTATAATTTCCTTAGATGTCATTGTTTTTAACAGATGTGCATTCGATTGTTGAGAAATATCCATTCTAGGTTCAGATGAGACTTATTCTTTAGATTGTTTTTAATTCGTGTTCGGAATTTGCAAAGAGCCCCACTCTCATCCATTTCGCAATGTTTTAAAAACTAAAAATTCCTCCTATATTGTATTCTTTCAGGGGCAGCTATTAATATTGATTATTGTTGTCGAAAGCAATACTACTGTTTATTCAGGCAAAAATCTTATTTAATGTGTTTTGTCATGTTTTCTGTTATATATGGAAGTAGCATCTAGTTTATGCTGAACAAGAKGCAGATTTTCAATCCTTCGTCTCTTTAACCTTTGCATTAGTGAAKTTAYAACRCTTGTACGGTAATTTTAATAGTGTAATAAAGCTAGATGTATATTGTTCATCCGCACTGTCTTTGCATTTGAGTAACATATTTTTTMMCTCCATTGGATCTTGGAAACATTGGACTGGGTAATCTGTAGTTAAGTTCCMATCGTTACAGAAGACCTTGATTTCTTCGAAAGCCTGCTTCCTACAATTGCCTGTTTGCAGCATATCTGGAATAACATGCACCGAAAACTACCCTTTTTGTTCAATTGATTGACAGATGTACCACTTTAAGCTTCTTAATTCGTCGAAACGAAACAAGTAGTACTTCTGCTGGATCTTGTAAAACTAATGTTGGTTCTTGTTCATTACTAGTGCAGCTAGTCACACACATGTATTATGTGTTTGAATTTTTTTTGCTGTAGATGCCAATCCAAATGGCATTCTTTTATACAATAGGTATCGTTAAAAATGCAGTAGAAAAGGTAAGATGTGCAGCTCAATACGGTAAGTCACTTAAAACCATGAAGTCGGGAGGTAATTCATTTTAGTGTGTTTAAAGGGAAGCCGAAGCTAAAGCCGAAGTCGGAATCAAACTTCGGTATATTGTTTGGCTATCTTCTTGTGGGCTGACCTATTATAGACAGAATTATTCAATATTTAACTTGATTAATAATTTTGCAATTCACCATTTCGTTTCTTACCTCCAATTACTGCTTTGTATGGCTGATGTTGCTCATAAAAGGTGATTTCTAAAAACTACTATATATAGGCCAATCCTCATAATAGTAGAAGCGCGTTCTTAGACTGTAGTTCGCTCCAAACTGCCTGATTATTATATAAATATACTGTTAAGGCGAATGTGTGTAGTCAAATATCAAACATAACTATAAACAAAAGGTAGTAGTTAAGTGGTAAACTTGAACGGCAGTTCTCTTTTGGTGATAAAACTGATAAACAAGTAAAGTAGCATATTAAAAGTCATGCAGAACTCGCTCTCGCATACTTAGCTTTGATTAGTAGTTGGATTTATAGCAAACTAAACATCGAATAATTAGCTAGCCACTGCAAAAGTAAATTTTTTTTACAGATGGATTATTTTAAAAGACAATTGATTATTTCTTATGGTAGTATCAAGGAGAAACAACATTGTTTACATTACTTGCAGGTGTGCAAGGTGCTATTACTTATTAACTGTTAATTAGGTACAGTTGTTAAGTCGTTCTCATTACAATGAATTTGCATCGGTTGTTTTAATTGTATCGTATAGTTCTTTGTAATTATAGACAGTGTTAATTATAGTAAGATCCGGCTTCATAGATTACAAGTGAATTAAATCAAATTTCAAGTAATTCATAAAGCTCAACAAAACTCATAAATACACTAGTCCAGTGGCAAACGAATAAAATACTTCGGTCAATGAGATGCAGAAAAAATGAAAATAAAATTAACATGTTCCGTTCTATTGTATGGAATTTTAATGTTATTTAAATACAAGAAAAAACAAAAAAAAACATGTTGCACCGAAGATTTAACACCGTGAGAGCCTGTTCAATAGCAGATCTAGCCAGGTAGACACAATAATAAATATCAATGAATCAACTAAAAGTTCGTTAATTCGCAGTGATTAGCGTGCAGCTATCGTTACGCATTATTAATTTTTGTTTGAATGAAAACCTACCGCAAATATATCTGTGGGTTTGAAATTTGTGATTATGGTTCAACGTTGATGAATGGAGACCACGGATGCGAAAACGAATCGCTAATTTAGCAATTATTATTCCCAGGCTTGTTGCGTTATGCGGTTGGTCAACAGCAGGGCAAATTTAATCATCGACAGTTTATTGAAGCACTAATTTTAAGTGAAGTAGTAGGTAAACGTAGTTAGTTTTAGAAGTTACACACTTACAGTTAGCCTTACTTGCTAAATTTTCTTTATTTTTAGGTTTATAATAATTGTTTTCCCTAATGCGGTCAAAAAGTGTTATTAGTTGTACTACTACTGTTAAATTTCAAAATATAAATACGACATAAGGAATAAAATTTGTTGAAATATTAAATAATAGTTCAACATAGGTATAAACTATATAACTAAAAATTAAAACTGATCCATTACACAAGGTAGACTTGTTATAATTAATAAATTTCTTAAAACAATATTTTCAAATAAAGTGGATATATCTATTTTTAAGAATACTTTTAATTTATATTTTTCGACGCCCTAGATATCGCAAACGAATTAAAATCGAACACTTGCATTAATTGTTATCCATCTACTGCCATTTAGCCTGCATCCTGCAATCTTMTAATMCAAATTGTAGCTTTAGCACATTATAGACATGGTTATATTGTGGCTTTAGTGCAAAAAGAGATATGGACCTAAGAAGTCCCAAAAATTTGTACACAAATTGGCTCTTAAGGACTTTACTGTTAAGTTATCGCCATTGGGCATAAGATATTAACTTGTTATTCATATTACAGAGATGAAATAGTTTAAAAGACAGTAAAACAATAACTTCTTCGCATATTTATCTCAAAAAACTAATGCACTTAGCAAGAAATTTAGCAGTAGACCTTAACTAGTAACCATTTCTAATAACATCTCTTTGTAAACTAAAATCAATAGCTATGTAATAAGAAAATATAATCTTTCTTTCAGTTGCTAGATTTCAGATAGAACCGCTGTGCTGTATTCAAATATTGAATTCAAAGGAATTATTAGATTCAGAAAGCCCTCAAAGTGAAATATTCTATTCACGAAAGTTCTCGAATACTTATAAGGCATTCCGTTCATAGAACTTTTTCAATATAACATATTCGATTTTGAAAAGCTCTTGAATACAATATATTCGGTTCCAATACTTACCAGAAGCACTTGAGGGCACTGGTCGTACGCCTTCGCTTTGTTGCTCAGCTCGTTCTTCAGCTGCCATCCTTGCAGGTACACGTGCGCGTTCAGTGGCGTCTCTCCCCTCTTCAGTCGCAGGATGGATTGCCATCTGAAACGTCAAGCATGCAGAGTGGATCACGAGAACGAAACCTCTATTTACCTTGTCACGAGCTGAAGCACCCGCGACTGTTGTCCGAACTTCCGAAGGATGCGCGACGCCCGCAGGGCCGCCTCCTGGTAATGGGGTGTTGTTGATAGCGTCCTCCAGTAAAGTTTCAGGGCCGCGAACTTGTTTCCTGAAAGAATGACTACGTTGAGGCTCAAGTCGTGGTATGTTCGCAGGGATCCCGTTCTGGATGGGTCAATGTAAACGATGTTGCTGGAGCGTGCAACAAGTATCGTAGTGACGTCAAAATTTGAATACATCAAAATACTCAAATTATGTGTGCGTAGTATTGATGACAGAATAGGAAATTTGAACTGGAATAGCCAAAGTGGAGACAGACTTTATTACTTCAAATTATTGCGTTTTTAGATTTCTTATAAACAAACAGTAAATGGTAATCGTTATTTCGTTGAAAAGTTTAATCCCATTCAATTAAATGCATACAAAGTCTTGGAACGCAGCCTACTACCGCAAAACTTTCGGAGATCTTATTTGAAACCAAGTCAGTTGTTTTAGTTAGTATGTATGGAGGCACCTGTTCAACAGGTTTGTCATAAATCGCTATTATTAGTTACCTATCAGCATTTATACTGACCGTATCAATATCCATATTTCTACAGAGTTTATATAAATGATTCATGCAACGCGGATGGAGCTGATTTCTAAATTCTTTGTGCCGCCTTTTTGTAACAGCTGCCAAACTACAATATGCACGGCGATAGTACTAAAGGTTGCAGATAATTGTCACCCCACAGCTCCGAAATGTGAGCTTTCTGCAATCTTAAAGTTAATTATCCCACAAAACACTACAGAATATGTTTAAAATACACACTCCCAGGCGTTTTCTCATATTAAAATATAGCAAATAATTCAATAATCGACAGATGACAAGTAAGCAGTAGTTGTGTTCACCTTCCTGAGAGGCGGCAAATTGATTTAGGTAATCGATAATTTCCACAAGCGCCTTGAACGCATGAATCATTTATAGAAACCCTGTATAACAAAGATAATGACTTGACATAAGCAATGCAATATAATGGATTATTCTTATACGATTAATTTCCATGCCATGGCGAAGTCATTACATTACTTATAGAAAATGAGATGTTTGATAAAAAAGTTCTGCTTGTGGATCTACTTAACTAAATCTACATATCATATAATTATAATAACAACTACAAGGAAACTGCACATATTTACAGATTATGGTTCAAAGACATGATTTTGTTAATTTTTGAGGCATTTAACCTGTTGCGGCGATTATTATTTAAATACAATACAAACGAATGAAATTAGGATTGCTAAGCACTATAAGCAGCTAGCTGCCGTGGCTGTGCTGTGTTGTAGGTTGTACCTACGGTTGTTAAATCGTTTGCGAACGAACTGTTGAAACGAACTCTTTTGCAGGAACTACTGGCTTGCGTGAACTGACTTTCCAAAGAGAACTGTTTTTGATATCTGTAGCCCTAGATTCAAATATACCAAGTTGTCATATCGTACGTAAGGAAGCTCAGTGTTCGGTGCAAAATTGTGGTTTTAAAAGAATGTTTTAAACTGGTACTGTGTATGTTTGAGTAGCTGACGCTCCTTCGCTTTACTTAGCATGTATTACAAACCGAAATTACATTTAATTACAATGTGTTGTTCAAAAACTTAACCTACATAAGCGCGCGTGTAGAACATTGCAATTTACACGTTGTACAAAAATTGTAATGTTTTGGAACCCTGGATGATTCCATTATAATAAGATAAAGCATATAAGTTCTAGATCGCTTATATTAGGGTGTTATTCAACAACAGATTGCAAGTAAATAGTAAATGTAACTTAAGTTTGTAATGACTACTTAATGATACAGGGGAATGTAAACCTACTACAACCTATTCTTTTATCTGTGACGTAAACTACTCAAACACAAACAGTAACACCTTAAAATATTTCTTTAAACTATAATTATGTTCAGAACATTGAGCTCCTCTTACGTACTGTCTACATCTATGCCTGCCGTATGACAACTTGGTTTGTTTGGATCCAGTATCTTGACATGTCGCTGCAAAATGATCGACATCTACATCAATACCTATGTATATAGCGTATTCATACTTTCACTATAAATGTTGGTAGGTACCTAATTAGGAAACAATTTGTGACAAAATTGTTGAATAGTTGCATGCACAGATACTAACTAAAATAGATAACTTGGTTTTACAAGAAATCTCGGACCTTTCTGCGGCCCAAGGACTGCTTTGCGGGACTTGTATTTTGTACGTTTTATGTTTTTGACGGGATCTCATTTGATTTTGCAGATAGTAATCTTATTCCTTTCGGTTAATATTTATTGTAGTTATCTAAGTATTTTCTTAAAGTCAACTCCCTGCATTAGTTTTTTTCAGAGGCTTTGGTGTAACAATTTTCCACAAATGTAATTTGATTATATTCAGCTATAAGAAAATAGGACTGTTTAGAAAACGGGACTGAAATTTGGGGATGTTTCAGTGTTTGCTTCCTTGATAGGCTAAACTTTAAATGAATGTAAAATTTGCTAGAAGTACCTTAGGATTTTGATGATTGGTGGATGAGTGTGTCAGTGAGAAA
Organism: Rhyzopertha dominica; assembly: GCA_025024175.1. Classification (NCBI taxonomy): domain Eukaryota; kingdom Metazoa; phylum Arthropoda; class Insecta; order Coleoptera; family Bostrichidae; genus Rhyzopertha; species Rhyzopertha dominica. The sequence goes on from QCXZ01000137.1 coordinate 57,914,240, forward strand.
ATTTTAAAAAAACTTGGATTGGCAATACTTCGTCAACTATAAAAAATATAAAAAGCGTGTAATTTGGGAGTACACCTATCTATAGTATGTCCTCTTGGTCCACAAAATTTGAAGCTTCTAACTTAATCGACAACGAAGTTACATAGGGGTCGAAAATGCCCTGAGCGGCTTCGAGAAAAGCTTTGCTCAACTTGGAGCCGGCACTACTGCGCCCCCAGATAATGTGTTTGGAGTGATTTGCGTGACTGACTGTAAGAACAGCAACAAGACGGTAAATTCTGACATCCGTGCAAAGGAATATTAACAAAGGTCTTCAAGTGTAAGTCTTTGCGTGCACTTGTTCAGTGTTTAGGACGTCTATTGGAAACAGATGTCTAAAGCGCTTCGGAAGGCACGCAAACCTGTGTCTAGGGTACGCCTTTCGACGACTGACATTTTTTACATATACAGCTGTTTACTAGACGGCATAACGCAGTCACGTGAAATTATTTACTTACATCAAAGTACGTAATGTCTGAGATTCTTTCACTGTTTTTAATAAATAAATGTGTAAATAAACATACCCAGTTATTGCACAATACGAGTAGTAGGATTTTCCTACCAAAGTGCAGAAAGAATAAGAAAGAAACTTACAGCCTGATCGTGATCTTCCGTCGTGTATCTCAGTAAAAATTTTAGAGAATTTACGATTTGAACAGCTGTATGTACTTTTATCAAGTTAGTATAAAAATTGCTCAGAAAATCCGGTTTAAATTAACAACTAATGGTTAATGTATCGGCCTTTCCTCCTTGGATGTTATGGTTTGTACAAAAATGGATATAAATTATTGTTTTTTTTGCATATTGTTGAACTCTGCGACCTTACTGGGGTGTCAAATGGAAGCACTTCTAAAGGCGTACGCGACTTATGCCTGATTTTCTCACGCCCTCAGGATCAGGACGTCCTTTAACACTGGCGGATGTTTATGGTAGTCGGAAACGATATTTGTGACTGACTTATGCAGAGTACACCTTCTTGTATAACGTAATGAGGGTTTTCACAGATTTATGGTCGGCCACAATAAATTACTTAAATTAGTTTTTTACCGTATTTTAAGAAGAGTCCGCTGCAAAACACTAGAAGGTGCCGTACTCTAGTACCACTTATGACATTTTGTAAGTAAGAACTTGTGAAGCGGTAATCGTGCGTTCTTATAATTAGTTTCAAATATTGCTGCTTACTATTATAACTGATTTGACACGTTCTGTCTGATCGACGGAAACATGTTTCAGAGCTATTTCCCACATTATGTGACGAATTTGCAAAAAAAACTCTCCTATTGTAACTGCACCTAAAAAACCTCCATAAAATTTGTATGACCATGGATTATAAACTTAAAATTCAACGGCATGACATGCTCGATTATTTTATAGTTTTTATTTTGTGTTGTACATTTGTATTAAAAAAAGGACTAGGTATACAAGTACTAAGAAATACTCCAGAGGGGTATTGTACATTTCTCGTTAATTATCTATCTGCTTTAAAGTTTCCTGACCTTTTTGTAGGAAACGTAAAGGTGTTGTTCTTGTAATCTTGTTAAGTGAAGGCAGCGTTAGTTACTTTTTTAAGAATTCATTATACTTAAATAAACGGGCGGCTACAACACTATTCTCCAGTTGTGATTCTATAATACTAAGTACCTACTAAATAATTTATGTTGTTGGAAGCTTCGTTTTTATTTGTACTGAAATGTACGGGTTCGCATAAAACGCAGCAAAACTAAGTCACGCACTCTTACTGTTATTGTTTTGCTTAAGTACAGGCTGGGGAAAAGAATAGCGCTATTTTTGGTAAGTCTTTGTGAAAAGCTGCTAGGTCACAGAAGAGAGCTGCAAGGCTCGGCGGACACACTAGATAGGGTTGTTGATGTCTTAGCTCCCTGCAGCGTAAAATAGTGTGGACTAATAGCAGCGTGCGTTCGCCATACAAACCTATTTACGCAAAATTGCTCAGTCGTGGCGGTGCAATGCACATTTCATTGTATGCCCAATGCACACGAATATTTTTAAAGGCTTAAGTTATCAAACCACGTTCTTGAACCATACCAACTGTAGAAGATGCATTCCACCAAGTTATAGCCAGTGTACACAAACTATGCTTGAAAGTCATGCAGTATTTCAAAATGGACTTACTGGTGTATTGTCAAAAACTGGCATCACCTACACACCTACAAGATATCTCATATAAAACAATGTGAACTAAAGTTTTCATGTTTTGTAATAAAATAATAAAATGCTGTATTAAAAATTGTATTTTTTTATTTTAAAAATTAGTAGGTTCTTTTGCCGCACACTGTAATTAAATTCAGCTACCAGATTGCATGTGCTGATTGTTTTGTAAAGAAAATACAAGCAACTAAAGCTTCAAATTAAGTACGTATAATTTACCATGGTATCACCAATGACAACTATACATATATGTACACACATTGTGGATTCCATTGTTTAGATGGATCCCAGTAATTTATGCAAGCAGAACTTTTGCATTTTTACCAAAAAGAATCCATATGAAAACACAGATATTTCAACAACTAGGTACTACGGAAGTTTAGTTTTAGACCGAAAGGTTATTTGAAATTTCATATTCAAACCACGTCTTCTTTTCATAATTTACAAAGAAAAAAACATACAGATATATGAAAATGTTAGGATTTATGGTCGTTTCCAGCACAGCATAGGGTTTCCAGTGTCATCCAAATGTCAGCGTGCAATGCAGTAAAGCTAAAGGGTAAACACAACTAATACCATCACAGCCTTACAGGTTTTGCGTTGAAACTAGAATACTAACAAGAATTGTATGCGCTTTTATTAATGTTATTTATTAAAAGTATACTACTCTTCCTGTGTATAACAGTCACTACAATTTCAGAAATGATTAATCAGTTACTAAGAAGATTTTAGCAATACAAATTTGTCAACGCAAATATCTGAAACTCCAATAAAGTTGTTCTTACAAGCTCAAGTTTCTGTAAAAGTTCTGAGGCAACTTTATGTATCATCCTTTATAGCTGCTTTCAACTGCTTCCAAAATAGCAAAATGAATGTTAAAAGAACGTTCACCATTTAGGGGATGGTATAGCCTACTCAATACTAACTTTTAATTATCTCTAGTAGCGGGCTAACCAAATTTTTTTCCACACTCACTCACGTGGTTTCCTTTTTTCTTAGTGTGAAAGTACATGTATTTCAAGAGTTTTAACATGACTTCCTTTTCCAGGTTTTGAATAATTTAACAGTCAGCTTGTATTAAACATTTGCTAATTTAAGAATAAAAAAAAGTGAGTCCTTAAAATGTAATTGGGGTTTCGTATACTCTGGGGGGGGGGGGCATTGATAAATGACATTTGATTTTACTGAAAAGTACCAATTATTTTTCCTATCTACATCGCATTTTGATCTTCTATCCTAAAATGATGGATGATGGCAACTGTTTTGTGTAAGTTAACTCTTGGTAGTAATAACAATAGTAATAAGGAGAGTCATTGAAAGCTTCTGTATTTCTTGTGAATCTTCTCAAACCAAGTAATTATGTTTCAACTAAACCGTACTTGACTTTTGCCCAAAGAAAACCACGCTTAACACAAGAAATTAAGTGTGCTTCTGTGTTTAGGCCTTACAATCTACAAAATATTTGAATTAAAAGTAAATGAAAAATAATTTTTTTAAATATATAAGGTGTGTGGAAGACCATGTATAACTGGAAATGATATTAATTGTATTTTAATATGACTTGAAATATTGCAGCTGTATATGCTCCGCCCAAACACGTCTAACGTATTCTGTAAAAACTACAGTCTGTCTCTGGTCTTTTCCATAACATATATGTATACCGGCTGAATTCGTGTTTCACCACAGCATAATAACTAACAAACCTAAAGCCCGTCTAGCTGCTCCCGGCTTCCCGATTCAATTTCTCTAAATGAGGTCAACATACCTTTGTTGTCCAGCCAGTGGGCGTACATGGTAATGTAGTAAGGGTCCTCGGGGTTCAGACGAACGACTCTCTTGAGTAGGGCACCCACCGTCGGATCCTTGGTCCCCTTTAATCTCGCTAATTCGATGTACGCCGGGGTGAACGACGGCTCAAGCTGCAGGCATCGCTTCAGCATGCGCTCGGACTCGGACGATCGGTTCGTCTTTCTGTAAAGCATGTAGTATACCTTTAGAATTGATATTTTATCTTTGAAGCGTTAGAGAACGTTGGAATGATTTTGTGCTTCTGCATGTCAAGCGTATACAGCAAAGAAGCTTTAGTGATAATGAGAATCCCAAATTGTGAAGGAATTACTTATTAGTTAAAGATTTTTTAAAGTTTCTTGAACCGCGAATTGAAAAGTGGCGTCATTTTAATTGCAGTTAGTACTGGTACTTTCGAAGAGATACGAGCTTGTTTAAATGACAAAAAAGGTGTTTACTTTTATGCATTCCAAAAATATGGAGAGCTATTTGTAATGTAATTTAATGAACTACTATTCCCTCTTGCAAACCACTTAGAAAATATTATTTAAATTATAGTTTCTACGAAATTTACTACAGCTATGGCAATTCGAAAAAATATGTAGATGTGAAAATTTAGTTGTGTCCATTTTTTTGTATAACTGACAGTGATCAAAGTAAATTTTCCAGTATACCTAAAAACAATTTTGAAACGGCACAAACACTTCATCCGCGTTACTATCAGGAGAAAGGGGAGGAAAGTTTATGCTCAGAAAGCATATTATTCGCTTATTTGGCTGAAATGAGCAAAAATATAAATGCTGTTCAACGTGGACATTTTACTCCACGTTAGACGGTTTTTAAATAAAATAAGAAATAAAAAAGTCAGAAGGCCCCGAATAAAACAAAAACAATAACACCTGGAGAAATAAAGAAAAATCAACGCCGAATAACCTGATATAATTTATCTTCTGGACAAAAATTATATTATTATATTAAAATGCATGTCTATCTTATGCTGTCTGCAACGCAACCAACTACAGACAGATCTGTTTCGCTATTTTTACAGCTCATCAGTTTAATTTAGCATGATGTTAGTAAAAAATTGTATTATTAAGGCTGCTAGGCGGCTTTGTCATCATGTTGTAATGCTGATAGAGGGCAATGTAAAACCTAACATAGTTGTTAAAGATTTCAATTATCGGAGTTATGAATGCATGTGGTTCTGATGATGTGTATAATGCAATTCCGGGATATGAAAGATATGGGTACAAATTATTAATAACTGCGCTGAAAACAAAACTAATGTAGTAAATGATCATTTTTATAATATTGTGAAATAGTATGTGTAGAAATCTTCGCCCATCCCATGTAACCATAAGTTCATTTTTTAAAATTACAAAACATCTAAATGCACCATAAAACGGATAGAGAAAAGCAAATAGGAATTTATTTAAAACTACAACATTCAGAACAGTATACAGTTCACTGTCATAGCAGATCTTCAGCTACGAGGGTAAATGCTTTCAGCGTCCATAATATAATAAGATAATATTTTGTCGGATAGATCGCTGTCTCTTAAAAACACTGACAAAAAATTAATGGTCTGACGTTTCGATTACACCTGTAATCTTTGTCAAAGACGAAGAATCTCAAAATTTGCCTGACACAAGTTCAAACAAAATTTTGAAAGTAAATAAACAAATCACCAAGGATGGGAGACGTCATAGAAACAACGTGTCAACCTGATAAAAAAAGGAACCTAACGATGAAAAAGGAACTACCTACCTACTAGATATCCATGAACTACTTGATAAAAGATAACTACAAAATAGCCTTCCAAATGTCACCTAATTCATAATTTCCACAATCCCTACTAAAATTATTAGTATTCCTACAAATTTCTATAGCTTCTTTTATTAGACATTTGTGATAATATTTTTCTCTATGTAAAATTTTTGTTTTATCAAATGCAATCCTGTGTCTAGTCAAATATGAGTGTTCAGCTACGGAAGATTTATCTATCTGTTGCAACCTAGTAGCAAGTATGCGTTTTTTCGAACGCGTACCTACTTTTCTTTTAGTTTGACCTATGTAACACTTTCCGCAAGAACAAGTAATTTTGTAAACACCTTCACTCTCTAAATGTACTTATCTTTAGTAGAACTTAAAATTTCATCTAAATTATTATATGTATTATCAACAACTAAAATATCGTGTTTTCTAAGCATCCTCTTTAATTTTTCTGAAAGGCCTTGTACATAAGGCAAACTCAATTTCAATTTACTTTGTCGTGGCTGGGAATTTACTTGATTTGGATGAGAACTTTTATTAAAAACTGAGCAAATATTCTTACTACTATAACCATTTCTCACTAGCGCTGATTTAAGATGATATATTTCTTTTTGTACAGAACTTTTGTCTGATATCCTTTGTGCTCTAACAAATAACGTCCTAATAAGACTATTCTTTTGAGAAGGAGGGTGGTGAGATGTGGCATGTAAATATCTGTCTGTGTGTGTTGGTTTTTTGTAAACCTTGTGTCCTAACTGTCCAGTATTTGTTCTGTAAATTTTGACATCCAAGAAAGGTAAACTACCATTGCTTTCTATTTCCATAGTAAATTTTATGCCAGGAATTTGACTGTTCAAATGATTTAGAAACCTACCCAGCTCTTCTATACCGTGGGGCCAAATAACAAAAGTGTCATCTACGTACTTATACCAATATTTTGGTTTAAGCTGAAAACTGTTTTTCGCTACATGTTCAAAATTTTCCATAAACAAATTGGCTACTACAGGACCTAGAGGTGAACCCATTGCACAACCTGATTTTTGTTCATAAAAATTATCGTTCCATAAGAAATAAGTAGATTTTAAACAATGTTCGGATAATCTGGCTATCGTGTCACCTAAGGGATCGCTATTAAGCTTGGATTTGATGATATCTATCGTTTCAAGAATGGGTACTTTCGTAAATAAAGAAACCACGTCAAAACTAACCAAAATATCACCTTCATAAATACTTAATAAAATACTTAAATCTTTTATAATATCGATAAAGTGTGAAGAATTTTTGATGAAACTACTGGTATTTCCTACATAAGATTTTAAATAGTTGGCACAAAATTTTYCCAATCTGTAACAAGGACTGCCAATCGTATTGACTATGGATCTTAACGGGACATTGGTTTTGTGGATTTMGGGCAAACCATACAATTTAGGTACCTTACAATCGGAAGCAGTTAAAAGAGACTTCTCCTCATTCGAAAGATTTGAACTTTTGATAAGATCATTGGTAATTTTGGAAATTTTTGAGGTAGGATCTCGGGATAATATTTGATATGTTTCCTCATCTAACAACTCTCTAACTTTATTCTCGTAATCTGTTCTATCTAAAATTACTGTGGCTGAACCTTTATCTGCTCTAGTAACTATAATGGACTTATCTGTATTCAAATCCTTAAGAGCATTCATTTCCTCAGATGTCACATTAGGTTTGGGCGTACGTGCATTTCTAATAGCGTGGCATACATCCATCCTAATCTTATCCGCTTGATCTTTCGGAAGTAGTCTTATACAAGATTCCACAGATGACATTATCTCCACTTTTGAAATGGTCCGTGGCGTTACAGCAAAGTTCATCCCCTCCGCTAAAATATTTACAGCAGCATCTGAGACACTCTTTTTTGACAGGTTTATCACAGTGTTGTTGATGTTGGTTTTAACTATGTTAGATGATTTGAACTTATTGTGTTTAATGGTATTGAATTTCTCAAATTTAAGTATGTTTTGTTCCTTGACCTCGTTAAAGTGTTGTTTGTATACTTTTTATGTAAACTTTATTATGTCTTCAAAATCTTGATAAAAAATGGTGTGGGATAGGATTTGCAATGTTGTGTTTATGCCTTCATCTAAGAAACCAAGTTGTCTACGTGTGTCGTGTATGCGTTCCCTAATTAAAGCAAATTTTGTTTGTAGCATAATTTTATTTGACTTGTATGTGTTTATGTGTGTTTTAATATTAAGAAAATTTGGTACGACCTTTTTATCTCTGCAGAGTTTCAAAAATACTAATCGGTTTTCGAAGCTCGCTTTCTTCAACGAAGTCCTTTCTAGTCTTCTACATACTCCTAGGATGTACTCTCCGTAGAGTCTTCGTAAATTTTGTTTGAACTTGTGTCAGGCAAATTTTGAGGTTCTTCGTCTTTGACAAAGATTACAGGTGTAATCGAAACGTCAGACTATTAATTTTTTGTCAGTGTTTTCAAGACACAGCGATTTATTCGACAAAATATTATCTTATTAGATCTTCAGCTACTTTCTACATTGATGGAGGTGGCGATATAACAAGTCTAAAAGGTCGCGGTGGCTGGAGATATGCCTACAAAGCTGAAGGAACCATAGTCCAGTCCTTAAAAAATTAGATGGCAATAGCCAGTGGACAACACCGTAGCTTCCACATTAAACTCCATTGCGATCCGTAACGAAATTCCATTAAATTCATCCACTCTATCCGTACAATTTATCAATTATTGCTAGATTACTAATGTTCATTGTGTTGGAAAATAAAATTATTACAAAGTTGTATTTTTCTAACTTACATATAAGAAAAAGCGTTACCCTTGTAAAGTTACTATATTAAAGTATGAAATTTTTTCCATGCATGTGTATATGTAGATTTTCTATATACATATAAACAACTGACAAAAAAATAATAACAGCCGAACATTTAGAGAATCCACAAGCTAACTAAAGATTATAGACAAGCTTTGGAAGTAATGTAAGGTTTTGTAAAGCTTGAAAGTGATTTACCCCTAAGTTACCAAGTCACATGACAAGTGTAGTTCTGCATGTTTTTTATGTTTTATTATGTAATGTACGTTTGTATATTTGGTCGATTGAAAAATTTACTCTCATGTTAATCAAGATAAAACTTACAACGTTTCTGAAAATTAGTTCATCAACTATTAGTAGCTTAGAATTTAAAACGATCTTTATATAACTCCTATAGAATTTTGGCGTCTGGTCTAAATTATTCTAGATTGATTTGGTCGTGTTTTATACAGGTTATTGTTAATTGATTATTACGTTATTATTTTCCTGTGGTTTTGAGTCATATTTTGTACAAACGTGCAGGTTCTTAGTCTTTTATTTTTGACCTGTTCGCCATTTTGTTGTGATAAAAATTTGTTAAGTTTCATGTTGGTTTGATAGCTTTCAGTTAACTTTAAGCCGAATACCGAATTATAATAATACCGAATGTTAGTGTTATTGTTTAGTTAAATTACCAAAAGTAAGTGTTTATACTAGAACTTACGCTCTTGTCTAGCTGACAAGTATCCCCTACTGGATTAATATCGACGGACCTGAATATTAAGTAAAGGAGAAGTTATTTGGTACATTAAAGCTTTCAGGTCAAAATTGATATACACTCCCTATCAAGTTTAAAGTCGTAGGCACAAGAGCATTGCCATTTAACTACTTGCTAAAGACCATTAAAATATGCAAATGTACAAATTTTCAGTCGATGTAGTAATTGTATTGTATCATTAGTAAAGGTATGTATGCAAAGCTTCGGTCATTTACTTTTGTTCCATTAAAAAGTTAGGTATGTGAAATGTAGAGGTTCTGTTGCGGGCATTTCAATTCCTATTTAGTAAATAAAACTTTTGGGAAATTTCTCGTGACGAAATAATTAAAACACAATCATAGAAGTTTATTTTCATAAGTATCATATGCCATTAATGAAAAGTATATTTTTAGAGTCCTGGTACTTAAAACGTGAAAGGTGATGTTGCTGCCGTATATAAATAAGGTTGATGACCGTAAAATTAATAGGCTGCCGCCGTGTATCAATCCTTTCTGTGGTTAGAAAGGTTTTTGAAGCTATTATTATTAGAATCGGTTTTTGTCTTCCTAATTTAATTTAAAATTCTCTTGTAGGTTTTTGCTGCGATAAATTTGTTGCCGCCAATACGCTTTGTAAAGTACGGATGAGTAAACTAGCAGAGTTTATGAAAACAGTTTTGGCATTACTGATAAAATTAGATCTACAACTGAATGGGATTAAATAATACTTACTGACATAAATAATATTMTAATAATAAAAAAACAGAGAGATCAAGAAGTCCCAGTTATTGTTCCTGGAAGAAGTTAGAAACTAAACAAAAGTGTTTCCTTGTGGAAAATAGAGAAATTCGCAACGCCTTTATATTAGATATTTCTTCCGTACCGTACAACTAAGATTACAGTGAATTCTGCTTAGTGTTTTCTCGAGGCTTTGTTCTCTACGTTATCTATCACCTCCTGAGGTAGACACTGTTATTCTAGTAACTTATAGATTCTACAACGTACTAGACTGAAGGCGAGTAAAGCAAAATAAGGTTAAATTGACATAAAACAACAGATAAAAATTAATATTGCTTTTTTGCAACCGCAAATTGTCATTTCAGTAATTTCCCAATTCTAGCCACTGTAGTTTCTAATTTTATGACTAAGGAGCTCACACTTAGGAGGATCAATGCAGCACTAAATGAATTAAAATGAAGAGATAAATCTAGCTTTCTATCATCTAAACGTGCTCTCCATAGAAATAGGCTTAAAATGAACTTAAAATTTTACGTTAAAATAATACTTGTAATTACTTGTGGGTCGAATGAGAAATAATTGGCGATTAAGTATTAATGTTTACACTCGAGTAAATTAAAAGGGCGCGGGCGTAATAATAATCAAAACTGTTGGGTAGCGATTTGCTGAATAGTAAATGAACAGATTTTATGCGATATAATAACTTGACCATTACCAAATGTTTGAACTTGTGTCAGGCAAATTTTGAGGTTCTTCGTCTTTTACAAAGATTACAGGTGTAATCGAAACGTCAGACTATTAACCTTTTGTCAGTGTTTTCAAGAGACAGCGATCTATCCGACAAAATATTATCTTATATTATGGACGCTGAAAGCATTCACCCTCGTATTATTTTAATTCATTTTACTAGATGATTCTACAATCTAGCGCAAAACGTTCGCTGCAATACTAATTACATTCGAACTTTTGTGTCGAACTTTACAATCATTCGCGACCAAAGGAGGAATAACTCGACTCTAACTTGCATGACAGCCACAATTAGAACTCTGTGCTGTGGCAACAGCAGTGTAAGTACTAGTGATACAAATGGTTACTTTGTTCCCTGTTCTTAATTTCAGGTTCTTGCAGGTAATTATTAGCAGAACGGTGCATAACTTCGGCCCATGATTAAGATAACGTGCTCTTAGTATTCCAAAACATCGCATCGCTGTTTCACATATCAAATGACAAAGATTTGCAAGAACTTCTATCTCTCAGACTTCAATACAGACGATTAAGGTTGTTTAGGGTGAAGCACTTTGAAACGTTACCTCAGTCTGAGTATATCATCTCTACATTACACATTAATCTGCTAGGGCTTTTTATTTTTGTAGATTAAAGTTCCGTGGATTAATTAATTAATAAAAATACTTATTTTGATACGTTTCGACCTAGCAGATTAACAGAAGAGTTTCACAAATTATACCAAACCATTACACATTAATGTTTGTTTTTATATTAAAAAAAAAATTATTAGTAGGTATCAGTATCCACCAAGGGATATTATTCTGTTAAGTTATTAGGCTGATTAGCATTCGTTTGGTATGTGTCTTGTGTCCATTTCTTTCTTTTTTTATTACACCTGATTAATAGTGTATTTAGTCGCTAATGTTTACTGCTGTGGCGATAATCTTTTAAAGTCTGCGTTTAAACACAAACTCCCCGGAGAGTACGGATGCTGGCCGTGAAAGCGTCAGTTACTATATAAATAGTGTATTTTTTGTAACTGCTCTTTTTTGTACATCTCTTCTAGCCTCAGTTATATTCTCAACGCGGAAAATCACACGTGAATAACAATAGTACCTTGGAAAATTTTGCCTTTGGGTTATCGGGTGGCATAACCGAATCAGGGAGACAAGGACCTTTTCTCAATACACCATTTCGCTGAATTTCTGTCCTAACCCAATATACAAAAGAATAACTGAATGTAATAGCGAGGTGTAGAAATTACCCTTATTGGAAATATTACATTTATTATAAAAAAAGTCTCGACTTTTTTGGCGTTTTTTTCAGATGTTACATGAAGTAACAAATTAAAGGAAATAGTACAAACAAGCGGCATACCATTCTAGTACACATAATTCAAGGAGACAGAAACTGTCTTTTCAATGCACTTGCTCATCAAATATATGGTGAGACACGACAAGTGCTCCACATACACAAGAGAGCTAAGAGCTACAACTGTAAGATATATCAGACAAAACCTCCAAAGGTTCGAAAGTGGTTTCAAAAAAACTGTGAAGAAACTACAGCGAAAATATCAAGAAACTAAACGACTAAACGAAAATCGCAATTCACATGTAGGATGAAAATATCATAAAATTACGCCCTTTTGGTAATGAACAAAGTGGAGAAGCAGTGGACACAATAAATATTGCTATGCCTACGTGTAGGCTGATGATGTGATACAATTAGCGCCATCTATCGACCATAGTAGCAGGCATTCTACGTGGACACTGCAAAACATTAGGTAGTAATCCTAGTAAGACATAGATGGTTGGGAATGTCAAGCCATAGATAAATTAAGAAAGATACCCAACCAATGTACAAGATAATTTGTTAGCTTTTAGATCTTGATTGTAGAGGGCCACAGTAGTTGGTTCTTAACTTCACTTAAGATATTCATCACGTCGTTAACTAGTTCTTGCTCTTCTAATTTGCCCGTGAGTGGAAAGGAATAAGAAACGAAAATTACCCTCTCCTTAGGTAGCGCGGGTTGTCGTTACAAGCTAACGCTGACATACGTACAACAGATCTACTTGATGTGAGTCAGAGAGAGATGGGTGGTTAAAAATGTGCTGCGCTAGATTGGGGCGTGGTGTGGTATTACCACGGCCCAAGTGGGTGCCGACTACCCCGTGTTGCCAGTTTCAGCACAAAAGGCTGAATCTAGCACTTTTTGAAATTTTGCAACTTTTGGTAATAATTAAGCACCATTTCAACACTTGCCGGCGTAATTACTACTTTAAGTTTTTCATTCATAATAATGTTTATATAGTGCGGCCAAAAAGCGCACATCTTTCAGTAACCATGCAACTAATAATGTTATCGTATATAGGTACAGCGCCATAATGAATTACGTCCGTTTTGAACACTACCTTATTCCTAAAACGTTTACCTTCTCCTAGCTCGAAAACGCGTTGGTTTATCGGAAAAATAACTGAAATAAAAGTTTAAGATGTCAGCTACTTTGGTGTATAAAAATTTGCAGACTCGCGTCATTTGTCGAATAGGAAAATTTTTTTGTCTGGCAACGCCGAATTTCACAGCGGCAACCGGCAAGAGTAGGAATGCGAGTAAGGTCCAGAATAACTGTACAGCTGCGCGATATACGACCTTCTGGTACAGCGAACGCATAAAGTCAAAAGTCGGACATAGTTCATATTAGAGGCATCATTATAATCAGCCTGATTGTCATAATAAGCAGAGTTTATGTTGTACCAAAATCCTGAAATTTTAAGCGCTGATTAAAATAAAAACTGTTTGCCGCTGCACATTTTTTAAATTGAAATGAATTTAATTTTTGACTCTAGCTCACTATCCGAACTACTGTCACTTTTATTGTGTATTGTTATAAATAGATCTGTAATTCATGCAAAAACATGCATTAATTTTCAATATATATAAAAAAACAGAGCTTACTTTAAAAGATTTAGATACCTAGGTCTACATAAATATACATTAGCAAAACGACAATAATTGCAAGAGGGAACGAATAATCACAGAAACTATTTGCAATTGAATATCAATTCTGTGTGCATAAAGTCGAGTATCGCGTACCTTTTGGGCTATTTTGAACCATACTCGCATGTCCACGGACGCCGCTGTGAAATTCGACATTGCTACACAAAAATATTATGCCACAAACTATGTATTATATTGCGAATTTGCACACACCAATAAACCAACGCGTTTTTGTGCTGGGAGAAGCTAAACGTCTGGCGAATTAGGTAGTGTTTAAAGCGAACGAAATTCATTAAGGCGCTCTATAAGAAAGCATAGTGACGGCGTTATTAGAAATTTAAAAAAATTATATTTGCCATTTAAGCAGCAGCATAGTATCTTAATATAATAAAGGTGAGGTACCAAAGATATTTAAAAAAAACAAACAAGAATTTTTACTTATTTTGGAAATTTACCCCCCACAACCCTCTGCACAGCGCGCTTTTTTCACGACTAAGACAGTTGTTTTCCTTTTTCGATGAGGAATTATTTGAAGGCAGTCGTAGCTTTTAGCAACAAACTGCAATGGAAAATCATTTCTGGAAAGCTTGTTATACCTGGCAAGGTCTACTATTAGGTAAGCTACTATATAGAGTCGTATCAATCGGGCTAATTACTAGAAGCCGTAGGTATAGCACCTTAACAAATGTTTTTAAAGGTACCAACCAAATCTGTTGTATTTCTGGATATATTTTATATACAATTTATGCACACTTTACCAAAGAACATGTTTTTTTTATTCTCTGATTAAAATATTGACGCGGGTCGACATTAGTATACTTTTGTTCTTGACTTTAAAAAAAAAATAGTGAAGAGATAGTATATTACTGCTCGATAATAAAGAAAGATTTTTAACACAATATTGATGTGCTTATGACGGCGAAGTAACAAAGTCAATTACCTACCGTCACAAGATTAAACTAGTATAAAATTTGCCAAACGATTCGCTTGCGGCAAGCAAATGCGACGACTAGCATTCAGGGAGAGTGGGGAGGTTCCACTTATTAGTTATTAATTAAATTAGGGCGCCACCAAAATTTTAACACGAAAGTGTCGAAGCAAAGATCAGCCGCCCTGTAAATTTTGGAAACAGGCTGAATAGTTCGCGTCCACTGAAAGGCAAAATTCAAATCATAAGTAAAAGACAACTGGTTGATTGCTACCCCCTTTAATGACCAATGGCATTCGATAATTATTACAAATTCAACGGCACGAATATATCAACGCATTCATGTACTACAAAATGTGTAATGTCAAATAATTAACGATGTTCCCCCGTATAGAGCTCTATGCCGGTTCACACAACATCCATATTAAATACGAACAGATGCAAATGTAAATTAATGACAACACATATAGTGAATAATGTAAACACGCATTAAGACTTCGTGGCGGATTACTTGAGTAGATGATCTGATATCGGCGTTAAGAGTTAAAGAATGAGCAATAGCGGATTATTGAAAAGCACAATTAAATTAGCAGCTCTGAACGCATATCAGTTCATTCCACGTAAAAGAAAAGTTTGCTTAGCTGTAAGAAGCGTCCTCGAGCGTCGAGATGCAGGTGTCGGCGTTGGACGGCACGTTCAGCGGGTTTACGATCGGAAGCGTCAATTTCGCAAGCCCTTGCAGAGTTCTCTTCAACACAGATCTATGCAGTAACCATAAAAAGCAACACTGCTGAGGGATGGTGGTTAGAAGCAGTCGGCAGCAACCGGTGGTATTTAAGAGCTAGGAAAATCCCTTCTGCGCACTTTCAAACGCTTGGAAAATCCCTGCCAACGAAACCCTACAACGCCAAATGCACCCTATTACTTCACTATTGAATATCTAAAGCTGTTACATTACCTCTACAGGAGGGTTCTGCTTATAAAGAGCAAGCAGTGACTATGATGGTCAGCCAATTAATTCACCGAGTTTCTCAGCTCCGCAGCCAATTCAATCCCAGAATATGGATACTGAGCTCAAGCCACTAATACAACAGGCACAATATACTCAGTTTAATAACTATTAGCACTAAACTAATCCCCTTACTCAACGAGGGTAAGTATAAAAGAACTTTAATCACAGTGCTAACACTGGCTACGAACGAGGTGTGAATAATGCTCTCGAAAACGGGAAACTTGCATCTGCCACCCAGGTGGGACAGCAGAAAAACGCTCCAAAGAAAAACGGCGCGATAAGAACAACTGCGGCAAAGAGCATTTAAAATACGAGTAAATGCGATATACAAGGGACGTTAAAGAAGTCGCAAAACTAACTGTTACAACTCCCCCCTCACTTGGAAAGAGGTAAATTCCAGAATTTACCGAATTTATCGATTAATTAGTAATTAAGATGGTAATTGAAGAAAAACTGGAAAACGACCATATGGGAAATGGAGCATCAATCATTTTTTTTTTAGATTAAACAAACATATACACTTAATATCAAAACCAACGTACTTTACTAATCTTCCTCTGGGTTGTAGACAGGCTTAATATCCTGTACATGCCATACACCTTTCGAATGTCCAGTATCATCTTCCAATTCGTATGAACAAGTACCTAACTTTTTACGAACTTTATAAGGCCCTACATATTTGGCACCTAGCTTAGCGTTGTAATAATCGACTGCGCTAGACAAACTCTTATTCTTCCGCCATACTAACTGGCCAGGCTCATATTTTACGGGACGACGACGCAGATCGTAGTAGTGTTTATTACGTAAGTGAGCTTTTAAGATACGTTGCCTTACATCGAAATACATTTTCCGAAATCCTTCCAGGCGTCTCGCGACTAACTCCGTACCTGCATCAGTACTTGGTGGAATATTTACCCGCATGCCATATTGGTCTCCGCAAGAAACATATTCGCGGCCAAAATTTACGCAAAACGGCGAATAACCTGTAGTTTCGTGCTTGGACGTTCTAATAGCACAACCGACCGAAGGTAAATATAAGTCCCACTTTCGTTGGTTATCATGAACATACGAAGCTAACATAGTTTTAACAATACGATTAGTCCTTTCCGTAGGATCAGAAGATGGATGATACAAAGGAGTGTAAAATATGCGTGTATTATATTTCTGACACATACTTTTAAATTCTTTACCAATCATTTGTTTGCCATTATCACAAATAATAGTTTGCGGCACCCCATACACCAAAAATATGTCTTCTTCAACATGAGTGGATAAAGCCTTTGAAGTAATAGATCGCAAAGGTATCAGAACAACATATTTGCTGAAGAAATCGGTGACTACTAGGATGTACGCATAACCCCTAGTCGATCGAGGTAGCGGCCCCACAAAGTCAAGGCTAATCATTTGCCATGGTTTATCAATACTCGGCCTCTTACCCATGACACCAGCTGGTGCTTTTTTGCTCAGGCTTGTGCTGTGCCCATATGTTGCAAGATTTAACATATTTGACCACGTCTGCACGCATTTTAGGCCAAGTGTACTTATTGTGTAAGCGCCAGTAGGTCTTAAATATGCCACCATGGCCACACTTAGGGTCATCATGATGAGATTTCAATAATTCTTTGCGCTTATTCCTCGGAACAACCACCTTCCAATTATCCGCCTCATCAGCAAGTTCAGGCAAGTTACGCTTTACATATTTATATAAAATATTATTCTCGGATCTCCACTTCGGGTATAGTTCTGGATAATCGGTAACACGCTGCAACATTTTCTGATACCAAGCATCCACACCATCACCAAAATCCAAGGTGGATATATCCATCGGTACTGACCTCGAAAGAAAGTCAGGCACAACATTGTGTTTGCCCTTACGATGTACAACGGTATAATCGAAAGCCTGAAGCCTAAGAGCCCAACGCGCTAAGCGCCCAGTCGGATCCCTTAAGCGATCCAACCATAGAAGAGAATGGTGGTCAGTAACAATAGTAAATCTGGTTCCCTCAAGATAGTGACGTAATTTTTCTACTGCCCAAATCACACTAATAAGCTCTCTCTCCGTCGTGGAATATTTTCGTTCACTTTTAGTGAGCGAGCGAGACAGAAATGAAATAACCTTCTCACCGTCAATGTCTTGGGTAAGAACTGCACCCACACCATAATCCGACGCATCCGTGTGTAATGTGAAAGGTTTTTCAAAATCAGGGCAATTCAAGATAGGTGCTGTTACAAGAAGTTCTTTGATACGACGAAATGATTCGTCACAAGTGCTAGACCAAACAAACTTGGCGTTCTTTTTAGTTAATTGAGTTAACGGAGCAATTATGTCTGCAAAGTTGGGTATAAACTTTCTATAATAGGATGTCATACCAACGAAACGACGTATTTCACCAATTGTTAGAAGGAATAGGCACTTTTAGGATAGCATCAAACCTTTTGAGGGTCTACATGGAGTCCACGCTTATCGACGACGTAGCCTAAATAATGAAGTTGGGGACGACAAAACTGACACTTGTCTTTATTGACTGTGAGTCCAGCAGCATGTAACCTGTCAAATACCTGCTCCAGGATCCGCAAATGAGTTGAAAAATCTGGAGATACGACAACTATGTCATCTAAATAAACTAGAACATAAGGCTCCAAGTCTGCTCCTAATGCACGATCTAATATGCGTTGCCAAGTTGCTGGGGCATTAGTCAATCCGAACGGCATTTTCTTGAAATGATACAAGCCTCTTCCCGGAATCGTAAAAGCTGTGTATTCTCGAGATGATTGTGAAACGGGAACTTGCCAGTAAGCAGACTTAATATCAATGCTACTGAGATATTTAGCATTACGAAGACGGTCTAGTATAGCTGACATGTATGGAATCGGATAAGCATCCTTCTTGGTAACGGAATTAAGTTTCCTGAAATCCACGCAAAACCTATACTTGCCATCCTTCTTTGGCACAAGAAGAATGGGTGACGACCAGCCACTAGAAGAGGGCTCTATGATATCCTGTTTCAGCATCTCGTTCAACTCTTGATCTATCAGTTTTTGTTTAGCAGGGCTAACCGGGTAATATCTCTGCTTGATCGGAGGAGAATCAGTAATAATTTCGTGCTCACCCAAGTTAGTGATACCTAAACTAGTACCCATCAATGTAAACTTTTCTGCAACCAGTTTATCCAACGCAAGTCGTTGTTCCATGGTAAGATCAGACTCATCATTTATGACACAAATCTCTTTGCAATCTTCGACAGAAGAAAAATGCCAAACATCACGCCGTAAATCTGGAACTATTCCCATAGCGATCCAAAAATCTGACCCAAGCACAAGTGAATGTCGAAGATTAGGGACAACGAGAACATCAATAACACAAACGCGTCCCATAAGACAAAAAGGAACCGCCATCGTTCCAACACTTGGACATATTTGGCCATTTGCCACAGTACAATCAGTTACTTGTTTTGTATTAAGGGTAAGACCTAGTTGCAATAAGGTGTCATACCCCACTTTTCCTACTACAGTAGAAGTCGCACCAGAATCCAGCAAACCGAGAATAGGGTAGCCAAGAATAGTTACCTGGAGATAAGGCCGTTGATCATTTTTTGCATGTGAAATAATGTAATCAAGAAGAATTTTATTTTTAAACTTAGGTACGGTCGACAATTTCGGGGAGAACTTCTTACGACCATTATTTATTTCTCCCCTCGCCCGTTTCCCGAACAAGTTGGACACGTGCGAATTGTGAATGACGGTTTACCACACTGATAGCAGCGCTTTTTCTTGGGGAACTTACAGTCCCTCATAAGATGACCAGTCTCGAGACAATTCCAACACTTAGTCGAGCCCTGAGATCGGAACTCATAGACTTCGGCAGAAGAAGACGCAGAGTCATGGCACGAAGAGCTAGCCATACCCAAATACGCGAAATCAGGCTCCACCAAATCACGACGTTTCTGATTAGAAGGAGGTTTATACGCATCCGCCCTATGTTTTCTTTGCTTCCAATTTCAGACACTCTTCTTCCAGCTGGGCCATATTAGCCACTGGAGGAAGTTGCATAGTATAAAATGGCGATAAATTCCTGGAAATAATTCCCAAACGCACATCTTCTGGTACTACTCCATACCGACCAAACATGACGTTCATACACACGAGATAATCAACTATACTTTCCGAAGGGTCTTGTACCCTGGACATGATTTCTTGTAATAACCGTGGTTTGTAATCAGGAGGTTGGTAATGATGAACCAAAAGCTTAGACAATCCCTTCCAGTCACGGAAACGAGAACGATTAGAACGATACCAAAGTAACGCTTTCCCATCGAATAAGTCAATAGCCGATTCGAATAATTGTTGATCCGAAACACCACGAGCAAACTGAAGTTCTTGTACCCTTTTCCAAAAAATTGTGTACAGATAAATGCCTTGCATCTCCCGAAAATTTTAAGTTCCACTTAGAAACAGGTTGAGTTTTTCTGACCAGAAGTCGCGGGAATATTTGCAACAGCGGAATAATTCATGGGGCCACCCGATGCCACAGACTCATCCACTGGTAAATCACCGTCAGATTGATCCGACACGCATGCTTGTAAATAAAGCACCAACATCGTCAGAATCCTTTAGATACTGTACCAATCTCAAGCGCTTCCATAAGGTTTAGTATTTGGCATCATCAATTGCGAACGATCCCTTAATATTTCAGGGGATGACTCAGATGAAGTCGGAATCCGATCATTACGCCTTAACAGATGCACTAACCGTGTATTAATTTCGCGAAAACTCGGCACTCGCCTTAGTACCAGAAAAACTCATTTATCAACGCTTCAATTTCATTTAGTTTAGTATGAATAATTTTTAATTCCTCAGTGGGATCAAAAGTCCATACTTAGGATAATGCAGAGTCTTATCAACCTTCTCGAATCTCAGCAAAGGACGCAAGTACGATCTTAACTCGGCAACCGTTTCCTCATCCGAAATCGCGACGCCCCTCAATTTAAGTTCATACTGCAGTTCGTCTTTTTTTAAGTTAATTGATAACCATCACGTAATCTGACATCTTTAATAAAGAATCGACAAACAAACAAACAAAATTAATTAATCAAAATAATACTAATACGCAATAAAACGACGGTAAAACGCGCAAAAATCAGAGTGCAACAAATATCCTACGCCCTCTATATATGTTTGTATAGCCACCGCAATATAAAACAGCCAAGCAAAACTTAACATAAAACTTTAGCGATCAACCAAGCAAGGTGAACAATCAACCAGAAAAGACAAATTAATTTGGCCTGGCCCCACGTAAGGGCGTCAAATTCTTATGACGGCGAAGTAACAAAGTCCAATTACCTACCGTCACAAGATTAAACTAGTATAAAATTTGCCAAACGATTCGCTTGCGGCAAGCAAATGCGACGACTAGCATTCAGGGAGAGTGGGGAGGTTCCACTTATTAGTTATTAATTATAATTAGGGCGCCACCAAAATTTTTAACACGAAGTGTCGAGCAAAGATCAGGCCGCCCTGTAAATTTGGAAACAGGCTGAATAGTTCGCGTCCACTGAAAGGCAAAATTCAAATCATAAGTAAAAGACAACTGGTTGATTGCTACCCCTTTAATGACCAATGGCATTCGATAATTATTACAAATTCAACGGCACGAATATATCAACGCATTCATGTACTACAAAATGTGTAATGTCAAATAATTAACGATGTTCCCCCGTATAGAGCTCTATGCCGGTTCACACAACATCCATATTAAATACGAACAGATGCAAATGTAAATTAATGACAACACATATAGTGAATAATGTAAACACGCATTAAGACTTCGTGGCGGATTACTTGAGTAGATGATCTGATATCGGCGTTAAGAGTTAAAGAATGAGCAATAGCGGATTATTGAAAAGCACAATTAAATTAGCAGCTCTGAACGCATATCAGTTCATTCCACGTAAAAGAAAAGTTTGCTTAGCTGTAAGAAGCGTCCTCGAGCGTCGAGATGCAGGTGTCGGCGTTGGACGGCACGTTCAGCGGGTTTACGATCGGAAGCGTCAATTTCGCAAGCCCTTGCAGAGTTTTCTCCAACACAGATCTATGCAGTAACCATAAAAAGCAACACTGCTGAGGGATGGTGGTTAGAAGCAGTCGGCAGCAACCGGTGGTATTTAAGAGCTAGGAAAATCCCTTCTGCGCACTTTAAAACGCTTGGAAAATCCCTGCCAACGAAACCCTACAAGCCAAATGTACCCTATTACTTCACTATTGAATATCTAAAGCTGTTACATTACCTCTACAGGAG
>QCXZ01000137.1:57936361-57991813 GCA_025024175.1 Rhyzopertha dominica
AACGTTTAACCTTCTCCTAGCTCGAAAACGCGTTGGTTTATCGGAAAAATAACTGAAATAAAAGTTTAAGATGTCAGCTACTTTGGTGTATAAAAATTTGCAGACTCGCGTCATTTGTCGAATAGGAAAATTTTTTGTCTGGCAACGCCGAATTTCACAGCGGCAACCGCAAGAGTAGGAATGCGAGTAAGGTCCAGAATAAACTGTACAGCTGCGCGATATACGACTTCTGGTACAGCGAACGCATAAAGTCAAAAGTCGGACATAGTTCATATTAGAGGCATCATTATAATCAGCCTGATTGTCATAATAAGCAGAGTTTATGTTGTACCAAAATCCTGAAATTTTAAGCGCTGATTAAAATAAAAAACTGTTTGCCGCTGCACATTTTTAAATTGAAATGAATTTAATTTTTGACTCTAGCTCACTATCCGAACTACTGTCACTTTTATTGTGTATTGTTATAAATAGATCTGTAATTCATGCAAAAACATGCATTAATTTTCAATATATATAAAAAAACAGAGCTTACTTTAAAAGATTTAGATACCTAGGTCTACATAAATATACATTAGCAAAACGACAATAATTGCAAGAGGGAACGAATAATCACAGAAACTATTTGCAATTGAATATCAATTCTGTGTGCATAAAGTCGAGTATCGCGTACCTTTTGGGCTATTTTGAACCATACTCGCATGTCCACGGACGCCGCTGTGAAATTCGACATTGCTACACAAAAATATTATGCCACAAACTATGTATTATATTGCGAATTTGCACACACCAATAAACCAACGCGTTTTTGTGCTGGGAGAAGCTAAACGTCTGGCGAATTAGGTAGTGTTTAAAGCGAACGAAATTCATTAAGGCGCTCTATAAGAAAGCATAGTGACGGCGTTATTAGAAATTTAAAAAAATTATATTTGCCATTTAAGCAGCAGCATAGTATCTAATATAATAAAGGTGAGGTACCAAAGATATTTAAAAAAAACAAACAAGAATTTTTACTTATTTTGAAATTTTACCCCCCACAACCCTCTGCACAGCGCGCTTTTTTCACGACTAAGACAGTTGTTTTCCTTTTTCGATGAGGAATTATTTGAAGGCAGTCGTAGCTTTTAGCAACAAACTGCAATGGAAATCATTTCTGGAAAGCTTGTTATACCTGGCAAGGTCTACTATTAGGTAAGCTACTATATAGAGTCGTATCAATCGGGCTAATTACTAGAAGCCGTAGGTATAGCACCTTAACAAATGTTTTTAAAGGTACCAACCAAATCTGTTGTATTTCTGGATATATTTTATATACAATTTATGCACACTTTACCAAAGAACATGTTTTTTTTATTCTCTGATTAAAATATTGACGCGGGTCGACATTAGTATACTTTTGTTCTTGACTTTAAAAAAAAATAGTGAAGAGATAGTATATTACTGCTCGATAATAAAGAAAGATTTTTAACACAATATTGATGTGCTTATGACGGCGAAGTAACAAAGTCAATTACCTACCGTCACAAGATTAAACTAGTATAAAATTTGCCAAACGATTCGCTTGCGGCAAGCAAATGCCGACGACTAGCATTCAGGGAGAGTGGGGAGGTTCCACTTATTAGTTATTAATTAAATTAGGGCGCCACCAAAATTTTAACACGAAAGTGTCGAAGCAAAGATCAGCCGCCCTGTAAATTTTGGKAACAGGCTGAATAGTTCGCGTCCACTGKAAGGCAAAATTCAAATCATAAGTAAAAGACAACTGGTTGATTGCTACCCCCTTTAATGACCAATGGCATTCGATAATTATTACAAATTCAACGGCACGAATATATCAACGCATTCATGTACTACAAAATGTGTTAATGTCAAATAATTAACGATGTTCCCCCGTATAGAGCTCT
Source organism: Rhyzopertha dominica (assembly GCA_025024175.1). Taxonomy (NCBI): domain Eukaryota; kingdom Metazoa; phylum Arthropoda; class Insecta; order Coleoptera; family Bostrichidae; genus Rhyzopertha; species Rhyzopertha dominica. The sequence goes on from QCXZ01000137.1 coordinate 57,938,263, forward strand.
ATGCCGGTTCACACAACATCCATATTAAATACGAACAGATGCAAATGTAAATTAATGACAACACATATAGTGAATAATGTAAACACGCATTAAGACTTCGTGGCGGATTACTTGAGTAGATGATCTGATATCGGCGTTAAGAGTTAAAGAATGAGCAATAGCGGATTATTGAAAAGCACAATTAAATTAGCAGCTCTGAACGCATATCAGTTCATTCCACGTAAAAGAAAAGTTTGCTTAGCTGTAAGAAGCGTCCTCGAGCGTCGAGATGCAGGTGTCGGCGTTGGACGGCACGTTCAGCGGGTTTACGATCGGAAGCGTCAATTTCGCAAGCCCTTGCAGAGTTCTCTTCAACACAGATCTATGCAGTAACCATAAAAAGCAACACTGCTGAGGGATGGTGGTTAGAAGCAGTCGGCAGCAACCGGTGGTATTTAAGAGCTAGGAAAATCCCTTCTGCGCACTTTCAAACGCTTGGAAAATCCCTGCCAACGAAACCCTACAACGCCAAATGCACCCTATTACTTCACTATTGAATATCTAAAGCTGTTACATTACCTCTACAGGAGGGTTCTGCTTATAAAGAGCAAGCAGTGACTATGATGGTCAGCCAATTAATTCACCGAGTTTCTCAGCTCCGCAGCCAATTCAATCCCAGAATATGGATACTGAGCTCAAGCCACTAATACAACAGGCACAATATACTCAGTTTAATAACTATTAGCACTAAACTAATCCCCTTACTCAACGAGGGTAAGTATAAAAGAACTTTAATCACAGTGCTAACACTGGCTACGAACGAGGTGTGAATAATGCTCTCGAAAACGGGAAACTTGCATCTGCCACCCAGGTGGGACAGCAGAAAAACGCTCCAAAGAAAAACGGCGCGATAAGAACAACTGCGGCAAAGAGCATTTAAAATACGAGTAAATGCGATATACAAGGGACGTTAAAGAAGTCGCAAAACTAACTGTTACAACTCCCCCCTCACTTGGAAAGAGGTAAATTCCAGAATTTACCGAATTTATCGATTAATTAGTAATTAAGATGGTAATTGAAGAAAAACTGGAAAACGACCATATGGGAAATGGAGCATCAATCATTTTTTTTTAGATTAAACAAACATATACACTTAATATCAAAACCAACGTACTTTACTAATCTTCCTCTGGGTTGTAGACAGGCTTAATATCCTGTACATGCCATACACCTTTCGAATGTCCAGTATCATCTTCCAATTCGTATGAACAAGTACCTAACTTTTTACGAACTTTATAAGGCCCTACATATTTGGCACCTAGCTTAGCGTTGTAATAATCGACTGCGCTAGACAAACTCTTATTCTTCCGCCATACTAACTGGCCAGGCTCATATTTTACGGGACGACGACGCAGATCGTAGTAGTGTTTATTACGTAAGTGAGCTTTTAAGATACGTTGCCTTACATCGAAATACATTTTCCGAAATCCTTCCAGGCGTCTCGCGACTAACTCCGTACCTGCATCAGTACTTGGTGGAATATTTACCCGCATGCCATATTGGTCTCCGCAAGAAACATATTCGCGGCCAAAATTTACGCAAAACGGCGAATAACCTGTAGTTTCGTGCTTGGACGTTCTAATAGCACAACCGACCGAAGGTAAATATAAGTCCCACTTTCGTTGGTTATCATGAACATACGAAGCTAACATAGTTTTAACAATACGATTAGTCCTTTCCGTAGGATCAGAAGATGGATGATACAAAGGAGTGTAAAATATGCGTGTATTATATTTCTGACACATACTTTTAAATTCTTTACCAATCATTTGTTTGCCATTATCACAAATAATAGTTTGCGGCACCCCATACACCAAAAATATGTCTTCTTCAACATGAGTGGATAAAGCCTTTGAAGTAATAGATCGCAAAGGTATCAGAACAACATATTTGCTGAAGAAATCGGTGACTACTAGGATGTACGCATAACCCCTAGTCGATCGAGGTAGCGGCCCCACAAAGTCAAGGCTAATCATTTGCCATGGTTTATCAATACTCGGCCTCTTACCCATGACACCAGCTGGTGCTTTTTGCTCAGGCTTGTGCTGTGCCCATATGTTGCAAGATTTAACATATTTGACCACGTCTGCACGCATTTTAGGCCAAGTGTACTTATTGTGTAAGCGCCAGTAGGTCTTAAATATGCCACCATGGCCACACTTAGGGTCATCATGATGAGATTTCAATAATTCTTTGCGCTTATTCCTCGGAACAACCACCTTCCAATTATCCGCCTCATCAGCAAGTTCAGGCAAGTTACGCTTTACATATTTATATAAAATATTATTCTCGGATCTCCACTTCGGGTATAGTTCTGGATAATCGGTAACACGCTGCAACATTTTCTGATACCAAGCATCCACACCATCACCAAAATCCAAGGTGGATATATCCATCGGTACTGACCTCGAAAGAAAGTCAGGCACAACATTGTGTTTGCCCTTACGATGTACAACGGTATAATCGAAAGCCTGAAGCCTAAGAGCCCAACGCGCTAAGCGCCCAGTCGGATCCCTTAAGCGATCCAACCATAGAAGAGAATGGTGGTCAGTAACAATAGTAAATCTGGTTCCCTCAAGATAGTGACGTAATTTTTCTACTGCCCAAATCACACTAATAAGCTCTCTCTCCGTCGTGGAATATTTTCGTTCACTTTTAGTGAGCGAGCGAGACAGAAATGAAATAACCTTCTCACCGTCAATGTCTTGGGTAAGAACTGCACCCACACCATAATCCGACGCATCCGTGTGTAATGTGAAAGGTTTTTCAAAATCAGGGCAATTCAAGATAGGTGCTGTTACAAGAAGTTCTTTGATACGACGAAATGATTCGTCACAAGTGCTAGACCAAACAAACTTGGCGTTCTTTTTAGTTAATTGAGTTAACGGAGCAATTATGTCTGCAAAGTTGGGTATAAACTTTCTATAATAGGATGTCATACCAACGAAACGACGTATTTCACCAATGTTAGAAGGAATAGGCACTTTTAGGATAGCATCAACCTTTTGAGGGTCTACATGGAGTCCACGCTTATCGACGACGTAGCCTAAATAATGAAGTTGGGGACGACAAAACTGACACTTGTCTTTATTGACTGTGAGTCCAGCAGCATGTAACCTGTCAAATACCTGCTCCAGGATCCGCAAATGAGTTGAAAAATCTGGAGATACGACAACTATGTCATCTAAATAAACTAGAACATAAGGCTCCAAGTCTGCTCCTAATGCACGATCTAATATGCGTTGCCAAGTTGCTGGGGCATTAGTCAATCCGAACGGCATTTTCTTGAAATGATACAAGCCTCTTCCCGGAATCGTAAAAGCTGTGTATTCTCGAGATGATTGTGAAACGGGAACTTGCCAGTAAGCAGACTTAATATCAATGCTACTGAGATATTTAGCATTACGAAGACGGTCTAGTATAGCTGACATGTATGGAATCGGATAAGCATCCTTCTTGGTAACGGAATTAAGTTTCCTGAAATCCACGCAAAACCTATACTTGCCATCCTTCTTTGGCACAAGAAGAATGGGTGACGACCAGCCACTAGAAGAGGGCTCTATGATATCCTGTTTCAGCATCTCGTTCAACTCTTGATCTATCAGTTTTTGTTTAGCAGGGCTAACCGGGTAATATCTCTGCTTGATCGGAGGAGAATCAGTAATAATTTCGTGCTCACCCAAGTTAGTGATACCTAAACTAGTACCCATCAATGTAAACTTTTCTGCAACCAGTTTATCCAACGCAAGTCGTTGTTCCATGGTAAGATCAGACTCATCATTTATGACACAAATCTCTTTGCAATCTTCGACAGAAGAAAAATGCCAAACATCACGCCGTAAATCTGGAACTATTCCCATAGCGATCCAAAAATCTGACCCAAGCACAAGTGAATGTCGAAGATTAGGGACAACGAGAACATCAATAACACAAACGCGTCCCATAAGACAAAAAGGAACCGCCATCGTTCCAACACTTGGACATATTTGGCCATTTGCCACAGTACAATCAGTTACTTGTTTTGTATTAAGGGTAAGACCTAGTTGCAATAAGGTGTCATACCCCACTTTTCCTACTACAGTAGAAGTCGCACCAGAATCCAGCAAACCGAGAATAGGGTAGCCAAGAATAGTTACCTGGAGATAAGGCCGTTGATCATTTTTTGCATGTGAAATAATGTAATCAAGAAGAATTTTATTTTTAAACTTAGGTACGGTCGACAATTTCGGGGAGAACTTCTTACGACCATTATTTATTTCTCCCCTCGCCCGTTTCCCGAACAAGTTGGACACGTGCGAATTGTGAATGACGGTTTACCACACTGATAGCAGCGCTTTTTCTTGGGGAACTTACAGTCCCTCATAAGATGACCAGTCTCGAGACAATTCCAACACTTAGTCGAGCCCTGAGATCGGAACTCATAGACTTCGGCAGAAGAAGACGCAGAGTCATGGCACGAAGAGCTAGCCATACCCAAATACGCGAAATCAGGCTCCACCAAATCACGACGTTTCTGATTAGAAGGAGGTTTATACGCATCCGCCCTATGTTTCTTTGCTTCCAATTTCAGACACTCTTCTTCCAGCTGGGCCATATTAGCCACTGGAGGAAGTTGCATAGTATAAAATGGCGATAAATTCCTGGAAATAATTCCCAAACGCACATCTTCTGGTACTACTCCATACCGACCAAACATGACGTTCATACACACGAGATAATCAACTATACTTTCCGAAGGGTCTTGTACCCTGGACATGATTTCTTGTAATAACCGTGGTTTGTAATCAGGAGGTTGGTAATGATGAACCAAAAGCTTAGACAATCCCTTCCAGTCACGGAAACGAGAACGATTAGAACGATACCAAAGTAACGCTTTCCCATCGAATAAGTCAATAGCCGATTCGAATAATTGTTGATCCGAAACACCACGAGCAAACTGAAGTTCTTGTACCCTTTCCAAAAAATTGTGTACAGATAAATGCCTTGCATCTCCCGAAAATTTTAAGTTCCACTTAGAAACAGGTTGAGTTTTCTGACCAGAAGTCGCGGGAATATTTGCAACAGCGGAATAATTCATGGGGCCACCCGATGCCACAGACTCATCCACTGGTAAATCACCGTCAGATTGATCCTCGACACGCATGCTTGTAAATAAAGCACCAACATCGTCAGAATCCTTAGATACTGTACCAATCTCAAGCGCTTCCATAAGGTTTAGTATTTGCATCATCAATTGCGAACGATCCCTTAATATTTCAGGGGATGACTCAGATGAAGTCGGAATCCGATCATTACGCCTTAACAGATGCACTAACCGTGTATTAATTCGCGAAAACTCGGCACTCGCCTTAGTACCAGAAAACTCATTTATCAACGCTTCAATTTCATTTAGTTTAGTATGAATAATTTTTAATTCCTCAGTGGGATCAAAGTCATACTTAGGATAATGCAGAGTCTTATCAACCTTCTCGAATCTCAGCAAAGGACGCAAGTACGATCTTAACTCGGCAACCGTTTCCTCATCCGAAATCGCGACGCCCCTCAATTTAAGTTCATACTGCAGTTCGTCTTTTTTTAAGTAATTGATAACCATCACGTAATCTGACATCTTAATAAAGAATCGACAAACAAACAAACAAAATTAATTAATCAAAATAATACTAATACGCAATAAAACGACGGTAAACGCGCAAAAATCAGAGTGCAACAAATATCCTACGCCCTCTATATATGTTTGTATAGCCACCGCAATATAAAACAGCCAAGCAAAACTTAACATAAAACTTTAGCGATCAACCAAGCAAGGTGAACAATCAACCAGAAAGACAAATTAATTTGGCCTGGCCCCACGTAAGGGCGTCAAATTCTTATGACGGCGAAGTAACAAAGTCAATTACCTACCGTCACAAGATTAAACTAGTATAAAATTTGCCAAACGATTCGCTTGCGGCAAGCAAATGCGACGACTAGCATTCAGGGAGAGTGGGGAGGTTCCACTTATTAGTTATTAATTAAATTAGGGCGCCACCAAAATTTTAACACGAAAGTGTCGAAGCAAAGATCAGCCGCCCTGTAAATTTTGGAAACAGGCTGAATAGTTCGCGTCCACTGAAAGGCAAAATTCAAATCATAAGTAAAAGACAACTGGTTGATTGCTACCCCCTTTAATGACCAATGGCATTCGATAATTATTACAAATTCAACGGCACGAATATATCAACGCATTCATGTACTACAAAATGTGTAATGTCAAATAATTAACGATGTTCCCCCGTATAGAGCTCTATGCCGGTTCACACAACATCCATATTAAATACGAACAGATGCAAATGTAAATTAATGACAACACATATAGTGAATAATGTAAACACGCATTAAGACTTCGTGGCGGATTACTTGAGTAGATGATCTGATATCGGCGTTAAGAGTTAAAGAATGAGCAATAGCGGATTATTGAAAAGCACAATTAAATTAGCAGCTCTGAACGCATATCAGTTCATTCCACGTAAAAGAAAAGTTTGCTTAGCTGTAAGAAGCGTCCTCGAGCGTCGAGATGCAGGTGTCGGCGTTGGACGGCACGTTCAGCGGGTTTACGATCGGAAGCGTCAATTTCGCAAGCCCTTGCAGAGTTCTCTTCAACACAGATCTATGCAGTAACCATAAAAAGCAACACTGCTGAGGGATGGTGGTTAGAAGCAGTCGGCAGCAACCGGTGGTATTTAAGAGCTAGGAAAATCCCTTCTGCGCACTTTAAAACGCTTGGAAAATCCCTGCCAACGAAACCCTACAACGCCAAATGCACCCTATTACTTCACTATTGAATATCTAAAGCTGTTACATTACCTCTACAGGAGGGTTCTGCTTATAAAGAGCAAGCAGTGACTATGATGGTCAGCCAATTAATTCACCGAGTTTCTCAGCTCCGCAGCCAATTCAATCCCAGAATATGGATACTGAGCTCAAGCCACTAATACAACAGGCACAATATACTCAGTTTAATAACTATTAGCACTGAACTAATCCCCTTACTCAACGAGGGTAAGTATAAAAGAACTTTAATCACAGTGCTAACACTGGCTACGAACGAGGTGTGAATAATGCTCTCGAAAACGGGAAACTTGCATCTGCCACCCAGGTGGGACAGCAGAAAAACGCTCCAAAGAAAAACGGCGCGATAAGAACAACTGCGGCAAAGAGCATTTAAAATACGAGTAAATGCGATATACAAGGGACGTTAAAGAAGTCGCAAAACTAACTGTTACATGCTTTATAAAAGTAAAAGAGTTAGCAGTATTTGCGATAGTGGTAATTATTTTCTATTAACAGTAAAATATCTGTATAACCAGACAGATTACCAGATTTGCAATACCATACTGTAGCGGAAGTAGAAATCGCCGTTATTAATAAAATATGTGCCAATATAAGGTGGGAAATGGATAAAATACCATCTGTATTTTAAGTGACAGGAACTTAGATATAAAAGGCTGCAAGAAACACATACCAGATGTATTGTACTGTATAATTGGTTTGCTTGCATTTAATGAGGGGACTGCTGAAGATCCTGTAGCTTTAACACATTTGTGAAGATGTCCTAAACTCGTAACACTCGGAATTTTTGTACATCAAGAATCTAGATCTAAAATATTGGTTGAAACCACAGCTCAAGAACAAATTTCGATAAGTAAATTTTGCAATTTTGTAAAAAGATTAATTTATTTTATCATGATTTGCGTGCAGAATTGCATAATAAAACGTTTAATGAACTACATGCGTAGTTATTAGTTTAATTTTTCTTTCATAGGTTAGCGAGGATTTTTAATATACTTTCGAACGTGTTTGCCAATATGAAAACTGAAATAGGATTAATTAGACAGATTTCCTAATTATTGTATTTTGATTTATCGCGTCCCTCCCTGAGCTGCACTAGTGGACAAAGGACGGAGCTACGGAAATAGTAGAGATGGACGATGCGGCCACGCGAACACGGCAGCAGTCGCGTCTCCCAGAAAAATGTAATCTTTTACATTTAATTTTATACTACCTTTATCGGTAAATAAAAAAATATGAATTTGCCACGAATGGCACCCAAAAGGACACGGCTAACTTTTAATAAGAATATATTTTTTTGAGTTAGGCCTTAGTTTTCGCGATAATGCGAGGTAAACTGAAAATTAGGGAATTTTGAATTAATTGTAGACGGCGTTGAAACCGAAAAACTGACCTTTTATTATTTTTCGGCCGTAAGAGGCAATGTATTTTGCAAGTCAAAAATTTATTTAAAAATATTCGGCACAGAAAATGTTTCAAATTAAATACCCATAGAAAGTATACATTTCGTTTTTCAACAATGCACCGTTAGTTACATTTTTAACGATATTGACTTTCGGCTCGGTCTAATTTTTATAATTCTGGATTTATAATTATCAATATATTAGCTTACATCTGTGTAAGTTTTAGCTTGTAATCCCGAGTCCCCCACGCAAGTCAAAATATGTCCGATCGGGCACTCTACTATTGACCCTTCGCTGCATAAAATATTATTTTGTTAAGCATTACGGGTGTTGCAGTCGGCTACTGTAGAAGTGCAATGGTGGGATTGTGACTACCGCCCACATTTCGTTCGCATGCTGTCTGGGCGGGAGGGACATACAGTACAAAACATTTGGCATACAATATCGCGCGCTTTGGACATTCTTTCGCCCTCTTGAGTGAAGATCATACACTACGGTTCTGTGGCAATGCAGCGCATTTACATTGGGTATCTTTCTTAATTTATCTATGGTCAAGCTTAGAAGAACGCAGGAACAGTTCAGAAACATCTAAAAAGATGGCGTAGGCGGAAGCTACCCTATATAAATCATGGGCTGGTGCATTCCGGGAAATCTGAAGTCTGCTTCAAAAACACTAACACAGTGAGAACCTAGCAAGCAGAGCGAACCAGGTGTTTTAGTATACTATGTGCTAGTGATTGCAATACAGTATTCCGAATAGTGGTTTACTGAATAATAGTGGTATAGTAGTAGCGTTTTGAACTGTTTGTGCTTAAACTTAGTGTATTTCTTTCTGGTATTTAAATAAAGGAAGTTAAGTCAGGAATTCACAGCTTTCGGACCCGTAGTCCTAACAATATAGTAAACAGAAATAAGTAAGGACAAGAAACCATTAGGTGCAATAATAAATAAATAATAATAAAACTGAAACAGACCTAGGCAATAGGGGTGGAAGTACATACAAGTATAAGAACAAGTAATTAAAGAAAAAACGAACAACTACAAAATGGCACTGACACCACACTCCGAGCTAGAAAAATCAAGTAATAAACAATTAAACCACACAAACAACGTTCCGACCGACAGAAGAGTGAGCTCAGTGCTTTAGCACATAACTCAAGAAATAACAAAATGGCAATCTAAGGCAAAAATATGCTTCAACCGAATACATAACACCCGCGCAGCAACAGCGGAATTCATGGATGGCAGAATGATCATAAAAATAATAGAGACATACGTAATGAAATACTGGGAACACGGCTAAGAAAGGCAGACCACATGTTAAGGAAGACCTGGAAAATAAGCAGAAACAAACGAAAAAGATAATCCAAATGGCTAGAAATGACAAGGAAGAACAAATGAATCGAGCGACTCTGAAATGGATCAATGATGTCAACATAACCAAGCAAACATTCAAAGAATATGAATGTACATATATAACCTCCCCATTCCAGTCCTTAATTTCTTAAACATACGCTAGGCAGTTGCACTACTAACAATCAGCATATACCCCTCCAATCCAGTGTAGACGGCCGCCCGGCGGTATATCCGGGAGTGGCAGAAATGCTGTCCGTACGCTGATTCAATAAATCATTCTCTCCTAGCCTCAGTTATAATCCGAATGATAATTTTTGGCTAAACTGGGAGATCTATTTGATAGTAGGTTGTATAAGTACAATGCAGCAAATTGGTATATTCAGACAAACAATATGGTATTATAAAAAGACTCGAAAATTAAATTTGGTTTTGTAAGTAGATGCGTATAGTTTACGACATCATCCTTTCATCCGAGTAGATTACGTCTCTAAAGGCACCTTCTCTGTAAGTACCCGTACACGCCACTGAGGACGATCTTGTTTTAGAATTAGCCCTGTGTTGTGCTGCATACAAATTGGGCAAATTAGGATAATTACGCTCTGGCGATATAGAAGGTTGCGGTAATTAAATTTCTTCATTTGAATAATTTGGGTTGGATTAGCAGCGGTTGGGCACTTAACGCTATACTGGCCAATTGAAATAGCAGTAACCAGGTCATTTACCGTCTACAACTGATTGATAAAAGGTCATACAATGCTGGCGACATTTCTTTTTTAATTTTAAGTGTGAGTTACGGAATCTAGTGGTTATACTTTATGAGTTATTGGTATCTGAATATAATACTCTATGTTTAAAAAAATATTACAATACAATTTGTTTCATCGAGTAGCACTTAGTTTTATTCCCTATTCTCAGATTAAGCTGAAGTAAGAGGAAATAAAAATTAGAGTCCATTAAATGCAATCTAATAAATTTGATCAACGTGGACATGTCTTACAGAGTACTTTAGGGCTCATTTGTGAAAATCACCATCAGCTCATCTAGCGGTGGCTTAACGAAATACGAAGTATACGGTTAGTAACTACAAGAAAAGCCTAGCGAAAAAGAGTCCAGTTTAACAATATAGGATACACGTATATATGTTAGACTTACAGGTGTATCAAGCCACCCCGGAATTTTTTTGCTAGTTATTCAAGATAAGATACGAGGGTCATGTCATAATTATMGCACATATCAAGCTGGCGCTGAACTGGCGATGGTGAAAAAACAAGTGTTGTCAAATTATAAAAGTCTATCATTGGGAAATCACTTAGCATATCCATAGAGTGTGGGCAGTTCACTCAGTTTATGTGTAAAAAATTCTCATTTCGGGGTAGTTTGATGCAATGGAACGCGTCATTGTAGTGGATTAATGTACGTATATCAAAATTCAAACACCGCGCGGCAAAACGGCTGCCGAAATTCACGGTGCATTACAAGAAGCTTGCCAGGAGTCCTGTGCGAATAGTTCAACAGTAACCTTTGTATGTATGTAACTAGTGGCACAAGGATGAATTGTGTAATGGCGGCTATAGCATTAACACGTACACGTACATTTTGGCACTGTTTAAAAGGTTAATAAATTAAATAGTGAAACCAGCCGCTGCTTCTTATTTTGCGTCACCAACACAACCAAGACCGCATGGACAAACAAGCAATAGACAAATGCATTTGTCTTCTTTGTGGAAAATTTAAATGCATGATTGAAAAGGTTTAGACGAGATATGAAAGTCAGCGGCGTAATCATCTTGCACAATGMCAGTCGAAGGAGTTTGTGWGAACTGCTATGAAACTCGCTCGCATCCTCCATGGAGCCCTGACATGAGTCCTCCAGATTWCGTTCTGTTCCTCCAMTAAAAAGAAGAAAGAAAGAAAGAAAGAGAAAGGAGAAGTCCGACTTACTGACTTGGAAGAATAAAAGCCCTGCAACAGCTTGCGTTCCAACTGCTGAAATATCTTGACAAAAATGGCGTATTTAACGACATTATATTACTGCCGAAGTGATGGCAACGTGTTTTGGATATGCAAGGGGATTGTATTGAACGAGGTCTTTGCAATTTTTAAAAATATACGTTTCATTTGCGTGCTGTCTTTGTATACAGGAATTTTGACATGATCTTCGTACATGCAGGTAATACGAGGATAGTTCATTTGTTACTGTCCCTAATACAGTTGGCGTTGAATGACAAATGAAGATGTCATACGAAAGCTTATTGTTCCACATTGGTATATGCCAATAAAGTGTTATGTTTCTTACCGAGGTGTTTATTATTTTATCAAAACGTACAGCACCGAATCGAGAGTAAACAAGGAAAAGATTAATTTGATTCATGACACGTTGTTGAAAGGCAGAATTATAGTCACGTTTGTATCACAGACATGTGTTGCAAGCGTTGAAGTTTTTATTTTAAGGAGTTGCTAGATCTCAAAGAAGTCAATGTTGGGTTCTAAGAATTCTAATTTGTAATGGCAATTCAGAGACTCGTCCAGCAGTTTCCTGCAGATTCAGATGTGGCCTTAATTAATTGAAGTATGAAGCATTTAGGTGAAAATTTCTTACAGTGGACGAAACTAGGGTCCAAACTTGATGCTGAACCAGAATGATTCTTCGACTATTAACAACGTGGGTACACCACAACAGGTGAATATTACGCAAAATTTAGTACCAAGGTACCAACGGCTACCACTCACAAGGCTGAGTTTATTGTTTTTAACAACCCTTCGGTGATAACGAAGTGATGTCTTTGGTAAACGGGTGGCTTTTAGCCGTAGTTTTGATATTATTTTAAGAGCAGTTTTATCTCACCTTAATACTAAGTGCATAAATGTTCCAGGCCGTCATGACGAAAGATAAGTTAGTTTTGTTCATCTTATGTGTTTGCTTATAAGTTAGGAGCAATACTCCACTACCAGTTTCACAAATACAAAAACAACCCTTTTCTATAACAGCGCAGTTTTGTGTCTGTAAATGCAACGTTTTCACTGTATCCATAAAACATATTTAAATAAGAAAACTACGATTATAAAAAAAGACTTCGTTTTCTCATCTAATCCCCCTAATAAGAATATATGCCTGTTATTCTCGTAGAGCAGGAAGGGATTACAGTGGAAATCTGGGAATCCCACAATGGGAAACCGGTGCGGTGTAACGAAATTACTTTTTAAAGTCCCATTTCCAAACGCAATTTTCATAAAATACACTGGATATTCTGTAGCCGGGCGGTAGTACGTTTGCTAATCTGGGGATTTCTAGCCAAGAGAAGGATATGTTATCAGGGTTTCGAAGTGATTCCATGATGCTTTAGAGACCCATGTCGTGCTGGTTATTTTTTTGTGTTTTGATGTTACTGATAAAAACGCTAAACGGATAAAATAACAAGCAGCAGACTAAAGATTTTTGAATAAAATGACTGTAAAAGAATCAATGGCGTTCACTGTCGCCGGTGCGACAAATAAAAAAAAAACGATTTTTTCAACTTACCTATTCATAAATGATTGATGATTTAAGTCGCAATCAAGCTTGAATTAAATTTTATGGCTAATAAGCGTAGGTACAGTCAATCATTAATATTGTTTCGTAATTGCTGTATGAACGAAACTTATTTACTTGTTAATTTCCATTTATTTTGTACATAATATACTCATACACATTTACATTTACATTTATGCGTCAAGCACTGAGCCTAAAAAAAATAAGACAACAAACATGCATTAATTTCGTCCTGTTTCATTCATCCCTAGTTTAAATACAAAATTGTTAGCAAGCTTAACGTTTATATTGAAATCGGAAATCGTTGTAGTCCAGTACAATAGTTGATACTGTATTTAATGTCAGGAAAGTGTTTAATAATAATTCCTTGCGTTTTTAAAGCACTTTTTTAATTAAAAGAGAACCAAACAGAATTTCACAGTTAAAAGGACAAACGAATGATTAGAATTTTGAAAAAAAATATGGCTAAGTAGTAATCAGTACAAGCAGTGTCATCTGTGAGTATGACAAATTATATATTATGACTGGAAACAATTTTCTTTTTGTATGTAGGTATCAGTTTTATTCACTTACGGTTGGTTGCCGTGGAAGCAACTTTCTCTTATTAGCCAAATGAAAAGGCTTATATTAAATCACTTAGACTGTGTAAAGTGACAGTTCTAAATATTTTATTGTGATAGCTTTTGGTTTTGTGCAAAAGTTTCCTTAATGAATTTGTTAGATATCGATATAAAAATTGTACTTTTTTTTTCAAACGTTCTTAAAGTGGCAATTTTCTGCAGATAGCATAGGAGCCAAAGTGTCAAATTATATCTTAGCAACAATGACACTCACTTTTGCTGCATATACACAGCAAAAATCATTTGCAGCCACGGCGGCAAATATTAAGGAAACTTGATTAAATTATTTACAACTTCTGAAGCGGCCTCAGCCACTTCAGGGGGCGTGCATTCGATGTCTGACATGGCGAAAACTGCAAAATGATTAGTTCCAATGGGAAATATTTTTAGAATATTCGGTAAAACTTACAAAATGCAGCCAGGTTTTGTGACACATCAAATTATTTTTCTGGTTGTTTACATTTCGTCACTAGAGAAACCTTTCCCAGAGCAAACTAAAATAATCACTGAAGCACGATACGCAAATTTAAAATTACTCAAATTTTAATATTTTTATATTTTTTATATATATTAAAAATGTATGTCGTATTCAATTTTCCTCAGAATTAAATAAGGAGTATTATTAAGTTGCATTATGAAATTATTGTTTCGCAATATCGGCATAGTAAGGGTATGAATCATTTTCCTACTTTTGTAAAAAAATAATAATGTTGAATTGCTTGTCGATGCTTTGAACCGAATTTTAACTTTTTGGTAGCAAACAAGTTACTTATACATAATCTTGATGTAATAGGATATTTTTAGAATATTTGGTAAAACTTACAAAATGCAGCCAGGTTTTGTGACACATCAAATTATTTTTCTGGTTGTTTACATTTCGTCACTAGAGAAACCTTTCCCAGAGCAAACTAAKATAATCACTGAAGCACGATACGCAAATTTAAAATTACTCAAATTTTTAATTAGTGCTAGATTCTTTGTCGACGTTTAAAAAAAATAGCATATGTTATTTGGAGCTAAAGTGACTTTATGTAGCGCGGCTGGACCTATCTGCCTCGCAAGCTCGGCAGTTAAACTCCAGCCTTGCTACATAAAAGTTCACTTTATCTCCTCATAACATAATACACTATTATGTACTTAGCTCGATTTGCTTATTCTGTATTCTGCTTTTTAAAAGTTTTGTACGTGTCGATGGCTTTGGTTCGTAACGCTTTATCGTATTTTGATCATGGAATCAAGTTACAGTAAGCTTAGATAGAAATTTTACTGCAAGAAAGTACTACTATATGTGTTTCAAAAGTATAAATAACTTCTCATTTCTCATGCACACGTGGCTCACTCTGACATAGTCTATTATTGTGTATCAAAGGATTTCATTTTCGAACTCCAAGAATCTTGCACGAATGTTGACACACAATGACATAAACTGCAGCTAGCCGCTAAATTCATATGCTAAGCATTGACGCCCGCTGGTAATGGCTAACGGGCGGAAAATCCTTGTTCGCCCGCTCTCGCTATCAAGCTGTAAACGACCATTTTACGCCGGGTGTACTTCCACGACAAGCCGTGTTTTCAATGTATGCTGGCAAAAATGTAATTTTCAGTTGTCGTTTGAAAGAGTGCAAATATAGTGTTCGCTTACATCAGTAACAATTTAATAACTGATGACATGAACGTGCTGGTTATTTAAATGGACTATACATTCGTATTGTAACGTATTTATTATATTTAATTACTATAATTGGTGTAATTTAAAGTTACTAGCATCTACATTGAAAAATATCTGAAAATAAAACAAAACGAGCATGATACAGGTTAAATTGTTTATATGTTGTATATCTGGGCAACATCACGGTTAGTATAGGGAGGTGTGAATGGATAAAGCAAAAAAGKAGACAATAGAAAAAAAGGCAATTCTTTTTATAACAGTGACCTAAAATGTTAAAGCCTAAAGGGATGAAATAGTAAGTACTAGGCGAGAAGAAAAGATATGTAGTATAACCCACCCCTGGATAGCAATAGGCACTAGACGAAACCGTAAACGGAAGATTTTTTCAATTTACGGTGAAACTGATAAGAGTTGTAGCAATGTTTATCGTTGCACTAATTCATTAAATCATAAATCATTCCAGTTCTTCCAATCCGAGACAAAAAGCTGAATTGCATATATATGTTGTTTTAATCCCATTCTACTAAATTTTTGATTTTGTACAGTTAACTGGATAGAGAAAAATTGGTAATCGTTTAGTAAAGGGGTCAACCTCATAAGCATAACAATCTTACCATTTTTAATTAGTAATAAATATCCCTAGATCAACTTATGATTTTGATAACCATTACTTTGTTGCAAAATAATTACCGGTAGACAATGAAAACAACTTTTTAATTTATTCTATTATTATTATTATTAATGATTATGTTATTGCGAGTCTCAACAAATAATTACCACAGAAAAGTTGTACACATGTAATGGTATAATTCCCCAAATAAGCTGATCAAGCGACGGTGCATACGACATAAAATGCCTTACCTGTACAACTGTCCCAAGTTGTAGTGAGCATTGACATGATCAGCGGAGTACCGAATCGCTGCCAGAAAGTGATGCTCGGCTTCCTTCTCGTCGCTGATTAAGGTTCCTAAGTTGTTATGCGCACTGGCATATGATGGCCATAATCTGAAATTGTTAACCTCGTAGGATGCTCTTATAGTGAATTAATAGAGACTGCTACTTACTTTAGGGCTGTGAAGTAATGGGTTTTCGCAAGCTCCGGCCGCTGCGAATCTCTGAGAAAATTGCCAAAGTTGTAATGCATCTTGGCGTTGTGGGGAAGTGTCATCAATCCGGCCCTTAAAGGAAACACATATTGTTGGTATTTCGTAGATAACATGGAATGAAAAATAACAGAGAAATTCAGTGACCCTGTTTGGCCGCTGCAGCATATTTATCTTGCATCATTGTCAACAGGGAATAAAGAGTAATCGTCCATAAATATTACTTGGGTACGCAAGAATAAATTCTACACAAAATCAAAAAATCATTGCATAACCAATTAGTTTATCCATATCCATATTTTCAATACAGGGCTAATTTTTGAAATTACAATAGGCTTGAAGTAATCTGTAAGTTGATTTCTGGGCTTACATATTTTACGTCCGGAATAGTCTAAATTTCCTGTTGTTTATGTAATTATTTGGTGTTTTCTACTTTGAGCCGCTTTTGTGATATGCTAGCTACATCCAGAAGTTGGTGAATTGCTTTCAGTAAGTGCTATGCGTAAGCGTAAACACAAAAGAGCAAAACAGGTCATGATCCACCGCAAATTTACAACGTTTTATATAAATCTAATGTTTTGTGTGATTTCCAAACAGTATTTAGAAGAAAAGAAAACATCTGTTCTGCCATAAATATTTGCTAGTCGTGATATGGAATTGGGAACGTGGATCTCTACAAGTAGCTATGTAGGTTTCAGAAATGTTGAAAAAGACAACACGCACTATTATAATACTCGTATTCCCGACATGGCAGGCGTAATCTTGTCACCCTCGAGATATTACCATGGTGGCTTGGKAACAGTAACGTGGACTCTTCTGTGACTAAAGTGGTCCCTACGGCGACATTTATGACCTTATGGTTAGTGAATCAAGCAGATAATCATTAATTCTTTAACCTAAGTATGGAAGAATAAACTACAAACTAAAAACAACTGAAGTGTCTTAAGAACACCGCTCTTAGTATAGTTGAAACTATCTATCTATACGATTAACAGAAGCATTACCAAATCCCAAGAACGTTTTATTTCACTACTATATAATCATTTAATCGCAAACACCTCTTTGCAGGTTGTTGAGTTACGGCCAATGTTGAAGTGACAAAGTATGCCTAAACCAGTGAGGATAAAAAGGAAATAGAGGTGTGAGATATAAAAATTCGTGAAGTGGTGCCATACAATGGGTGTATTCCGAAGTAATTCGAATATATATTTTTGGCACCAAAATTTTGAATTAACAAGATGCATTTTGTAATCTGAGGGGTACAGTGAATAATCCTATTATTTTTGATAATTTATGGAAATTTTGAGTACAACTTGTTCTGTATTTCAAGTGCTTTTGCTTGTTCTCCGATGGCAGTCAATAAAGGTGACACCTAATATTAAAAAAAAAATTGGCATTGGTCTATTGAGAACTCAAGTCGTAGATAAAGCCTTCAAAATTCTATGGTAGTAAAACAGCAGCTTATTTTTAAAAACACACCAAAGAGTAGAAAGATAAATCCATTCTAGCGACGTGCTACAATATGGAAGGTAAAAAAATCAGAGTAAAAACTAAATGAAGGCGCTGTTTTACAGAGGAGTATTAGATCATATTATGTTATTTATTCATTTTAATCTTGTATATCAAAAGTAACTAAAATGAACATGTTGATCAGTTGGTAATCAGTTTGACACTGGGTTTGTCGCAACACCTACCATTCCTTTTAAACGATAACTAATGCAGCTATTTTACAGGGTGTTTCACAACGAGTTATTATTAGACGAGTTTGGAAAAGCGCTCAGAAGAATTCAAAAATTTTGCAGGAAAAAAAGAAATGGCAGCTCGACAAATTCCGATTATACCAAAGGTTAATTACGGTATTTCAAATGGAACACCTCGTATATTTTAGCATTTTGTGACTCTACGTATAATTTTATAGTGACTATGAAACATACATATACCCCAATTTCAAAATTTCCGCGATATACTAGTTTTTTCAAAATTCATGACAGCTGCAGAGCCTCATTTGTTTTGATTCGAATTTTCTTGTTGTGTGGCAAAGGTAAAAAAAACTACCAAGTCAGTCTAGAATATTGCGCAGAATGTAAGTAACATGCAGGATGTTCTATTTAAAATACCGAAGTTAGCCTCAACTCCCGGTATAACCGGAAACTGTTTTGAGCTACTATAATTTTGATTAAAAAGAGCATATTAGAGAAATTAATGCTGCAAAATTTTGGAAATCTTCTATGAGCGTTTCTCCGAAATAGTCTAAGAGGAATTAGCCGTGACGCACCCTGTATAAAATATAAATTGTGAGCGGACGACAAGCCTTAGTCAGTTCGATTTTGATCGTTTATATTCAATTTTCCTCAGAATTAAATAAGGAGTATTATTAAGTTGCATTATGAAATTATTGTTTCGCAATATCGGCATAGTGAGGGTATGAATCATTTTCCTACTTTTGTAAAAAAATAATAATGTTGAATTGCTTGTCGATGCTTTGTACCGAATTTTAACTTTTTGGTAGCAAACAGGTTACTTATACATAATCTTGATGTAATAGGATATCACAAGAAATGATAGATATAAACAAATAATATTTGGCAAATCTAATTATAAATTAATATATGTCCCATCGTTGACGAGTCAGAAATTTTAGATTACACTTATTATAGTGCGCTGCCGTAATTAACATAAGAAGTGACATGCTTTACCTATGGTCTAAACTAAATTCCATACATGGAGCATGGAACATCCATCAAATTATCTGTGCTTTTCTATCACACACGAGAATACTTTTTAATCTACTAATGGACGTCGTCATAGCTGATTACCTATACCCCACATTGGTGACGTAAGGAAAAATATTCAGGGACCAAACACGATAATAATTGCTTAACTTATCGAATATTTATAAATTTACATGAATTTTAATATATCGCCAACTCCTGTGTAAACGACAAATTTACGGTTATCTTTTGTAGTATGCTGCATACGTTGCAGAAAATTTTAATTGCTAGATCATTTCATTTTGAGCAGCTACCTGATTTGAGCTCGACAGGTACTGACAGAGACGATCGTCTAATCTAGAATTCCTCGCATTACCCTGGCAAGCATTTCTGAACGTTTCTTGGTGGCATTTGCAACTCTGCGACGTCAGCGTCTCATAGCGTAGGCGGTAACATCATCTACAAGGCGATTACCTGCGATGCGCCGCATCGAGATGGTGAAAGATTGATCCCAGAAGCTGACATAACAGGATTGCGAAATTTATGAAAGCGATGCCTGATCGATGTCTCATCTCGTTACAGATGATGCTTACATCGAGTAGTTGTATTATTATTATAGACTTGCTTCCGCGCCTCGGTTTATTTTAGGGTAGCGGGAGCGAGATGAGCACATCGATTTCATGCAAAATTCAGTGGAGTTCGATGGTGAAGTAAAACATGTAAAATATGAACAACGGATAATTTGAAATGAATGCAACCTGAGTAATCTATATCAAATTCGCTAATGGAAGGGCGGATTTTTTCCTTTGCTACAAACACATTATCATATTTCACTGATGACTTGCAATCATTAGTATATTTGTTTGTTCGATGTTTTGACGAATCGTACTTCTAAAATCCATCCAAATTGTGTTGCGCGTTTGAGTGAATTTGCATCGGTATCTTCGGTGTCTGCTTTAAGAGAGAAAATTTAGAATTGAACCCTATAGCGGTATTATAGAGAGGATTATATAAATGCGTAGCATTAGTAGTCAAGGGATTGTCGTAGTATTGGGGTTAGCCAATTCAAGTTCACATCACACCACATTAAAACCACCGTTGTACAATTTTCCCGCTATAAGGATGCCTGGATATAATTCATCATCAATCAATTGTTAAATAGAGGACGCTGGCGCAGAGATACCTGATACATGCACAAAATTCAGGTTTGGCTCTGTGCAAGAAACGTTAAATGCGACATGTACCTGTAAATATTTTTTGTTAAAAAGAAATATTACAAGAAGCGCGTAAACTGTTAGAAATTTTATAAGGAATGTGAAATTCTGAGTACTCTTAGAGCTCTTTTACTATTGATTACTGCCAATGAAGGAGTAAGATCGTAATGGCAGTGATAGGTGATGAAAATCCTGAATAAACCTGGATAAAATCGGTGATGAACATTTTAAAGGCTGATGGAGAAGCCACTAGCAGAGGAAATGCCAACTTGCATTCTACACACAAGAACAAAACACCATGATCCACAGAAAATGTGAAAGATATAGAAAGCATGATATCCGAACTACAAAAAGACGAGAACAGAAAAGGAATGCAATATACCAACTCACAAAATAAGTAAAAGGATTATTATCGACGACAACAGTAGGTACATCCTTGTTGCTCTTGTTTATTTCAGCAAGTGACCAGAAGCCTACGCGATACTAACCAGAAAGCGTCGATGGTGGCACGAGTTCTTGTTGATAACTTCGTATGTAGGTTTAGAGTGCCGCTAGAACTGCTTATGGATTAAAGAAGAAATTTCGAGTCCAGGGTATTTAAGGAACTCTGACGCTTGCTGGGTATTTAAAAAACAGAACAACTCTTAATCCACAATCAGATGGAATTGTCAAGCGGTTTAACAAAACAATGGAGCAGTTCCTCTCAAAAGTAGTGGAGCGACATCAAACCGATTGGCACGAGCGCTTATCTCTGTCTCTGTTGGCGTACAGGGCAGCGATCCATGAGACCATGGGAGAAACACCAACAAAGATAGTATTTGGAAGAGAGCTGACACTACCGGGTGATCAGGAATTTGTGGGTCAACTAGGGCGCTTGAAAACGACCGATTATTTTGTCAACCTTAGAGAGTCACTTCTGGAAACCCATTGAATGTATAAAAATGAATAAAATTATACGTTTATCTTAATCTACAGGCGATAATTTCCATTCAAATACTTATATAACTTGGTGTGTGGTGCCTGCTGGCGTACCAGGTCTGGTGCGCGTGGCAGTTTCTTCCGAAGCCCGAAGTACGGGCGCTAGATGGCGCGCTAGTAGGCTTATTGTTAATTAATTCCCATCATCCATATATAAGCTTTGGCTGGGTGTCTCACTTGTGCTTCGGTAGTGTAGGGGTATACACAATGGAGTGCCATTCCAGAGGCCAGAGTTCAATTCTCGGCCGAAGCTGAAATCTTTTATATAGCGCCTGATTTACCACTAAAATTATACGTATATTCAATAAATATGTTTTAGTGATTTCTGCGACAGCAAAAAAAGTTCATTATTAATATATGAATGTACGTGACGACAGTGATTCATCTGACAAATTAATAATGAATAAGCAAGTACCTAATGTTATATTTTTTAATCCTAATTAATAATAATTCGCCAAGTAGCTTTATATTGTATTTTTATACAAATAGTAATAGTTTTCTTTAAATTCCCTGGCCTTTGGCTGGATATTACTTTCATTTCCTTCTTGCAGTTGTAAAGAACAAACAAAAACTGACAACATCTGGTTTACCACTATAATTTAACTAGTATCTACTGTACCCTTCCTTTTGTATGCTAAATGAGTAAGAAAGAATATAAATAGGGACGTGATTAGTGCTGTTTACATCTTGTACACAGTAAAATATTTTCCCAATATAGCATCACACTGCGAACTGCCGGCCCACCGGGAAAATGCCTGGTTGGCCGGCGGCGCCATCCACCCCTGGTAATGTAATCTTCTATATAAAATGTAATTCAAACGAGAGAGAAGAATTAAAAGTAAAATTACAAAGCAATAATAAGGCCCGTGCTAACATATCACTAGAAAGAGGACTTATGCTGTTGATTAATGGAAAAGTTTGAAAGAATAGTTCAATTTTGAGAAAGTAATGGTGCATTTTATTAAAATAGATTATAAAAATGTCAATAAATGTGCTATAAAAAGATGTTATGCTTAAATTTATAATAGCAGCAAAACTAATGTGTGCACAAAAAATAAAATTACAGCTGTCAGAAAAGCTTTTAGGGACAAGACTATGTTTTCTTAGATAATTAAAAAGCAACCGTGAAAATTTTGAATAATACAGATCATACATATTTAAAAAAATATGTGAACAGGCATGATTGAAAAAATAATTCAGGAAGCTTTTACCGACAACGACATGGTGACATTGTATGTTAATTTCAAGTTAGATATATACACCTGAAGCCTAAGAACACATGATATAGCGATCGAACTTTGTGTCTTGTATAACATTTAACCAAAGGAAGGCCTTTACACCGTCAATACCCAACCTAATGGGTTCTCTGGTGAAGCATTATGAACCCCTTTCCCAGCTGTTTCATTTATATGCCGCTTTTCGGAAGTTTGGGACCGTTTATTGATTAACCTTTGCGGTAAATCAATTTGCCCAGGAAACACATTAGGAAAAGGGGTTTGAAAGGTTTAGGGGGTGTGGATTTTCTCAGTGCGTTAACTTGTTCACTTTACACACTGGTACCGTAGCTCATTACATCTTCTTACAGAAGTCACTTTTTGTTTAATCAAAAACTACGGTTTCTGTTGCACAGAAAACATGAAGAGAACTGTGAGAGTGACGTGTTGGCATACGGTTTTGCTCTTACAGGTCACCGATTAATTCTCAATATTGAAAAGAAGGCTGACTCTCGAATGTCGAAAAATTTTATTTCTTTTTCATAGAATCGGTTTTACCATCAATTATGTGGCACTGTTAATATCACTATTGCACTACGGTATAACTTCACACTATCTATTTTCTAGGGTTACGTTTTTTGCTTTTCCAAACGTAGTTCAAACAACGAAATGAGCCGGTTTGTGTAATTCACGTTTAGTAAAAGTGGGTTCGTTAGATTCTATTTAAAAACCCATGCCGATAATTGTTTATAACTCCTGTGGTAAACACTTATTTTACATTAAAATATAAGAGACTTATATGCAGTGATTTAGTGAACCGAAATCACGCCTGTGACCACACTATTACATACACTTTTTTCGTCAGAGAAAGTATGTTTAACATTACAGAATTATAAATCTTTAAACCGAAGAATAAGACAAAAAGTACTACGTACCTGYGAAGTGAMTCCCTTGACCTCCAGTCTTTATTTCTCACAACCACCCTGAGGCAGCTAGTAGTTAGGAGTAGCGTAACAAACCACACGATAGTTTGTCTGTGCCTAGAGTAGCCATCCCATGCCAGTTGAATACCATATACAACCAAAATAACACATCCCGTGCTGAAAGGACATACATCGATGAGTGATACAATTAAAAAATATGCTATTCAACCAAGAACGGCTAAAACAAGACAAACTGCTATGGAGTTTCTAAACTATTATCTTTACTTGCTTGAAACCTACCTGGGAATGTACAGAACACGCTCTGCAACGACAAAACCGACCGTCACCACTAAGTTGGTTGCAGGCAGGAATGGGAGTATTAGGAGTAAAAGACCCAATGCCAGTGGAACATGTTTTTGATGCTGAAATAATACATGTGAATTAACGGACACTTACTGGAAATGTTTCTTAAGTTACGTGTGCACCCAAGTAACATGGAACAACTTCATTTTTTGTTCTGTTTTTATTGAAAGAAAAAGATCATTTGATCTTTAGGTGTTCCGACAAGTTCCTTCTTGTAACCGCAACATGACCAAGCTTTATACGTTGTTGAAAAAATCCAAATATCAAAAAGACGTTGGTCTAAAATTTGTGAAACCTTTCCTCTCAGTGGGGCGAATTTAGTAAATAGTAGGGCGCATTCCTTAAATTCGGGTTATTTTCTTTTAGCTGATGGTGTTTTTATTTACCAGGTAACCAGGTTAAGTTGAATAATGATGTATATTAATTAAGTGTTCATTTATACAGTTTTGCCTATAAGTCATCTAGCAGTTGCGCTATGAAGTACGACGCGGGTTAGTAGTCTATAAGTATAGAGACCTACATTGCGAACTGCCCGGTGAAATAAAATTATATTGAATGACTAATCTTTGCCATATTCATCTTAGTTCAGCGTTAACTACTTCTTTTTATTGGTGAAGCAGGTAAAATTTATACAGAAAAGTGAGCCTACTCGCGCACCATCGAGCGCATTTGTATTTGAGTCTTCGTCGCCCGAGTTTTCGGGCTTCAGAAGAGTCATAACCACGGCTCACTAGAGTCTGACTAGCTGGTCATTACACACCACGTGAAATGTATACTATAATTTATCACCTGATATAAAGTACGCAAATGTGTGTTTTATTGGTAAGGCAGGCAAAATTCAAACAGAAAATATTTCGTTTTGTCCGAGAATCGAACTCGGACCTTTGAAATGGCGATGGCGCTCCATCGTGCATACCATTACACTAGCAAGGCAGAAGTAATAACCGACCAAAGTTTATATTCCGAAGATCTAAACTAACAGTGAGCCTACTAGCGCGCCATCTAGCACATTACAACCTTTCTTTTTTTATCTGGACAATTGTGATACCAAATGACTGCATGAAGCACCCTATGCTACGTTATAATTTTCAAACTGAATAAATGTAAGTAAGCATTTAAATTGAAATCTACTAACTACTAACACTAATCTGTTTCATTACCTGCTGGTTTTTCTCTAATATCAAATCAAGAATTTCTGAAACCTCGGATTCTAAAAAGGTAATTTCAGTGCTGTACTTATCATTTATTCAGCACATATAGACACGCTATGATAGTAAAACTCTCAATAGACTAGTTGAGGTTTATCAGAATGGCAAGATTATTCAATAACATTTTATGTGTATTCTCTAGCTGCCTTTACTAATGGCGGCTGTGGTATTACCCAGCTAGCAATTTACAGTTTTATAGTAGTCAGGCAAACGTTTATAAAACAACTCTTGTACACATTGTCACAACGTTTATAGAATGCTTAAAGACGCATGTTTACAAAACACTTTAGTTCTATACAATATCCTATAATGGCTTTGGTAGGTGCTGTAGCACAGTTTTGTAAGTAGTTACAGGATGTTGAAAATACTATGAAGCAGCTATAAAATGGTTTTATAGTAATATATTAAAAAATCACTTTTATAAATAATACAGTATTACTTATTATGCAACAATTCCGTTGCATTCAGCAACTTCAAAGGGGTATTTCAGTGTTATAACTGATTTGGCCGATACCGATTTATTTCTTAAMATTMGGTGCAACTCATTCGTTTTCTGTAAAATAAAATAMGCCCTCAAATCGWGATATATACTGTACCGGAGGGCATATAAATATGCGTTGTGTTGATTTCACGCTTTGTTTATTTTTTATGCTCATACTAAATAATTTTTTTGTGAAACTTATGCATATATGTGCACAAAATTTATAGGCGCTTCAAAAATAATAAGTATTTTATTAATTTAACTAAATCCTTAAAAAGTCGAAAAATCTTCTCAATCATTTGGCAACTTAATCTTATTCGTACTGTTTATAAATTTGATTTTATAAACGAATTCCTCTATAAACATAACTTTTGTATATTGCGTTTATATAAAAAAATAGTTTTTAGTTGACTTTACACAATAGCAGCCATTATGTGATTAAATCTAGACAATAATATGGATTCCGCTTTATAAAATACATTTATTACAAAAGACATTCCTATTCAACACTATTTTTTACACAATCAAGTCAAGATGCTAATTCAGTGTTAAGTAACATATTCTTAAACCTTTTATAAAATAGATTGTCTCTACTGGGAAAATTGTTATATGAAAGCTTTTGTAAATGTTTATAAAAAGAGCATTAAACGATCCTTAACACTGTAATTTTGCTGTGAAAACGTTTTTAATACTAAACTATATAACAATTTGAAATATTGAAGCTGGATTTCTACTCCTAAGGGTAAACCTTATTAAATAAAATAGGCATCAGGAAACAATTATAAAACACCCATAAAGTAAATATGCTTTGTTATTAGGAAATTATAAAATAATTTCGCTTGTTGAGTGACGACGGATTTGTTCTTGTACACATACTATACATATATTGTTATTTAAAAATGTGTATAACGGTGATATTGCAATMTTCTATGAATTTACTAAATTAGACATTTAGTTTAAATTATTGCGTTTACAATAAAATCTGCTGTTTTTATCATAATAACAGAAGAACCGGTTTTGCTGCAAGTATTACCTTTAGATGACAAATTTAAAGATCTATTACTAAATACCTTAGTGCTGAACTAGATCGTTTTCTTACATACAAATTTTGCCAACAATTATTCCTACCTTTTTATGTCAGCTTCTTTCAACAGAAAGATGGAACAAAGTTTATTTATTTTTAATAAATAGAAACACAAAAAATACTTTATATTACTTTTCTTTGATCCGAATCATTACATTACTACTGGTTTGCTAATTAATCACTAACAATCTTTTCTATGTTACGTATGTATATAAATTACAAAAACACTACATAAGCTGAAACTTTAACCACAACGCATATATTCATCTTGTACGGTTGATCCACCTACGAGGTTCTATTTCGTAACTTGTAAGTCCATTTTCGTTCCTAACTTCGTTCAGCTCGGCTCTGGCATGTAATAAGATTTTCTCAATACTTCCGCGAGATATTTCTTGCCGAAGGTTAGGCACTGCATTACAGAGCTGTAAACTGAATAACGTCACAAGGCCATTGAAAGTGTTCATCGAGATTTCTAATCTAGTGTTGTTTAAACTGATTTTTTTTTATTTGAAGGTGGTGATTAATACTTTGAATAGTGCATTTGATAGTCGAAGAGGGAAAAATTTGTGAGTGCGCCTAAGATTATAAAATCTACAAAGAGAAGGGTGTAAGGGAAAGTTGGCACATGAACTCCAGTTTGTACTTCCGAGTTCGAATTGCTTAGGTTGTAAATAACTGCAGATTAAGTTAAATTGCGGGCTGACTAGGCGCAGTTTCAGGTAAATTAACTGCTTCTGCGGACATTCTACATTACCAGCAGGTGCTACACATAATCTCACTGACAACCAGGGTTAATTTAACTGCGCAAACTTTAGGCGAGGTGCTTTTCTGGTTTTAGAAGTAGTGCTGCCGTTTGATTATGCATTAAAGTGGTCTCGTCAATGAAGTATGGTTGACTCAGAATGCATTAATTATTCAGTTAGGTGAAATGAAATTCGCATCCAAAAGTGTAAAAAAAATAAATTTGCACCAAAATCCGGGCCAGTTTGCTAAAAAAGTGTATGAACACATCTATCTGTTGTACAAGGAAGATTGTTTCATGTTAAAACCTACTATCCCTTTAAATGTTTGTAAATTTTGTACCATTATTTGAAATAGAACTGCAATGTTTTTGACAAACGGGTTAATAATAAATTTAATTAGCTGTAACGATCATAGATATTTTACTGTATATACTATACACTTTACGTTTGTTACTGTAAGCAAAATTCAGAAGAGGTAAAGTAAGGAAGTAGTATGTACGATCAAATGATTAAATACAGCTGGAATTAAAAAACAAGTTCCTTACGTTATAATTCAGACGTAGGTTTTGATAATTTGTAATTGAACTGAGCTTATAGCATTGCCTGACCAATACTCAAAATTTCCTGATATGCCAAAAGGAGGCAGCTCTGAAATCTTAGCAGGATCATGATTCAAGTTTATGTTGGTACAGCTAATGGCTTTGACGTCAGCAACTATCCTTTGACAATATCACGTTATGATTTGAAAATCAATTCTTGAAGTACTTAAAGGGTTTTGTTCATCATCGGAAAGGATAATGCATAGCTGTCGTAAACAAACCGCCATGTTCCGTAGCAAAGAAACAAGAATTATTTCACTGAAAATCCAGAATCTAAGCCATTTGCTAATGGTGGAAAGAAAAACATACGAGAAAATTTATCTTGTTGACAGTATGACAGAATGTGATGGTAATATAGTTCATCGGTTGCCACCTTATAAATGCATTTGTAACATAGAGCATGTGCGGGAAATCACAAAAAACGTATTACAGTAAGAGCAGTACGCTGAAAGGTGGTACAGTTGGGAACCGTAATACTGACTGCGTCGGACAAATTTGCCGTACATGTTCAGGAGCAAATAATGAAGTGGTAGTCCACAGAACAGCTGTTGGATCGCAGGGATATTGCTCCAATTATCACAGATAAACACTGTAGATGATGGAAGAGATAGTGGAAGTGAGGATAGTGGCAATGAGCGATTCCAACTTCCTGTTGTTTGCCTTTGTGTTTTAGATTGAACAAAGATCTATTTTGCCGAAGAAGACAACAGTTGATTAGCACATTTGAACGAATGGATTTAAATGAAAAGAAATAAGTACCAGTTTTTAAAATATTGGATTTGTTTATCGTATAATAGTTACACCTTATGTTAAATCATAAGGGCTTCACATATGAAGACAACTGCGATTTTTACTTGTACAAAGTTTAACGCTCGAGTGCATTTGTAATGTATAATAAGTTGGGCGAATTCCGGTGGTCTTCTACAATCCCTTTGCCCCCCGTTCTGTCCATTCTATATGATTTCATAAGGAAAATTTGGGTAAGTTTTTCAGTTAAAATAGATACCTAATAGTACATTTCCGAACCGGCGCTAATAAAAATTACTCCAATTTTTTTGCACACATTGTTTGAAAGAAAAACATCCCTGATTGCCAAAAAGCCTACTTAAACATTTTGGATCATCAGGTAAAATTTAAGCTTTAAGAGTCACCGAATCAACGTTTGTTCAAAATGCCTACAGATTTTGGAGGCGCTAAAAATGAGAAGGACGATGGAAAAAGGAATTGACCGATTGTGGTGTAAGCACTCAAGGCTTGGGTACATTGTATGAATTGTTGCACCAAAATTGCTTGATTGATCTGATGACCTTATCGTTTGATTGGGAGATAAACTTGTTTTTTTTCCGAAAGTACTAGTCTAGGCTGCGTAATATGCTAGACAAATCTTCATCTACAACTTCACTGTAGTACAAGGTAATTCAAGATAGTCATGAACGAGACAAAAAGTGTTTAGTTGTTACTTGACAAATGGTATTGCCTCCGTTGTTTTCCACCCGATGAATGATATGAACTTTGAGCAATGAACAACAACTCTTCGCTTAGTTGCTGACGGAAGAAAAACAAGCCCAGAACAATAATTTGGTTATGGCTGCCCTACATTCAATTCTCGACCAGCTTTGCAACCATACAACATATCCTGATCAAAATAGCTTTCGCGGTTGCTGGGAGATCGCCAGTAGATCGTGTTCTTGGTTCAACTAAGAAGAAAGTGAGCAAAACTAAAGTTATTGTAACACCGGCCAAGCACGTAAAAATTTTTGGAGCATCCGCAACCGCCTTTCGTCTTGTGCAAGACCGCAAAATTATGGACTGCAGCTTAATCGGTATTCAAACTTTTGAGTACATTGTACGTTAAACTTTAAAGTGTAAAGGATTCCATTTGAAGCGTTCAGGACAGTGCAATGGAGATGGTATTTAATATAAATGGATAAATTTATCATAAATTAGAGCTTAACTGTATATTTTTTCCTGCTCAGTAATCAGGTACCTAGATATATGTTTTACAGATACCAGATACCATTTATATTGTTGTTATTTAATGCTATTTGCCAGTTATGTATATACTAGGGTATACCGGTTGTTTATTGAATGTGTATAAAGCAATTATTTAAATGATACATCTTTGTACAATGGCGTTCCGTGGGTGAGGCAAACTAAACTAAACTAAGCTGAACTATAATTAGTGTATTAACTGTCTAATTACCTGATCTTTTTATTATTTTTTTACTTAATGTGATATTATAAATGTCACGCCATTTAGATTGTTGTGTATTAGTAGCCTGTTATTTACATTAGGGTTTATTGGTTATTTACTGTATGTGTTGAAGCCATTGATCATAGCTTTGTAAAATGGTGATCCGTAAATAAAGCAATCTATCTATCTAAAACTGACTGCGGTTCATATAGTGGCTTTGCAAAGATGGGCGTTCTTCTTATCACAGTCTCACGGAAGTTCCTCGTATTTTAATGTGGACGTTTTGAAAATCAGCGATGTTGACAAACTTTCGACAAAATATTTTGGAGAAGCCTTGATGACGATGGAAAATAGTTTTTTTACAAGCAGCTGATTGTTCCCTAATCAACCAAGAAGATGAAAGTGATGTCGCTGCTGACATCAGAAAATTTGTGAATATTGTTGCGTGCTAGCGGAATCAGCGCCATCTGTGGACCAGAGTTCCAGGTATGCAGATGGTGTTAGTAGGACACTGCAAGCAGTTATCCTAACGACAGACAGATGGCAGAAAATGTTGAGACTCCAGAGAATTCTATATGATAACGTCTGGAAAGTGTTGCTTCTTGAATTTTTAATGGAAGTATAAATAGCCTGACGGAGAAGGCTCGGACAGTTCTGAATTCGAATAGCGGTTATCAACGAAACGAAAGATTTAGCGAAGCAGTTTTGTGCAGTATAGAGGGTTAGTGAACTAGTAGTGTTAAAATAGTAGTGTTTCTCACAAAGAAATATAGCTGCATATTATATCGTGAAATAGCAAGACTCGCTTATAAAAAAAGCTGCCACTGTACAAGCTTACAAATCTAACATCAATACAATATATGTTTGGCATATTGATATTCAGAATAAACACCTTAAACTTGCTGATATAGATCTGTAATAGGGACGTAATTATGAACATAAGTAATTATATTCTTGAATCCCTATTGACCTTTTACACTCCACTAATCGTAGGTAATGTAGAAAAGAAATGTGCGTTTTTCTTGTATTACGTAAATCCGCAGCGTATTGCTCTTAAGCGTTAAGTTGATTAAGAGTAATAATAAAGCCTTGATCATTATCATTAAACTTGAAATAACATAATCTATTGCCTTACAGTTACAGTTAAATTTGATGATTTGTTTGTATTGTATGTATTGAAACACGTGTTTAATAGGTGATAATTGTTTTTCACATACTAGTCTTAAATATATCAAGCCCGATATTATTCTTTTTATTAAAGTTGATATCAAATAACATTAATCCAGTAACCATGACGTCGCCTTAAAGTAATTAACGTAATTGGTCTAAATGGTAATTACAGGTTTGGTATTAATTTAGAGTATGGAGTATGGAAGCAGACCCATTGACAATAATATTGATATTCACAGATAATTTAGAAAAATGCTTGGTCGACTGAGATTGTGCTTTTCTTTCCGACCTAAAGGCTCATTCAAGCAGTATCAAAACTATACTACGTCTTTACGTCTTTAGTAAAAAAGCAGTCTTAGCGTCGACCTAATTTAATATCTATTTGGTACAAGCCGCTCGTAAATAATATAGAAACCGTAACATGAAATTACAGAACGTATATTTCAAAGATGGATGCTCATTCTGTGTGAGCCTATGGAGCGGTGGAGCTTAGAGCATTCCGCGGTTTTCTCATTTGCCTAATTACTTTACTGCGTAATATAATTCATCTAGTGTGAAAATTTACGGTAGCGTTTATTAAGGGTTCACGAGAAATGTTGTAAGCCCCGGTAAGTAGATTTTCAATTGAAAAATGTTTTCTTTGGGTGAAGGCCCTTCATTACAGCGGAATATTCGAATTCGACTGTATAGGTGGGGCGATAAAAATCCTACCTCTACATCCGCCAAACTTCTTAGCGTGAGCAGTACAGCCAGTCCGAGGAATAAACAGGTCACTAGATTTCTTGAATCGTTGACACTGGTCACTAGTGGTACAGATCCCATTTGCCAGTCATGAGATAGATTCGCCGGACATAACAGCAACCACCAGTTGAACGCTGTCAGATAGCAGAACGTAAGTATTCTGTAAAAGAGAAAGAGTCAAATTAATAATTGATTTCTTGTTTAAAACTAACTTAGGATTAATCTACTCATTTCGGTTGTTTACAGTATTGTAAGGCTGCATTCTGTATCAGGCTTACGCAAAAACATGTTACAAATTAAACTTTTCAGGTCCGTTATTCTCAATTTTAGCAGGGCAAAAATTAGCTTCCATTAAAAGTTTTGATAATGAGCGACGTTTCTTGCAGGGCTCCTGTTTGTCTTCCGTTTGGGTTTCTACAGTACACCTAGTTTTTCGACGAGAAACTTCTAAAGCGATTAACTTTTTTGCGCTTGCTGCGGCGTGTATACAGTAATTTCCATTTAGGTTGGCGGAGTTTTCCTTTGGCAAAAGCAAACGGGCTTCCGTTTGAAGCCGGGTAGTTTATGAAACAGCTTGGAAAAGAAACTTTAATGTGAACTGCGTTGCTAGTGAAATAATAAATGTCACCGCGGGTTTAAGGTTATTACTAAGTCGATCATGAATGCAACAGCTTGACGTCTTGACGTTGCCGTCTAGGCCTCGATTTTAGATTTATCCGACTTTTTTAAACATGTTCAAATATAACGAAATTTACTTTTATTATGGCGGCTGGTTTTAAAAGAACTATAGGTAATCTTTTATTAGCAAGTGTTTTAATAAAACGTAGTAGCTAAAAACTTCTATATAAACCCAAGTTTGAGTCCTGCCTAGGGCATGGGTATTATGTATATGTCTTATTTATACATAAATATGAACCATAAGGAGCTTTTTTTTAAATAAGGGCGTTAATAGAAAATCTCCAAAGACATTTCTCAAATATTTTCATATCACAAACTATCATAACTGGGTCGTAAAACACTCCAAAAGGACAGGGTTAAACGATGTTTATGACGCCGAAACATCAGTAGTGTTCTGATACACATGGAAATAAATTTTTGTATCCCGAATTTAGGGCAAGTTTGACTTATTATTATTATTATTTGTTGCGCATTTATCATGGAATCCATATCATGCATATAAAATTTAAAAAATTGACAATAAGTAAAAAAATTAACGCAAATCGTTTTGATATATGTAATCCTATGTGTGAGCTTATGGTCAATAATTACTCCCAGTAACTTGACCTAATCTAATTTTATGTAATTTGTTTCTGTGAAAGAATCAAGTGGATTGGCTCATAATAGTATAGTTCCCCGTGGTGAGTTCGTTTGCTTGAAGGGTCACATGTATGGGTGTCCAATAAAAACCTTTAATTTTAAGAAAGTAAAATAAAAAAGATTTTGAAAGTTAACACACTAATTACATTACTTTGCAGTGTCAATTAAACCAAAACATTCTTTAACTGCTATTAGCCGGTAATTTCCTTACTTTAAATGAAACACACAGTATTTTTGTCATATTTTTGTATTCTACGATGAATTTCATCTATATCTAAAATCAACTGTTTCAGAGATATCTTAGTTTTGTGAAAAAAAATAACATCCTCATGGCTTACTTTAAAATTCAATAACAAAATTTATTAATAAGCGATTTATCAGACTTTTTTTTATTTTGTTAAACATCTACAGGGTGGTCATAATGCTCTTTACATTTAGTCAGCCTTGAACATACTTCATCGTCGTTCTTGTGAAGATTTTCTATTGTATTAACGCAAAATTTATTTGTGCATATACAACGTGATCTTGAACAACATATGAAAACAATGTCTCGGCAGTGTTATTAATTTTCTTTAAAAAACAAAATCTCCAAAATCAGAACTCCAATCGGCGTCACTGGCCGCACTTGACAGTTTATCAGTTATAACTGAACAATAATGTAGTACACTGATCTGCCTCAATGTTATAGCACCTATAACTAGTATCGCAAAAGATGGGTTTCTTTTAAATCACTGATAAATACCTAGGAGCTTGGATGTTTTTCAATAGTCCATGGATGTACGTGTATATTTTTGCGTACAAATTTATTTAACTTACAAACCGTCGTGAAAATAAAAATACGAAATGAGCCATTCTTAAATAGTTGGGGCAATTCAGTTTTAACGATCTGTAACAGTAAATTAGGAGTATTAGTCTACACCTATAATTGTTTCTTTTTAAGTACTATTTCTTTTAATGTTGTCTATTTAAAAAAAATCACTATCTTCCTGGAATCCTATGCAGTACCAAAACAACATAAAGTATGCTAGAATTACAGTGTGGATGACACCACGCCATCTAGTGACAATACGGCATCATCCACCCGTCTCTGTGGAGAACTAATTATGGAGAACGTAATTATTAACATAAAGTATTCTACAGGATATGCACATTTATATAGTAATATTGTATAATTAATCGGAAGATAAAACATAGACTACAACGTGCGAAACCTAAAACGAGAGGCATTTGAGTTATTTGAAAATACATACATATACAAATGGCAGATTTAAAAGCCCAAGTCGCTTAGGCTGAAATAAGTCCTCGGTTTATTATTTTGTATCATTTGTTTATTGTTAATTGATTGCAAATATTTGAGAACACGATAATTACCTCAGGCTTCAATATTATACCATAAATTATCGTCTACTACTCCTTTCCCACTGTGCTTTTATTTGTTATAGTGCCCGTTCAGATGATAGAAACTTTGGCTAAAATAATAAATCTAGACAATAAATGTACTCTGCTGAGGGCTTACTGCGGCCCTGTCGTAAACTGGGTAATAGTTCCAAGCGAAACACCTGTTTCGACAGGCAAGCTGGCAAACTGTTTCTGTGCACAGTTATATTTTATTTGCAAAAGCTTAAAATACATATATCATATGTTATACGTCAAATTAATATATATTCTTGTTTTGTGAAAAAATAACATCGGTTTTATTTGAACAACCTAAACGTAATGTTGTAAGCTAAGTAACGTTGAATCAAATTTTTATTAATATCTGGTGACTTTTCGGATCAGTCACCTCCAACCAAAAGAGTTATGCAGCATTAATCGCTTGAAGCAAAGATTGTTATACAAAACGTATACAATTTTTTCTTAGCGCAAAGAACAAGAAATAATCAGCAATGCAACAAACATACCATACGGTATCAAAAATTGACAGCACCAATGAAAATGGTCTTCCCCGGTGTATTAGGGAACCCAAAAGGGCAGTTATAGCCAAATTAAGAAAAAATGAAACCTATATATTTAAGGTATGTATGATAAAAACGAAGTGATCAACTTAGAAGGGATTAAACAAGAATTCAGCATATGTGGATTTGAAATTAAATATAGTGTTTAGACATTATGTAGACATTAAATGACTTGATGGTGATGGAAAGTGAGAATCTACTGCGCTGGAGGACGGAATTTATACTAAAAATCCTCCAATATCGAGCGAAAAAAAAGCCGTAGTTTATCTTGATGAAACATAATATGATATGCGTGATGTTATCACAAAAGTTTGGGTACACGGCTCACAAAAACACCATCTATGATAGGAAAACGCCTAATTATTTTAAATGCTTGTAGCATATCTGGGTACGAAATACTCTTCTGTAAAAAGATTTAGTAATTGTAGTGCCGATTATCATTCCACATGAACCATATTATATTTGAAGTGTGGTTGAAAAGCAATTATTATCGAATTTAGAACCTAATACATTGACCGTGATGGGCAATGCGTTTTATTATTCTAGATAAGACAAAACTCCTATAAAATGCAATAAAGACATTTAAATATTCCTCAGAAAGCTACAAAGAAACAGCTGCTCAAAATCGTTTCTGACAGCAGTTCTATAGATAAATAAAAATCATATGCAGTTGATAACTTGGAAAAATCAGTCATACGGTGCAAAGGCTTCCACCATATTACTGCGTACTTAACCCCATGAATTTAATATAGATCCAGCTTAAACACCAAATCAGGAAGCAAAATAAAACCACGCAGATTGGTAGCAACGTTGTAAAATCTTAAATGAAATGGATGGAATATGATTTCAAATCTGCTATCGACATACTGTTACAACATTAAATTTCATATAATTATTGTTTTTGCTGAACTTGATCTGCAATGTTGTATAGATTTAGATGTACTACTCCTATGTAAGTAGTGCAATGCTATCAACTGCTCTTACAGTGTATGCGCTAAATATAAATATCTTGTATAATACACTGTCAAACTAGAGACACGTTATTAATGTGACAGGAGGGTCTCTTTCTAGGTTAGATTTATTAATTTAGTCAATGTTTCTATTTTCCGAACGGGCACTATACTCTTCAGTTTTATGTGTAACATAATATGATAATAAACAAACTACAACTTACTGAACCGCCTAATCAAAACAAACGTAGTGGAAGACCTTTACAAAATATAATCTGGGAATGAAATGCGTGCTTTCACCTTTCAGCTATCTACACTCTACGTCACCTGAGAATTGATAGGTTTCAGCCGAAATATACTCTAAGTTGTAAGCAGATGTTTCAGGTAAGGATTATCTTTGAAAATCGGGGGTTGTAAAACTTAGACGCACAAACAAAATCGAAAGGAACAGGCAGCAAAGTGCCGCGTGGGCACTGCGCAACGTATACATTAACCGAGAAATATCGCTTTCCTCATGACAACAGCACCCATGGGAGTGAAATCTTATGTCGGGCGAAACTTAGGACCGCCTCAGACTTGGGCAGAAATCCGATTACGTTTAGATTAATGGCTTTAAGAGAATCAGATGACACATAAGGAGCGCGCTAATAATATGTAAGCGGGGGATTTGCCAGATTTTCGTTTTGCCAACGTGAACGGGATGAACGAGGTTTTGATGCAACGTAGATGGTGGGAGGGGAAGGAAATGGTGCGAGATGAATTTACCGACAGCTCTGGATGGGGAAACAGAGAGGTGAGTAAACAGTACAGCAGTCCTAAATGAAAGCTCGTCACGCGAGATATGAGCAAAGTTCTCTCGTTGGTACATTTTAAATATAACAACTGGTGCTTTGCGGCAAATTATGAGTA
This sequence comes from Rhyzopertha dominica, assembly GCA_025024175.1. NCBI lineage: Eukaryota > Metazoa > Arthropoda > Insecta > Coleoptera > Bostrichidae > Rhyzopertha > Rhyzopertha dominica. The sequence goes on from QCXZ01000137.1 coordinate 57,975,564, forward strand.
TTTGGATAGCAGCCTAAACATCCTAAAGCAAAGGAAGTGCTTGATATTTTAATGTTAGGAGTATATAGGGTGTCCGACGATAGGCGGCCATATCTCTGGAATGGTCAGGCTCAGAAGTTCGGGGAATTTTCTTTTTTAAGAAAATGATGCATGCAAATTTATTAGAAATAATTTTAAACTTTTAGCACTACCGCCAGGGAGCGCTCTAAACATTGTCATCATCAATAATTAAATTCATTTTTTTGCACTGTTAGTGGATTCCTCAGACTAGAATACATCGGAAATGTAATATTCTTTTATCGAATGTGTATGTGGAAGAGTTGAAAAAGTATAACGTTGATGCAACCAAATAGCTACTTTATCAGTTTGGATGGTAGGATTTTAGTCGGGTCTGTTTCATTCTGTAGAGCAATGTTTACTTAAAAAGGTATTGCTAAAGTAATTCTTTTACTGCATATATTGTGAGCTAGAAGGCGCAATTCTTAGATATTTTATATTTTTGCAAACTGCTAGAATATTTCAATGTTTATTAAGATTTTCTGAATTAATTCAACCGCAATCCAGCATTGTGTTAAATAGTAACAGGGTTATTATCTATATCTATATCGTTAGTGATCTCTTCCAAGTGACTATTGCGACATAAAAACTATTTCAAGTAAATCAAGTAGGCCATTGAAATGAAACGTCTTACATTATGTATTTTGACGTTTGCAATATGTTTTAGTTTGGTGGGCGTTTTGTATTTTGGTTTATTATTTAAATAAGGTTTTGCAATGCTGAAAATTATGCTTGCCATTTGTATTCGTGGTTTTGAAAACGCATGTCCTACTGAATGTGAATATGCTGTCACATATCCCTATATGACACTTTTTGATAGGAGAAGAATTAAGCAATTTGCAAGATGTCCTGCGTCAAGAAATTGGCTGTGGTGAAAGCGGGGAAAGAAGAATCGCAAAACTAATACTAATAGTACTTCTTCAATATGTTCGATGGGCTACATACATTTTATAGTAGGTAAAATAAAGAACCAGAGAAGAATTTAAATGAAGTGTTATTTTATGAAAGAATAAGAATCTAGCTAGAAATTTATGTGTGGAAACATTGTCGACCTGAAAGCTTTGGATTGCACCCGTTGTAGGGCGCTGCCGTAAGTATACAAAAAGTGCTTCATCTATACCTCCTTTACCTATGGCAGAAATTGACGGGAAGTTTTATTCTACAATCTTTGCTCTTTATTGCAAATTGTTTAATCACAGGTATATTTCATTGTGCTGCATTGACACCGTACCCTACTGTATGGATTCAAAGAAGCGATAATTATAGTTGCTTGCAGTATAATGCAAAACATCGAGTTTCTTGTGATTTTTTTTAGGAAAATAATTTTTTGTTTAAAGTACAAGTCTTCGAATTCGCTAGCACGTTAACGAGCAGCCATGTTAGGAATGAACGTAATATGGCATAGTAGAAAAAAAGACTTATTTATAATATATAGATATTAACAATCTGGAGGAGTCAAGTAATTAGAAAAGAAAATCGCATCTTATTAGCTTTAGTGCACAAATACAATTTGGCATACGCATGTCATATTCAAAAGCTGAATCAGAATGCTCATCTACTTTTTTTACGCATGTAATGTAGATAATTTACGACTAAACGCCTGTCACCGGCTCTGTCCATGACAGCTTTTTTTTGTAGACAAAGCTTCGAAGTTTCCATTGCTAAATATAAGCTTTTAAACGAGCACACCGTCTAAAATGGAGGAATTTACAAACAAATTCATGCTGCTCCGCATCAATTACAGTCTAAGACCGGGATTTTTTATTTTTGTACCACTCTTCTTTTCAAAGCATGGACCCCTATTTGCGCAATTTGATAATCTCTAAACTGCACCTGTTATCCTCCTAGTGCATTAGAAATTCAGTGTCAATGGCTGCACTACTTTTTTCTGATGATATTTGGTTTTAGAAGGCAATGATCCAAGTCTTTTGATCTTTAGAGTTGTTTGAAAGAACTGCTTCTGGGTAAATGGATAAAATCATCCTCGTTTTCTTAAATCAGAAGTGGGATAGCAGTGATCAAAATAATACAAGTAGACTATTGAGTTGATAACAGTTCACATCTTCTGGCGTCACAAGTGCAATAACTGGCTGATTTTGACTTCTATTTCAAAAAGTTATCAAACATTTTTGTTATTACAAGTTTCTTACAGCGAAATTAACATAACGGCATGAATGTATTAGAACTAGGCAAGTGAAGTACCTATAATAGTTTAGTTTTACTAAAACTCTAGCAAAACGTTAATGGGAGTAAACGATTAAGAACACACTTCGCTTACATCGAACCCTTATTACAGTTACAGTTACTAATTAGTTCATCATAAAAAACCTTTTGAACTGTGTTCATTGCTAATGAAAATGTGTAAGTACATATCTGTACTGTATAATGTATGAGTAGTACTTACTTTTTAATCTTATGTTTTTTGTGTAATTAATTATTGCTACAAAAGTTAAAGGCCACTAAAAACCACGTTATCTGGGCAGTAATATTGCCATGTGATAGTACCAAAAACAATATAGGTAATATACGGGTGTAGCACTCGTTGTACTATAATTATCACGATGTAGCGTGTCATGGGAGTACCAGGGTCTGTTTGTATTATTATGTATCTTTATTGCTTTGTAAAATCGCCATCGAGAAGTACATGGTCTACATATTAGAAACTTACAGCGTCTTGTGTTCTTTCCGTTTCCTTCATTACTAAACAGTACCTAGAGCAAAGATGTTTGTAGCCGGAGAAAGCAAAGTTAACCAAAAGTTAATGGTTTTGGTGTACAAAATTCTTTATGGATGAAAACATTTTTGCTTTTCTCATCTGTATTGAATTTCTGGTCTTAATTTACTGTTCTATGTAAAAATAATTTAAAAGGTTTTTACTACAACTACTAACTTGAAACTATCCATATTTAGTATTGCTTATTCAGAGAGTGCTAAATTAAAAAAAAATATGTTACCTAGCCTTTTATGCGACATTCATACATAATGCGCCAGAGCATTCTGTGTGCGTTATACAGAATGTTAACATACTAATTTCAACATTTCCCAGTATTCCGAAATTCAAAGCCACACAATAGGGTTAAAATCACCACCACATACCCATCTGCAAATTTCCCTCCGTTATCACCGCCTGTCCAAATGCTAATTCGAATCTCCCGCGCGCTGCAGCACGAAAGGTAAGCACCGCAGCGAATCAAAACATTTGCCTTGCTTGCTTATAGATAACATTCAAGACCGCCTGCTAATAACTTTCAGCAATAATATTTACCTTCCCTTCTGCACACAATCCCACGTTTATAACACAAATAATAACATGTATAAATACGGGCGTGTTTTGACAGCGAAATCACATGCTTTTTGCGGGGAAGCTGCCACCATCATCAATGTTTGTTTAGGATAACGCGCGATGCCTGTGGGGTGCATTTAATATGTTGAAATAATCGCGGGCTTTGCAGGAACGTTTAGGGTATCCCTGTTGTTAAACTAGCGCTGCAGATGGTGTTATCATAACGACGAACGTTAGAAACGCACAAGTTTTTGGAGGATGCAAATTTAATGCGTTCACGGAGTGTAACGGAGACTGTTATGGTAATAAAAGTTGACTATTGAGCTTGTTAATGTTTAGGAATACATTACGCCAGTGAACAGCCTTTTAGTTTGGAACTGAAAAGTACGAATTCAAGTTATCATTAGGGTTGCCTACTTCACCAATGTTTCTGTAGGGACAAATTTTTATAAAAAGCGGGATGTTTGAAATTAAGGCTGAACACTTATACCTGTCTTAAAGTTTAATAAAACATATAATATATCCTTACTTTCTTACAAAAACAAAGTGTTTATCTCCATAAGCTGTTTATACCTAATTATTTTTTCTGCGGTTTCTAAAAGCCTTTTTTAATTCTACAGACAAACAATTCCTTAAAAAGTTCCACGTTTTCCGGCATATCGAAAACACGTTCATCAGCTGCATTTTTGAGGATGCAATTGACGTCCATTTTTATAACCAACCCTTATCTTCTGCACACTGCGTACTGTTGTAAACCCAAAAGTTTGATTTTCGAATTTAATAAGAAAATACTACATTTAGCTAGGTGTTCGGTTTCGGTAAAGTCAAATCGATCTTCAGTATACTTTAGGACGTTTATGTAAAAGGGCATAAAGTGGTTTTTTACTTTGTACTATTGATCTGCAGGAGATACGCGTAATATATGTATGCAATGAAAACTTTTGAATTGATCTACAAGTCCTTGTTTCAGCCTCGATTTCAATTTGAAAAAAACCCTGATACATTTTTGGACAGAAAAGAGTGTTATTTTCAAAAGTTAACACTGCATTATAAAAAAATTTTAATGCGTTTAGAAAAAAGCAAATAAATTCTGTTAATTTTACGGGCTGAACTGATTCTGCATCTGTTTCGACTCACAAAATAACTCTATAGATATCGAATTGTAACATAACTCATTAGTGGGTGATATTATAAATTAAAATATCCAATAGAATATTTTAATTTAATTGTTCACATGGCATGGCACCCATAATAGAAAAAGGTCTTTGAAAGCAAAGTTTCGGCATTAACTTCATACATATGTATCGCTGATTTTACGGTGTTATGCAGTAAAAGTGATAGTCAATCAGTAACCATTTGGCATTTGTGGATTTTTTTCAGACACGGGAACACCCTGTTTTCTAAAAGACCGTCTATCCTTTAAGTATTTAAATATAGCAGATTATGTTTTGTTTGGGTGCCCACAAAATCTAGTAAATATAATTTTGTACCAACTGTACCAGTAAATCTGACTAAAATTTTAAACAACATTTTTACACGCTGGACCTAACACATTGTACGCAATGGATCCTGATTTTAGTTGTACTCAAGTGATTTTATTCGCGACTATTTTCGATTCAGGATATGTGTAACATCATAGTGACACAGCCAGAATTGATCGAGTTGTGTGTTTTACAATATGATACACTTTCTTTACCTCCGCAGTTATGATTTCCTCTTCCTCGAAATTTATGTGGCCTATGAATAAAAAATGGTGAAATGCTGCACTTACAAATATAGGAAACTTAAACCCTATGAAAAATCAACATTTAGGGTCTCGTCCTGGCGGGATGCGGGGCACAACGAGTTATCATTTGTATATAAATGTAATATGTGCTAAAGCCTTTAGGTTTGGGGTTTGGAGTTAAGGATCTTACAATGAGCTCTGTGAAGTCAGCCCTTTTATCTTATTCTATGCGGAATCCAAATACACGAAAATCTATTGACCTAGAATGCTTTTCTATTAAACAAAAAGTTGAAACGAGATATGATAACTAACAAACAAATTTGAGTTATTTACGAACTTTTCGACATTTGAACCTTGATAAAATATATATGTGGTTGCAAAATAAAGGGAACGTTGTTATAAAAAAATCCCTTTTTAAGGCCTTATACCCATGTTGCTAACAACTGCCAACAAAATTTGCAAAAGACTATAAATCATATTATCGTCCAGCAAAGTTAAACTAAAGCATATACCTACTTGAAACAGAAAGTTAATAGCAAAATACTAAAAAAATATAAATTTTCAGAATTTAAATAAATACCTAACTTTTATAAACCTTTAATGACGTGTTTCAGACAATTCCTAGGACCCTAGGAGTAGTAATGCAACTTTCACTATAAGTATAATGGCAGTTGTACTCTTAATTATTTTCTTCGCACTCACTTCATGGAATTCTATATTTCTTCTAGGTGTAAACTCTGATTATGTCTTCTGATATTCTGTGTTAAAATGTTATAACTTTCAGTCAAACAGGATAATCAAATAACCTGAAAACCGTTTTATAGAATTTAGGGGACTTCGAATAGAGTACTTTTGAAAACTACTTCACCCTCTCTTCTACTTTAGCAGACCAAAATTAAAACCGTTTGGGCTAATTAAGTATTCTGCTGCTCTGAGTTAGTGGCAGTTTACAGTTTAAGCTTCTACTATGGAGTATTCAACCATTTGAAGAATTTGTTGTGAAATTTCAATGAAGCAAGCTTTGCTAAGTAATGTCCTGATTACTTAATAAAACAAAGGGCATTTTTTATTCGCTCTTTAACGTTTGTCGCAATTTAGATATTGCTGTTTTGAAATTGTTACCACTAATAGGTACATGAACTCAAGTACATTCACAATAGCCCGAACCCATACGAAAGACGCTGCATGACGCTATTTTAATTCATGTGATGAAAAACATACAGCACAGCAGTCCACAATTTCCCTGGTGAGTTTGCCTGCACCAGGTAAACATTTGGAAAAAACAAGCATCCGATGAAAGGAGCAAATCATGCAACTTTTCCAACATTTGACTTCGATACAACTCCAAATTACCGAAAGAGGCCGTTTGCTCTCCAACTTCTGCGTATATCAGCCACCAAATGAAACATTTCTCACCAATTTACGTCCCGCAACTGCCCACGAAACTTTCGTAATTAGGGCGCAGAAAAGGATGCCAGTTTATGGAAGCAGTCGAGATTATGCGTTAGATTGGGGCCGTTCATCGATACACGAGCTTAAACTTCGACACGTTCCGTGGATCGGAAGTCGCGTATCGAAGTTTCGGTGAAAACTCAATAGAACTGCAATCAACGCCTCGGTAGGGTTCTGAGACGTGCGCCATTAGGGAGCTCTATATAGGGCAATTTGGTTCGCTGATAAGCAGCAGGTCGCATTGATTTCTGATACATGCACGGGGAATATTGGAAATGTTGTTAAAATGAGTTATTACTGAAAAGCCAGTATTTGCGACCAATTTGAAAAAGCTCCTGTACACCATAATGAGAGACGTATTAAATAATTCAAAACTAGGAAAGAGCATGTTGTTTCAAACATATTTGTCGCAAACGACCATCTATCATTTGTACAGGTAGTTGTTTGGTGTAGAAAACCATGAAATAATTAAAGCAACATTGAGTTCACCATATAAACCGCACCATATGTAATACGTTTGCAAAGGTGTTTAGTTCAATAAACTTTCATTAAACAAGTATACCTGAAGCACATTACAAGACAACTCGCGTAGCATTTACCTTATGCTTACGCTTATGCAAAGTACCGTCCACGCACGATCGAGGGATTTTTATTTAATGGTATTATCTCGGTATTTTATTAGTGTTTTAGCACTTAAATTTTAAATATAATGAAACAAACGGGCACCCATATCTCGGGCGCGAGCTCAGGATCCAGATGCAGACACGCTGCACCCTATACTATGGAAGCTGACTAGACAGGTTAGTTCTCATCGATTAATGTAAGTTATAAACAGTAAATACTAAACACGGACAGGAGCATAAAAAAGTTACCCTATATACATTGCTGCATTTGGTAGGTACTTATCATATTACATAGGTAACTTCAAATTCAGCTACTGCATGACACATGACTGATTTACTTAATTAATAATATTGGGCATTTCACATTCTACATGAATATTATTATTCATTGTCTTTTTTTTGTCTGCAAGTACCATAAACACAAGTTTTTTACCAATATGCACCCTTCGTAGCTGGTAAAAACACAACATTTAGATGCATTTTATAACTCCGTTTTTGAGACATAACATAATAATGTTTTAAAATGTATCAAGTGCCTATCGATATCAAGAAATTACGGAACTGTTATTTCAGCTGTGCGGCGTCATCACGCTAAGTTCTAGAAGTCTGATAAGTTTAGCACCAACAGAATGAAAATTGGAATACCGATTAAAATTACATAAATCCTTCCGATTTCACCTGCATCCTCATATTTAAAACAATGACCTGCACTTGAGGACTCCTCAGAATAAATTTTCACATCTATCAAATGCCACTAAACCTTTGTTTAGTTGATGACGGTTATTAACAAGATGTCGAATTTAGTCAAAATTACTATAAATCGCCACTGCTATATAGGGTGTAACCTAAGACTGGACGCGCTGCAGATTAGTTAATAATAAAAATTTTGTAAAAAGCTCCAAATAAAAGTAAAAAAGTAAAGATATAAATGTTTTTACCCCTATATATCAACTGAAAGAACTTTTAACAATCTAACAATATTTTAGTGTCACTAAAAGTCTCCTAAAAAGAAAGTGTAAGTTACGCCGCTTTTGATCTGGAGAAGTTCATCTATAATATGTCTAATGGAAAGGTGTATTTATTTCTATACGTTACTAAATGTCGGTTGAAATTACCTTTTCGTTGACATAGTGTAAGGCTGTGTGCAAAACCGCCGTGAAAGCAGCAGCCAAAACGTAGCAGCCGGTTTTCCGATAATACCCGAGCCAACCAGTGAAGTAACTAAAATAGAGTGCGGTTTGGCTGCTGGCTGCCTACGAAATGGCTGCTGGCTGCCCAAAAAATGGCTGCTAGCTATTAAATGGCCGCTAGTTGCAGACCAAGCGGCAGCTCTAAAAAGATTTGATATTAAGCAAACGCTTACTATCTCKATAAATCTCGGTCATCTTTATTTGGGATCTTGGGAGTTAAATTCGCCCCTAAAGACAGAAAAAAATCATATCTCGGGAACGACACATAGTAGCATTTTCATATTCGAACTGTATCTTTTAAGTTAGGCCAGTAGTCACCTCTCAAAAGGGCATCATCTCTATTTGGGATCTTGGGGGTTAAATTCGCCCCTAAAGACCGAAAAAAATCATATCTCGGGAACGACACATAGTAGCATTTTCATATTCGAACTGTGTCTTTTAAGTTAGGTCAACAGTCATCTCTCAAAAGGGCATCTTCTCTATTTGGGATCTTGGGGGTTAAATTCGCCCCTAAAGACAGAAAAAATCATATCTCGGGAACGACACATAGTAGCATTTTAATATTCGAACAGTGGCTTTTAAGTTAGGTCAGTAGTCATCTCTCAAAAGGACATCATCTCTATTTGGGATCTTGGGGGTTAAATTCGCCCCTAAAGACCGAAAAAAATCATATCTCGGGAACGACACATAGTAGCATTTTCATATTCGAACTGTGTCTTTTAAGTTAGGTCAGTAGTCATCTCTCAAAAGGGCATCATCTCTATTTGGGATCTTGGGGGTTAAATTCGCCCCTAAAGACCGAAAAAAATCATATCTCGGGAACGACACATAGTAGCATTTTCATATTCGAACTGTGTTTTTTAAGTTAGGTCAGTAGTCATCTCTCAAAAGGGCATCATCTCTATTTGGGATCTTGGGGGTTAAATTCGCCCCTAAAGACCGAAAAAAATCATATCTCGGGAACGACACATAGTAGCATTTTCATATTCGAACAGTGGCTTTTAAGTTAGGTCAGTAGTCATCTCTCAAAAGGGCATCATCTCTATTTGGGATCTTGGGGGTTAAATTCGCCCCTAAAGACCGAAAAAAATCATATCTCGGGAACGACACATAGTAGCATTTTCATATTCGAACTGTGTCTTTTAAGTTAGGTCAGTAGTCATCTCTCAAAAGGGCATCAGCTCTATTTGGGATCTTGGGGGTTAAATTCGCCCCTAAAGACCGAAAAAAATCATATCTCGGGAACGACACATAGTAGCATTTTCATATTCGAACTGTGTCTTTTAAGTTAGGTCAGTAGTCATCTCTCAAAAGGGCATCATTTCTATTTGGGATCTTGGGGGTTAAATTCGCCCCTAAAAACAGAAAAAAATCATATCTCTGGAACGACACATAGTAGCATTTTAATATTCGAACAGTGGCTTTTAAGTTAGGTCAGTAGTCATCTCTCAAAAGGGCATCATCTCTATTTGGGATCTTGGGGGTTAAATTCGCCCCTAAAGACCGAAAAAAATCATATCTCGGGAACGACACATAGTAGCATTTTCATATTCGAACTGTGTCTTTTAAGTTAGGTCAGTAGTCATCTCTCAAAAGGGCATCATCTCTATTTGGGATCTTGGGGGTTAAATTCGCCCCTAAAGACCGAAAAAAATCATATCTCGGGAACGACACATAGTAGCATTTTAATATTCGAATAGCGGCTTTTAAGTTAGGTCAGTAGTCATCTCTCAAAAGGGCATCATCTCTATTTGGGATCTTGGGGGTTAAATTCGCCCCTAAAGACCGAAAAAAATCATATCTCGGGAACGACACATAGTAGCATTTTCATATTCGAACTGTGTCTTTTAAGTTAGGTCAGTAGTCATCTCTCAAAAGGGCATCATCTCTATTTGGGATCTTGGGGGTTAAATTCGCCCCTAAAGACAGAAAAATATCATATCTCGGGAACGACACATAGTAGCATTTTAATATTCGAACAGTGGCTTTTAAGTTAGGTCAGTAGTCAACTCTCAAAAGGGCATCATCTCTATTTGGGATCTTGGGGGTTAAATTCGCCCCTAAAGACCGAAAAAAATCATATCTCGGGAACGACACATAGTAGCATTTTCATATTCGAACTGTGTCTTTTAAGTTAGGTCAGTAGTCATCTCTCAAAAGGGCATCCTCTCTATTTGGGATCTTGGGGGTTAAATTCGCCCCTAAAGACCGAAAAAATCATATCTCGGGAACGACACATAGTAGCATTTTCATATTCGAACTGTGTCTTTTAAGTTAGGTCAGTAGTCATCTCTCAAAAGGGCATCATCTCTATTTGGGATCTTGGGGGTTAAATTCGCCCCTAAAGACCGAAAAAAATCATATCTCGGGAACGACACATAGTAGCATTTTCATATTCGAACTGTGTCTTTTAAGTTAGGTCAGTAGTCATCTCTCAAAAGGGCATCATCTCTATTTGGGATCTTGGGGTTAAATTCGCCCCTAAAGACCGAAAAAAATCATATCTCGGGAACGACACATAGTAGCATTTTCATATTCGAACTGTGTCTTTTAAGTTAGGTCAGTAGTCATCTCTCAAAAGGGCATCATCTCTATTTGGGATCTTGGGGGTTAAATTCGCCCCTAAAAACAGAAAAAAATCATATCTCGGGAACGACACATAGTAGCATTTTCATATTCGAACAGTGGCTTTTAAGTTAGGTCAGTAGTCATCTCTCAAAAGGGCATCATCTCTATTTGGGATCTTGGGGGTTAAATTCGCCCCTAAAGACCGAAAAAAATCATATCTCGGGAACGACACATAGTAGCATTTTCATATTCGAACTGTGTCTTTTAAGTTAGGTCAGTAGTCATCTCTCAAAAGGGCATCATCTCTATTTGGGATCTTGGGGGTTAAATTCGCCCCTAAAGACCGAAAAAAATCATATCTCGGGAACGACACATAGTAGCATTTTCATATTCGAACTGTGTCTTTTAAGTTAGGTCAGTAGTCATCTCTCAAAAGGGCATCATTTCTATTTGGGATCTTGGGGGTTAAATTCGCCCCTAAAAACAGAAAAAAATCATATCTCGGGAACGACACATAGTAGCATTTTAATATTCGAACAGTGGCTTTTAAGTTAGGTCAGTAGTCTTCTCTCAAAAGGGCATCATCTCTATTTGGGATCTTGGGGGGTTAAATTCGCCCCTAAAGACCGAAAAAAATCATATCTCGGGAACGACACATAGTAGCATTTTCATATTCGAACTGTGTCTTTTAAGTTAGGTCAGTAGTCATCTCTCAAAGGGCATCATCTCTATTTGGGATCTTGGGGGTTAAATTCGCCCCTAAAGACCGAAAAAAATCATATCTCGGGAACGACACATAGTAGCATTTTAATATTCGAACAGTGGCTTTTAAGTTAGGTCAGCAGTCATCTCTCAAAGGGCATCATCTCTATTTGGGATCTTGCGGGTTAAATTCGCCCCTAAAGACCGAAAAAAATCATATCTCGGGAACGACACATAGTAGCATTTTCATATTCGAACTGTGTCTTTTAAGTTAGGTCAGTAGTCATCTCTCAAAAGGGGCATCATCTCTATTTGGGATCTTGGGGGTTAAATTCGCCCCTAAAGACAGAAAAATATCATATCTCGGGAACGACACATAGTAGCATTTTAATATTCGAACAGTGGCTTTTAAGTTAGGTCAGTAGTCAACTCTCAAAAGGGCATATCTCTATTTGGGATCTTGGGGGTTAAATTCGCCCCTAAAGACCGAAAAAAATCATATCTCGGGAACGAACACATAGTAGCATTTTCATATTCGAACTGTGTCTTTTAAGTTAGGTCAGTAGTCATCTCTCAAAAGGGCATCCTCTCTATTTGGGATCTTGGGGGTTAAATTCGCCCCTAAAGACCGAAAAAAATCATATCTCGGGAACGACACATAGTAGCATTTTCATATTCGAACTGTGTCTTTTAAGTTAGGTCAGTAGTGCATCTCTCAAAAGGGCATCATCTCTATTTGGGATCTTGGGGTTAAATTCGCCCCCTAAAGACCGAAAAAAATCATATCTCGGGAACGACACATAGTAGCATTTTCATATTCGAACTGTGTCTTTTAAGTTAGGTCAGTAGTCATCTCTCAAAAGGGCATCATCTCTATTTGGGATCCTTGGGGGTTAAATTCGCCCCCAAAGACTGAAAAAAATCATATCTCGGGAACGACACATAGTAGCATTTTCATATTCGAACTGGTCTTTTAAGTTAGGTCAGTAGTCATCTCTCAAAAGGGCATCATCTCTATTTGGGATCTTGGGGGTTAAATTCGCCCCTAAAAACAGAAAAAAATCATAATCTCGGGAACGACACATAGTAGCATTTTAATATTCGAACAGTGGCTTTTAAGTTAGGTCAGTAGTAATCTCTCAAAAGGGCATCATCTCTATTTGGGATCTCGGGGTTAAATTCGCCCCTAAAGACCGAAAAAAATCATATCTCGGGAACGACACATAGTAGCATTTTCATATTCGAACTGTGTCTTTTAAGTTAGGTCAGTAAGTTCATCTCTCAAAAAGGGCATTCATCTCTATTTGGGATCTTGGGGGTTAAATTCGCCCCTAAAGACAGAAAAAAAATCATATCTCGGGAACGACACATAGTAGCATTTTCATATTCGCAACTGTGTCCTTTTAATTAGGTCAGTAGTCATCTCTCAAAAGGGCATCATCTCTATTTGGGATCTTGGGGGTTAAAATTCGCCCCTAAAGACAGAAAAAAATCATATCTCGGGAACGACACATAGTGCATTTTTCATATTCGAACTGTGTCTTTTAAGTTAGGTCAGTAGTCATCTCTCAAAAGGGCTTCATCTCTATTTGGGATCTTGGGGTTAAATTCGCCCCTAAAAGACCGAAAAAAATCATATCCGGAAACGACACATAGTAGCATTTTAATATTCGAACAGTGGGCTTTAAGTTAGGTCAGTAGTCATCTCTCAAAAGGGCCATTATCTCTATTTGGGATCTTGGGGGTTAAATTTCGCCCTAAAGACCGAAAACAAATCATATCTTCGGGGAAACGACACATAGTAGCAAATTTTCCATATTCGAACTGTGTCCTTTTTAAGTTCGGTCAGTAGTCATTCTCATCAAAAGGGCAATTCACTCTATTTGGGATCTTGGGGGTTAAAGTTCGCCCCTAAAGACAGAAAAATAGTCAATATCTCGGAACGACACAATAGTAAGCATTTTAATAGTTCGAAACAGTGGGCTTGTTAAGTTAAGGTCAGTAGCCAACTCTCAAAAGGGGCAAAATCATCTCTATTTGGGGATCTTGGGGGGTTAAATTCGCCCCTTAAAGACCCGAAAAAAATCATATCTCGGGAACGACACATAGTAGCATTTTCACATTCGAGCTGTGTCTTTTAAGTTAGGTCCAGTAGTCATCTTCTCAAAGGGCATCCTCTCTATTTGGGATCTTGGGGGGGTTAAATTCCGCCCTCAAAGACCGAAAAAAATCATATCTCCGGGAAACTGACAACAATAATAAGCATTTTCATATTCGATACTGGTGTTCCTTTTGAAGTTAGGTCAGTAGTCATTCTCTCAAAAGGGCATCATCTCTATTTGGGATCTTGGGGGTTAAATTCGCCCCTAAAGACCGAAAAAAATCATATCTCGGGAACGACACATAGTCAGCATTTTCATATTCGAACTGGTGTCCTTTTAAGTTAGGTCAGTAGTCATCTCTCAAAAAGGGCATCAATCTCTATTTGGGATCTTGGGGGTTAAATTCGCCCCTAAAGACCGAAAAAAATCATATCTCGGGAACGACACATAGTAGCATTTTAATATTTCGAACAGTGGCTTTTAAAGTTTAGGTCAGTAGTCATCTCTCAAAAGGGCATCATCTCTATTTGGGATCTTGGGGGTTAAATTCGCCCCTAAAGACCGAAAAAAAATCATATCTCGGAACGACACATAGTAGCATTTTCATATTCGAACTGTGTCTTTTAAGTTAGGTCAGTAGTCATCTCTCAAAAGGGCATCATCTCTATTTGGGAATCTTGGGGGTTAATTCGCCCCTAAAGACAGAAAAAATATATATCTCGGGAACGGAACACATAGTAGCATTTTTAATATTCGAACAGTGGCTTTTAAGTTAGGTCCAGTAGTCACTCCTCAAAAGGGCCATCATCTCTATTTGGGGATCTTGGGGGTTAAATTCGCCCCCTAAAGACCGAAAAAATCAATATCTCGGGAACGACACATAGTAGCATTTCCATATTCGAACTGTGTCTTTTAAGTTAGGTAGTAGTCATCTCTTCAAAAGGGCCATCCTCTCTATTTGGGATCTTGGGGTTAATTCGCCCCTAAAGACCGAAAAAAAATCATATCTCGGGAAGACCAATAGTAGCATTTTTCATATTCGAACTGTGTCTTTTAAGTTAGGTCAGTAGTCCATCTCTCAAAAGGGCATCATTCTATTTGGGATCTTGGGGGTTAATTCGCCCTAAAGACCGAAAAAATCATATCTCGGAACGACAACCATAGTAGCATTTTCATATTCGAACTGTGTCTTTTAAGTTAGGTCAGTAGTCATCTCTCAAAAGGGCATCATCTCTATTTGGGATCTTGGGGGTTAAATTCGCCCCTAAAGACCGAAAAAAATCATATCTCGGGCGACACATAGTAGCATTTTCATATTCGAACTGTGTCTTTTAAGTTAGGTCAGTAGTCATCTCTCAAAAGGGCATCATCTCTATTTGGGATCTTGGGGGTTAAATTCGCCCCTAAAGACCGAAAAAAATCATATCTCGGAACGACACATAGTAGCATTTTCATATTCGAACTGTGTCTTTTAAGTTAGGTCAGTAGTCATCTCTCAAAAGGGCATCATCTCTATTTGGGATCTTGGGGGTTAAATTCGCCCCTAAAGACCGAAAAAAATCATATCTCGGGAACGACACATAGTAGCATTTTCATATTCGAACTGTGTTTTTAAGTTAGGTCAGTAGTCATCTCTCAAAAGGGCATCATCTCTATTTGGGATCTTGGGGGTTAAATTCGCCCCTAAAGACCGAAAAAAATCATATCTCGGGAACGACACATAGTAGCATTTTCATATTCGAACTGTGTCTTTTAAGTTAGGTCAGTAGTCATCTCTCAAAAGGGCATCATCTCTATTTGGGATCTTGGGGGTTAAATTCGCCCCTAAAGACCGAAAAAAATCATATCTCGGGAACGACACATAGTAGCATTTTCATATTCGAACTGTGTCTTTAAGTTAGGTCAGTAGTCATCTCTCAAAAGGGCATCATCTCTATTTGGGATCTTGGGGGTTAAATTCGCCCCTAAAGACCGAAAAAAATCATATCTCGGGAACGACACATAGTAGCATTTTCATATTCGAACTGTGCTTTTAAGTTAGGTCAGTAGTCATCTCTCAAAAGGGCATCATCTCTATTTGGGATCTTGGGGGTTAAATTCGCCCCTAAAGACCGAAAAAAATCATATCTCGGGAACGACACATAGTAGCATTTTCATATTCGAACTGTGTCTTTTAAGTTAGGTCAGTAGTCATCTCTCAAAAGGGCATCATCTCTATTTGGGATCTTGGGGGTTAAATTCGCCCCTAAAGACGAAAAAAATCATATCTCGGGAACGACACATAGTAGCATTTTCATATTCGAACTGTGTCTTTTAAGTTAGGTCAGTAGTCACTCTCAAAAGGGCATCATCTCTATTTGGGATCTTGGGGGTTAAATTCGCCCTAAAGACCGAAAAAATCATATCTCGGGAACGACACATAGTAGCATTTTCATATTCGAACTGTGTTTTAAGTTAGGTCAGTAGTCATCTCTCAAAAGGGCATCATCTCTATTTGGGATCTTGGGGTTAAATTCGCCCCTAAAGACCGAAAAAAATCATATCTCG
>QCXZ01000137.1:57991913-58030044 GCA_025024175.1 Rhyzopertha dominica
AAACGTAGCAGCCGGTTTTCCGATAATACCCGAGCCAACCAATGGAGTAACTAAAAATAGAGTGGCGGGTTTGGCTGCTGGCTGCCAAAAATGGCTGCTAGCTATTAAATGGCCGCTAGCTGCAGACGAAGCGGCAGCTCTAAAAAGATTTGATATTTAAGCACGCTTACATCTCAATAAATCTCGAGAAGACGCACACTAGCATTTTATATTCGAACCTAAATTCGCCCCTAAAGACCGAAAAAATATATCTCGGGACGACACATAGTAGCATTTTCATATTCGAACTGTGTCTTTTAAGTTAGGTCAAGTAGTCATCTCTCAAAAGGGCATCATCTCTATTTGGGATCTTGGGGTTAAATTCGCCCTAAAGACCGAAAAAAATCATATCTCGGGAACGACACATAGTAGCATTTTCATATTCGAACTGTGCTTTTAAGTTAGGTCAGTAGTCATCTCTCAAAGGGATCATCTCTATTTGGGATCTTGGGGGTTAAATTCGCCCCTAAAGACCGAAAAAAATCATATCTCGGGAACGACACATAGTAGCATTTTCATATTCGAACTGTGTCTTTTAAGTTAGGTCAGTAGTCATCTCTCAAAAGGGCATCATCTCTATTTGGGATCTTGGGGGTTAAATTCGCCCTAAAGACGAAAAAAATCATATCTCGGGAACGACACATAGTAGCATTTTCATATTCGAACTGTGTCTTTTAAGTTAGGTCAGTAGTCATCTCTCAAAAGGGCATCATCTCTATTTGGGATCTTGGGGGTTAAATTCGCCCTAAAGACCGAAAAAAATCATATCTCGGGAACGACACATAGTAGCATTTTATATTCGAACTGTGTCTTTTAAGTTAGGTCAGTAGTCATCTCTCAAAAGGGCATCATCTCTATTTGGGATCTTGGGGGTTAAATTCGCCCCTAAAGACCGAAAAAAATCATATCTCGGGAACGACACATAGTAGCATTTTCATATTCGAACTGTGTCTTTTAAGTTAGGTCAGTAGTCATCTCTCAAAAGGGCATCATCTCTATTTGGGATCTTGGGGTTAAATTCGCCCTAAAGACCGAAAAAAATCATATCTCGGGAACGACACATAGTAGCATTTTCATATTCGAACTGTGTCTTTTAAGTTAGGTCAGTAGTCATCTCTCAAAAGGGCATCATCTCTATTTGGGATCTTGGGGGTTAAATTCGCCCCTAAAGACCGAAAAAATCATATCTCGGGAACGACACATAGTAGCATTTTCATATTCGAACTGTGTCTTTTAAGTTAGGTCAGTAGTCATCTCTCAAAAGGGCATCATCTCTATTTGGGATCTTGGGGGTTAAATTCGCCCCTAAAGACCGAAAAAATCATATCTCGGGAACGACACATAGTAGCATTTTCATATTCGAACTGTGTCTTTTAAGTTAGGTCAGTAGTCATCTCTCAAAAGGGCATCATCTCTATTTGGGATCTTGGGGTTAAATTCGCCCCTAAAGACCGAAAAAAATCATATCTCGGGAACGACACATAGTAGCATTTTCATATTCGAACTGTGTCTTTTAAGTTAGGTCAGTAGTCATCTCTCAAAAGGGCATCATCTCTATTTGGGATCTTGGGGGTTAAATTCGCCCTAAAGACCGAAAAAAATCATATCTCGGGAACGACACATAGTAGCATTTTCATATTCGAACTGTGTCTTTTAAGTTAGGTCAGTAGTCATCTCTCAAAAGGGCATCATCTCTATTTGGGATCTTGGGGGTTAAATTCGCCCCTAAAGACCGAAAAAAATCATATCTCGGGAACGACACATAGTAGCATTTTCATATTCGAACTGTGTCTTTTAAGTTAGGTCAGTAGTCATCTCTCAAAAGGGCATCATCTCTATTTGGGATCTTGGGGGTTAAATTCGCCCTAAAGACCGAAAAAAATCATATCTCGGGAACGACACATAGTAGCATTTTCATATTCGAACTGTGTCTTTTAAGTTAGGTCAGTAGTCATCTCTCAAAAGGGCATCATCTCTATTTGGGATCTTGGGGGTTAAATTCGCCCTAAAGACCGAAAAAAATCATATCTCGGGAACGACACATAGTAGCATTTTCATATTCGAACTGTGTCTTTTAAGTTAGGTCAGTAGTCATCTCTCAAAAGGGCATCATCTCTATTTGGGATCTTGGGGGTTAAATTCGCCCCTAAAGACCGAAAAAATCATATCTCGGGAACGACACATAGTAGCATTTTCATATTCGAACTGTGTCTTTTAAGTTAGGTCAGTAGTCATCTCTCAAAAGGGCATCATCTCTATTTGGGATCTTGGGGGTTAAATTCGCCCCTAAAGACCGAAAAAAATCATATCTCGGGAACGACACATAGTAGCATTTTCATATTCGAACTGTGTCTTTTAAGTTAGGTCAGTAGTCATCTCTCAAAAGGGCATCATCTCTATTTGGGATCTTGGGGGTTAAATTCGCCCCTAAAGACCGAAAAAAATCATATCTCGGGAACGACACATAGTAGCATTTTCATATTCGAACTGTGTCTTTTAAGTTAGGTCAGTAGTCATCTCTCAAAAGGGCATCATCTCTATTTGGGATCTTGGGGGTTAAATTCGCCCCTAAAGACCGAAAAAAATCATATCTCGGGAACGACACATAGTAGCATTTTCATATTCGAACTGTGTCTTTTAAGTTAGGTCAGTAGTCATCTCTCAAAAGGGCATCATCTCTATTTGGGATCTTGGGGGTTAAATTCGCCCTAAAGACCGAAAAAAATCATATCTCGGGAACGACACATAGTAGCATTTTCATATTCGAACTGTGTCTTTTAAGTTAGGTCAGTAGTCATCTCTCAAAAGGGCATCATCTCTATTTGGGATCTTGGGGGTTAAATTCGCCCCTAAAGACCGAAAAAAATCATATCTCGGGAACGACACATAGTAGCATTTTCATATTCGAACTGTGTCTTTTAAGTTAGGTCAGTAGTCATCTCTCAAAAGGGCATCATCTCTATTTGGGATCTTGGGGGTTAAATTCGCCCCTAAAGACCGAAAAAAATCATATCTCGGGAACGACACATAGTAGCATTTTCATATTCGAACTGTGTCTTTTAAGTTAGGTCAGTAGTCATCTCTCAAAAGGGCATCATCTCTATTTGGGATCTTGGGGGTTAAATTCGCCCCTAAAGACCGAAAAAAATCATATCTCGGGAACGACACATAGTAGCATTTTCATATTCGAACTGTGTCTTTTAAGTTAGGTCAGTAGTCATCTCTCAAAAGGGCATCATCTCTATTTGGGATCTTGGGGGTTAAATTCGCCCCTAAAGACCGAAAAAAATCATATCTCGGGAACGACACATAGTAGCATTTTCATATTCGAACTGTGTCTTTTAAGTTAGGTCAGTAGTCATCTCTCAAAAGGGCATCATCTCTATTTGGGATCTTGGGGGTTAAATTCGCCCCTAAAGACCGAAAAAAATCATATCTCGGGAACGACACATAGTAGCATTTTCATATTCGAACTGTGTCTTTTAAGTTAGGTCAGTAGTCATCTCTCAAAAGGGCATCATCTCTATTTGGGATCTTGGGGGTTAAATTCGCCCCTAAAGACCGAAAAAAATCATATCTCGGGAACGACACATAGTAGCATTTTCATATTCGAACTGTGTCTTTTAAGTTAGGTCAGTAGTCATCTCTCAAAAGGGCATCATCTCTATTTGGGATCTTGGGGGTTAAATTCGCCCCTAAAGACCGAAAAAAATCATATCTCGGGAACGACACATAGTAGCATTTTCATATTCGAACTGTGTCTTTTAAGTTAGGTCAGTAGTCATCTCTCAAAAGGGCATCATCTCTATTTGGGATCTTGGGGGTTAAATTCGCCCCTAAAGACCGAAAAAAATCATATCTCGGGAACGACACATAGTAGCATTTTCATATTCGAACTGTGTCTTTTAAGTTAGGTCAGTAGTCATCTCTCAAAAGGGCATCATCTCTATTTGGGATCTTGGGGGTTAAATTCGCCCCTAAAGACCGAAAAAAATCATATCTCGGGAACGACACATAGTAGCATTTTCATATTCGAACTGTGTCTTTTAAGTTAGGTCAGTAGTCATCTCTCAAAAGGGCATCATCTCTATTTGGGATCTTGGGGGTTAAATTCGCCCCTAAAGACCGAAAAAAATCATATCTCGGGAACGACACATAGTAGCATTTTCATATTCGAACTGTGTCTTTTAAGTTAGGTCAGTAGTCATCTCTCAAAAGGGCATCATCTCTATTTGGGATCTTGGGGGTTAAATTCGCCCCTAAAGACCGAAAAAAATCATATCTCGGGAACGACACATAGTAGCATTTTCATATTCGAACTGTGTCTTTTAAGTTAGGTCAGTAGTCATCTCTCAAAAGGGCATCATCTCTATTTGGGATCTTGGGGGTTAAATTCGCCCCTAAAGACCGAAAAAAATCATATCTCGGGAACGACACATAGTAGCATTTTCATATTCGAACTGTGTCTTTTAAGTTAGGTCAGTAGTCATCTCTCAAAAGGGCATCATCTCTATTTGGGATCTTGGGGGTTAAATTCGCCCCTATCATATCTCGGGAACGACACATAGTAGCATTTTCATATTCGAACTGTGTCTTTTAAGTTAGGTCAGTAGTCATCTCTCAAAAGGGCATCATCTCTATTTGGGATCTTGGGGGTTAAATTCGCCCCTAAAGACCGAAAAAAATCATATCTCGGGAACGACACATAGTAGCATTTTCATATTCGAACTGTGTCTTTTAAGTTAGGTCAGTAGTCATCTCTCAAAAGGGCATCATCTCTATTTGGGATCTTGGGGGTTAAATTCGCCCCTAAAGACCGAAAAAAATCATATCTCGGGAACGACACATAGTAGCATTTTCATATTCGAACTGTGTCTTTTAAGTTAGGTCAGTAGTCATCTCTCAAAAGGGCATCATCTCTATTTGGGATCTTGGGGGTTAAATTCGCCCCTAAAGACCGAAAAAAATCATATCTCGGGAACGACACATAGTAGCATTTTCATATTCGAACTGTGTCTTTTAAGTTAGGTCAGTAGTCATCTCTCAAAAGGGCATCATCTCTATTTGGGATCTTGGGGGTTAAATTCGCCCCTAAAGACCGAAAAAAATCATATCTCGGGAACGACACATAGTAGCATTTTCATATTCGAACTGTGTCTTTTAAGTTAGGTCAGTAGTCATCTCTCAAAAGGGCATCATCTCTATTTGGGATCTTGGGGGTTAAATTCGCCCCTAAAGACCGAAAAAAATCATATCTCGGGAACGACACATAGTAGCATTTTCATATTCGAACTGTGTCTTTTAAGTTAGGTCAGTAGTCATCTCTCAAAAGGGCATCATCTCTATTTGGGATCTTGGGGGTTAAATTCGCCCCTAAAGACCGAAAAAAATCATATCTCGGGAACGACACATAGTAGCATTTTCATATTCGAACTGTGTCTTTTAAGTTAGGTCAGTAGTCATCTCTCAAAAGGGCATCATCTCTATTTGGGATCTTGGGGGTTAAATTCGCCCCTAAAGACCGAAAAAAATCATATCTCGGGAACGACACATAGTAGCATTTTCATATTCGAACTGTGTCTTTTAAGTTAGGTCAGTAGTCATCTCTCAAAAGGGCATCATCTCTATTTGGGATCTTGGGGGTTAAATTCGCCCCTAAAGACCGAAAAAAATCATATCTCGGGAACGACACATAGTAGCATTTTCATATTCGAACTGTGTCTTTTAAGTTAGGTCAGTAGTCATCTCTCAAAAGGGCATCATCTCTATTTGGGATCTTGGGGGTTAAATTCGCCCCTAAAGACCGAAAAAAATCATATCTCGGGAACGACACATAGTAGCATTTTCATATTCGAACTGTGTCTTTTAAGTTAGGTCAGTAGTCATCTCTCAAAAGGGCATCATCTCTATTTGGGATCTTGGGGGTTAAATTCGCCCCTAAAGACCGAAAAAAATCATATCTCGGGAACGACACATAGTAGCATTTTCATATTCGAACTGTGTCTTTTAAGTTAGGTCAGTAGTCATCTCTCAAAAGGGCATCATCTCTATTTGGGATCTTGGGGGTTAAATTCGCCCCTAAAGACCGAAAAAAATCATATCTCGGGAACGACACATAGTAGCATTTTCATATTCGAACTGTGTCTTTTAAGTTAGGTCAGTAGTCATCTCTCAAAAGGGCATCATCTCTATTTGGGATCTTGGGGGTTAAATTCGCCCCTAAAGACCGAAAAAAATCATATCTCGGGAACGACACATAGTAGCATTTTCATATTCGAACTGTGTCTTTTAAGTTAGGTCAGTAGTCATCTCTCAAAAGGGCATCATCTCTATTTGGGATCTTGGGGGTTAAATTCGCCCCTAAAGACCGAAAAAAATCATATCTCGGGAACGACACATAGTAGCATTTTCATATTCGAACTGTGTCTTTTAAGTTAGGTCAGTAGTCATCTCTCAAAAGGGCATCATCTCTATTTGGGATCTTGGGGGTTAAATTCGCCCCTAAAGACCGAAAAAAATCATATCTCGGGAACGACACATAGTAGCATTTTCATATTCGAACTGTGTCTTTTAAGTTAGGTCAGTAGTCATCTCTCAAAAGGGCATCATCTCTATTTGGGATCTTGGGGGTTAAATTCGCCCCTAAAGACCGAAAAAAATCATATCTCGGGAACGACACATAGTAGCATTTTCATATTCGAACTGTGTCTTTTAAGTTAGGTCAGTAGTCATCTCTCAAAAGGGCATCATCTCTATTTGGGATCTTGGGGGTTAAATTCGCCCCTAAAGACCGAAAAAAATCATATCTCGGGAACGACACATAGTAGCATTTTCATATTCGAACTGTGTCTTTTAAGTTAGGTCAGTAGTCATCTCTCAAAAGGGCATCATCTCTATTTGGGATCTTGGGGGTTAAATTCGCCCCTAAAGACCGAAAAAAATCATATCTCGGGAACGACACATAGTAGCATTTTCATATTCGAACTGTGTCTTTTAAGTTAGGTCAGTAGTCATCTCTCAAAAGGGCATCATCTCTATTTGGGATCTTGGGGGTTAAATTCGCCCCTAAAGACCGAAAAAAATCATATCTCGGGAACGACACATAGTAGCATTTTCATATTCGAACTGTGTCTTTTAAGTTAGGTCAGTAGTCATCTCTCAAAAGGGCATCATCTCTATTTGGGATCTTGGGGGTTAAATTCGCCCCTAAAGACCGAAAAAAATCATATCTCGGGAACGACACATAGTAGCATTTTCATATTCGAACTGTGTCTTTTAAGTTAGGTCAGTAGTCATCTCTCAAAAGGGCATCATCTCTATTTGGGATCTTGGGGGTTAAATTCGCCCCTAAAGACCGAAAAAAATCATATCTCGGGAACGACACATAGTAGCATTTTCATATTCGAACTGTGTCTTTTAAGTTAGGTCAGTAGTCATCTCTCAAAAGGGCATCATCTCTATTTGGGATCTTGGGGGTTAAATTCGCCCCTAAAGACCGAAAAAAATCATATCTCGGGAACGACACATAGTAGCATTTTCATATTCGAACTGTGTCTTTTAAGTTAGGTCAGTAGTCATCTCTCAAAAGGGCATCATCTCTATTTGGGATCTTGGGGGTTAAATTCGCCCCTAAAGACCGAAAAAAATCATATCTCGGGAACGACACATAGTAGCATTTTCATATTCGAACTGTGTCTTTTAAGTTAGGTCAGTAGTCATCTCTCAAAAGGGCATCATCTCTATTTGGGATCTTGGGGGTTAAATTCGCCCCTAAAGACCGAAAAAAATCATATCTCGGGAACGACACATAGTAGCATTTTCATATTCGAACTGTGTCTTTTAAGTTAGGTCAGTAGTCATCTCTCAAAAGGGCATCATCTCTATTTGGGATCTTGGGGGTTAAATTCGCCCCTAAAGACCGAAAAAAATCATATCTCGGGAACGACACATAGTAGCATTTTCATATTCGAACTGTGTCTTTTAAGTTAGGTCAGTAGTCATCTCTCAAAAGGGCATCATCTCTATTTGGGATCTTGGGGGTTAAATTCGCCCCTAAAGACCGAAAAAAATCATATCTCGGGAACGACACATAGTAGCATTTTCATATTCGAACTGTGTCTTTTAAGTTAGGTCAGTAGTCATCTCTCAAAAGGGCATCATCTCTATTTGGGATCTTGGGGGTTAAATTCGCCCCTAAAGACCGAAAAAAATCATATCTCGGGAACGACACATAGTAGCATTTTCATATTCGAACTGTGTCTTTTAAGTTAGGTCAGTAGTCATCTCTCAAAAGGGCATCATCTCTATTTGGGATCTTGGGGGTTAAATTCGCCCCTAAAGACCGAAAAAAATCATATCTCGGGAACGACACATAGTAGCATTTTCATATTCGAACTGTGTCTTTTAAGTTAGGTCAGTAGTCATCTCTCAAAAGGGCATCATCTCTATTTGGGATCTTGGGGGTTAAATTCGCCCCTAAAGACCGAAAAAAATCATATCTCGGGAACGACACATAGTAGCATTTTCATATTCGAACTGTGTCTTTTAAGTTAGGTCAGTAGTCATCTCTCAAAAGGGCATCATCTCTATTTGGGATCTTGGGGGTTAAATTCGCCCCTAAAGACCGAAAAAAATCATATCTCGGGAACGACACATAGTAGCATTTTCATATTCGAACTGTGTCTTTTAAGTTAGGTCAGTAGTCATCTCTCAAAAGGGCATCATCTCTATTTGGGATCTTGGGGGTTAAATTCGCCCCTAAAGACCGAAAAAAATCATATCTCGGGAACGACACATAGTAGCATTTTCATATTCGAACTGTGTCTTTTAAGTTAGGTCAGTAGTCATCTCTCAAAAGGGCATCATCTCTATTTGGGATCTTGGGGGTTAAATTCGCCCCTAAAGACCGAAAAAAATCATATCTCGGGAACGACACATAGTAGCATTTTCATATTCGAACTGTGTCTTTTAAGTTAGGTCAGTAGTCATCTCTCAAAAGGGCATCATCTCTATTTGGGATCTTGGGGGTTAAATTCGCCCCTAAAGACCGAAAAAAATCATATCTCGGGAACGACACATAGTAGCATTTTCATATTCGAACTGTGTCTTTTAAGTTAGGTCAGTAGTCATCTCTCAAAAGGGCATCATCTCTATTTGGGATCTTGGGGGTTAAATTCGCCCCTAAAGACCGAAAAAAATCATATCTCGGGAACGACACATAGTAGCATTTTCATATTCGAACTGTGTCTTTTAAGTTAGGTCAGTAGTCATCTCTCAAAAGGGCATCATCTCTATTTGGGATCTTGGGGGTTAAATTCGCCCCTAAAGACCGAAAAAAATCATATCTCGGGAACGACACATAGTAGCATTTTCATATTCGAACTGTGTCTTTTAAGTTAGGTCAGTAGTCATCTCTCAAAAGGGCATCATCTCTATTTGGGATCTTGGGGGTTAAATTCGCCCCTAAAGACCGAAAAAAATCATATCTCGGGAACGACACATAGTAGCATTTTCATATTCGAACTGTGTCTTTTAAGTTAGGTCAGTAGTCATCTCTCAAAAGGGCATCATCTCTATTTGGGATCTTGGGGGTTAAATTCGCCCCTAAAGACCGAAAAAAATCATATCTCGGGAACGACACATAGTAGCATTTTCATATTCGAACTGTGTCTTTTAAGTTAGGTCAGTAGTCATCTCTCAAAAGGGCATCATCTCTATTTGGGATCTTGGGGGTTAAATTCGCCCCTAAAGACCGAAAAAAATCATATCTCGGGAACGACACATAGTAGCATTTTCATATTCGAACTGTGTCTTTTAAGTTAGGTCAGTAGTCATCTCTCAAAAGGGCATCATCTCTATTTGGGATCTTGGGGGTTAAATTCGCCCCTAAAGACCGAAAAAAATCATATCTCGGGAACGACACATAGTAGCATTTTCATATTCGAACTGTGTCTTTTAAGTTAGGTCAGTAGTCATCTCTCAAAAGGGCATCATCTCTATTTGGGATCTTGGGGGTTAAATTCGCCCCTAAAGACCGAAAAAAATCATATCTCGGGAACGACACATAGTAGCATTTTCATATTCGAACTGTGTCTTTTAAGTTAGGTCAGTAGTCATCTCTCAAAAGGGCATCATCTCTATTTGGGATCTTGGGGGTTAAATTCGCCCCTAAAGACCGAAAAAAATCATATCTCGGGAACGACACATAGTAGCATTTTCATATTCGAACTGTGTCTTTTAAGTTAGGTCAGTAGTCATCTCTCAAAAGGGCATCATCTCTATTTGGGATCTTGGGGGTTAAATTCGCCCCTAAAGACCGAAAAAAATCATATCTCGGGAACGACACATAGTAGCATTTTCATATTCGAACTGTGTCTTTTAAGTTAGGTCAGTAGTCATCTCTCAAAAGGGCATCATCTCTATTTGGGATCTTGGGGGTTAAATTCGCCCCTAAAGACCGAAAAAAATCATATCTCGGGAACGACACATAGTAGCATTTTCATATTCGAACTGTGTCTTTTAAGTTAGGTCAGTAGTCATCTCTCAAAAGGGCATCATCTCTATTTGGGATCTTGGGGGTTAAATTCGCCCCTAAAGACCGAAAAAAATCATATCTCGGGAACGACACATAGTAGCATTTTCATATTCGAACTGTGTCTTTTAAGTTAGGTCAGTAGTCATCTCTCAAAAGGGCATCATCTCTATTTGGGATCTTGGGGGTTAAATTCGCCCCTAAAGACCGAAAAAAATCATATCTCGGGAACGACACATAGTAGCATTTTCATATTCGAACTGTGTCTTTTAAGTTAGGTCAGTAGTCACTCTCAAAAGGGCATCACTCTCTATTTGGGATCTTGGGGGTTAAATTCGCCCCTAAAGACCGAAAAAAATCATATCTCGGGAACGACACATAGTAGCATTTCATATTCGAACTGTGTCTTTTAAGTTAGGTCAGTAGTCATCTCTCAAAAGGGCATCATCTCTATTTGGGATCTTGGGGGTTAAATTCGCCCCTAAAGACCGAAAAAAATCATATCTCGGGAACGACACATAGTAGCATTTTCATATTCGAACTGTGTCTTTTAAGTTAGGTCAGTAGTCATCTCTCAAAAGGGCATCATCTCTATTTGGGATCTTGGGGGTTAAATTCGCCCCTAAAGACCGAAAAAAATCATATCTCGGGAACGACACATAGTTAGCATTTTCATATTCGAACTGTGTCTTTTAAGTTAGGTCAGTAGTCATCTCTCAAAAGGGCATCATCTCTATTTGGGATCTTGGGGGTTAAATTCGCCCCTAAAGACCGAAAAAAATCATATCTCGGGAACGACACATAGTAGCATTTTCATATTCGAACTGTGTCTTTTAAGTTAGGTCAGTAGTCATCTCTCAAAAGGGCATCATCTCTATTTGGGATCTTGGGGGTTAAATTCGCCCCTAAAGACCGAAAAAAATCATATCTCGGGAACGACACATAGTAGCATTTTAATATTCGAACAGTGGCTTTTAAGTTAGGTCAGTAGTCATCTCTCAAAAGGGCATCATCTCTATTTGGGATCTTGGGGGTTAAATTCGCCCCTAAAGACCGAAAAAAATCATATCTCGGGAACGACACATAGTAGCATTTTCATATTCGAACTGTGTCTTTTAAGTTAGGTCAGTAGTCATCTCTCAAAAGGGCATCATCTCTATTTGGGATCTTGGGGGTTAAATTCGCCCCTAAAGACAGAAAAAAATCATATCTCGGGAACGACACATAGTAGCATTTTCATATTCGCACTGTGTCTTTTAAGTTAGGTCAGTAGTCATCTCTCAAAAGGGCATCATCTCTATTTGGGATCTTGGGGGTTAAATTCGCCCCTAAAGACAGAAAAAAATCATATCTCGGGAACGACACATAGTAGCATTTTCATATTCGAACTGTGTCTTTTAAGTTAGGTCAGTAGTCATCTCTCAAAAGGGCTTCATCTCTATTTGGGATCTTGGGGGTTAAATTCGCCCCTAAAGACCGAAAAAAATCATATCTCGGAAACGACACATAGTAGCATTTTAATATTCGAACAGTGGCTTTTAAGTTAGGTCAGTAGTCATCTCTCAAAAGGGCATTCATCTCTATTTGGGATCTTGGGGGTTAAATTCGCCCCTAAAGACCGAAAAAAATCATATCTCGGGAACGACACATAGTAGCATTTTCATATTCGAACTGTGTCTTTTAAGTTAGGTCAGTAGTCATCTCTCAAAAGGGCATCATCTCTATTTGGGATCTTGGGGGTTAAATTCGCCCCTAAAGACAGAAAAAATATCATATCTCGGGAACGACACATAGTAGCATTTTAATATTCGAACAGTGGCTTTTAAGTTAGGTCAGTAGTCACTCTCAAAAGGGCATCATCTCTATTTGGGATCTTGGGGGTTAAATTCGCCCCTAAAGACCGAAAAAAATCATATCTCGGGAACGACACATAGTAGCATTTTCACATTCGAGCTGTGTCTTTTAAGTTAGGTCAGTAGTCATCTCTCAAAAGGGCATCCATCTCTATTTGGGATCTTGGGGTTAAATTCGCCCCTAAAGACCGAAAAAAATCATATCTCGGGAACGACACATAGTAGCATTTTCATATTCGAACTGTGTCTTTTAAGTTAGGTCAGTAGTCATCTCTCAAAAGGGCATCATCTCTATTTGGGATCTTGGGGGTTAAATTCGCCCCTAAAGACCGAAAAAAATCATATCTCGGGAACGACACATAGTAGCATTTTCATATTCGAACTGTGTCTTTTAAGTTAGGTCAGTAGTCATCTCTCAAAAGGGCATCATCTCTATTTGGGATCTTGGGGTTAAATTCGCCCCTAAAGACCGAAAAAAATCATATCTCGGGAACGACACATAGTAGCATTTTAATATTCGAACAGTGGCTTTTAAGTTAGGTCAGTAGTCATCTCTCAAAAGGGCATCATCTCTATTTGGGATCTTGGGGGTTAAATTCGCCCCTAAAGACCGAAAAAAATCATATCTCGGGAACGACACATAGTAGCATTTTCATATTCGAACTGTGTCTTTAAGTTAGGTCAGTAGTCATCTCTCAAAAGGGCATCATCTCTATTTGGGATCTTGGGGGTTAAATTCGCCCCTAAAGACAGAAAAATATCATATCTCGGGAACGACACATAGTAGCATTTTAATATTCGAACAGTGGCTTTTAAGTTAGGTCAGTAGTCAACTCTCAAAAGGGCATCATCTCTATTTGGGATCTTGGGGGTTAAATTCGCCCCTAAAGACCGAAAAAATCATATCTCGGGAACGACACATAGTAGCATTTTCATATTCGAACTGTGTCTTTTAAGTTAGGTCAGTAGTCATCTCTCAAAAGGGCATCCTCTCTATTTGGGATCTTGGGGGTTAAATTCGCCCCTAAAGACCGAAAAAAATCATATCTCGGGAACGACACATAGTAGCATTTTCATATTCGAACTGTGTCTTTTAAGTTAGGTCAGTAGTCATCTCTCAAAAGGGCATCATCTCTATTTGGGATCTTGGGGGTTAAATTCGCCCCTAAAGACCGAAAAAAATCATATCTCGGGAACGACACATAGTAGCATTTTCATATTCGAACTGTGTCTTTTAAGTTAGGTCAGTAGTCATCTCTCAAAAGGGCATCATCTCTATTTGGGATCTTGGGGGTTAAATTCGCCCCTAAAGACCGAAAAAAATCATATCTCGGGAACGACACATAGTAGCATTTTCATATTCGAACTGTGTCTTTTAAGTTAGGTCAGTAGTCATCTCTCAAAAGGGCATCATCTCTATTTGGGATCTTGGGGGTTAAATTCGCCCCTAAAAACAGAAAAAAATCATATCTCGGGAACGACACATAGTAGCATTTTAATATTCGAACAGTGGCTTTTAAGTTAGGTCAGTAGTCATCTCTCAAAAGGGCATCATCTCTATTTAGGATCTTGGGGGTTAAATTCGCCCCTAAAGACCGAAAAAAATCATATCTCGGAACGACACATAGTAGCATTTTCATATTCGAACTGTGTCTTTAAGTTAGGTCATAGTCATCTCTCAAAAGGGCATCATCTCTATTTGGGATCTTGGGGGTTAAATTCGCCCCTAAAGACCGAAAAAAATCATATCTCGGGAACGACACATAGTAGCATTTTCATATTCGAACTGTGTCTTTTAAGTTAGGTCAGTAGTCATCTCTCAAAAGGGCATCATCTCTATTTGGGATCTTGGGGGTTAAATTCGCCCCTAAAGACAGAAAAAAATCATATCTCGGGAACGACACATAGTAGCATTTTCATATTCGAACTGTGTCTTTTAAGTTAGGTCAGTAGTCATCTCTCAAAAGGGCTTCATCTCTATTTGGGATCTTGGGGGTTAAATTCGCCCCTAAAGACCGAAAAAAATCATATCTCGGAAACGACACATAGTAGCATTTTCATATTCGAACAGTGGCTTTTAAGTTAGGTCAGTAGTCATCTCTCAAAAGGGCATTATCTCTATTTGGGATCTTGGGGGTTAAATTCGCCCCTAAAGACCGAAAAAAATCATATCTCGGGAACGACACATAGTAGCATTTTCATATTCGAACTGTGTCTTTTAAGTTAGGTCAGTAGTCATCTCTCAAAAGGGCATCATCTCTATTTGGGATCTTGGGGGTTAAATTCGCCCCTAAAGACAGAAAAATATCATATCTCGGGAACGACACATAGTAGCATTTTAATATTCGAACAGTGGCTTTTAAGTTAGGTCAGTAGTCAACTCTCAAAAGGGCATCATCTCTATTTGGGATCTTGGGGGTTAAATTCGCCCCTAAAGACCGAAAAAATCATATCTCGGGAACGACACATAGTAGCATTTTCACATTCGAGCTGTGTCTTTTAAGTTAGGTCAGTAGTCATCTCTCAAAAGGGCATCCTCTCTATTTGGGATCTTGGGGTTAAATTCGCCCCTAAAAGACCGAAAAAAATCATATCTCGGGAACGACACATAGTAGCATTTTCATATTCGAACTGTGTCTTTTAAGTTAGGTCAGTAGTCATCTCTCAAAAGGGCATCATCTCTATTTGGGATCTTGGGGGTTAAATTCGCCCCTAAAGACCGAAAAAAATCATATCTCGGGAACGACACATAGTAGCATTTTCATATTCGAACTGTGTCTTTTAAGTTAGGTCAGTAGTCATCTCTCAAAAGGGCATCATCTCTATTTGGGATCTTGGGGGTTAAATTCGCCCCTAAAGACCGAAAAAAATCATATCTCGGGAACGACACATAGTAGCATTTTAATATTCGAACAGTGGCTTTTAAGTTAGGTCAGTAGTCATCTCTCAAAAGGGCATCATCTCTATTTGGGATCTTGGGGGTTAAATTCGCCCCTAAAGACCGAAAAAAATCATATCTCGGGAACGACACATAGTAGCATTTTCATATTCGAACTGTGTCTTTTAAGTTAGGTCAGTAGTCATCTCTCAAAAGGGCATCATCTCTATTTGGGATCTTGGGGGTTAAATTCGCCCCTAAAGACAGAAAAAAATCATATCTCGGGAACGACACATAGTAGCATTTTAATATTCGAACAGTGGCTTTTAAGTTAGGTCAGTAGTCAATCTCTCAAAAGGGCATCATCTCTATTTGGGATCTTGGGGGTTAAATTCGCCCCTAAAGACCGAAAAAATCATATCTCGGGAACGACACATAGTAGCATTTTCATATTCGAACTGTGTCTTTTAAGTTAGGTCAGTAGTCATCTCTCAAAAGGGCATCATCTCTATTTGGGATCTTGGGGGTTAAATTCGCCCCTAAAGACCGAAAAAAATCATATCTCGGGAACGACACATAGTAGCATTTTCATATTCGAACTGTGTCTTTTAAGTTAGGTCAGTAGTCATCTCTCAAAAGGGCATCATCTCTATTTGGGATCTTGGGGGTTAAATTCGCCCCTAAAGACCGAAAAAAATCATATCTCGGAACGACACATAGTAGCATTTTCATATTCGAACTGTGTCTTTTAAGTTAGGTCAGTAGTCATCTCTCAAAAGGGCATCATCTCTATTTGGGATCTTGGGGGTTAAATTCGCCCCTAAAGACCGAAAAAAATCATATCTCGGGAACGACACATAGTAGCATTTTCATATTCGAACTGTGTCTTTTAAGTTAGGTCAGTAGTCATCTCTCAAAAGGGCATCATCTCTATTTGGGATCTTGGGGGTTAAATTCGCCCCTAAAAACAGAAAAAAATCATATCTCGGGAACGACACATAGTAGCATTTTAATATTCGAACAGTGGCTTTTAAGTTAGGTCAGTAGTCATCTCTCAAAAGGGCATCATCTCTATTTAAGATCTCGGGGGTTAAATTCGCCCCTAAAGACCGAAAAAAATCATATCTCGGGAACGACACATAGTAGCATTTTCATATTCGAACTGTGTCTTTTAAGTTAGGTCAGTAGTCATCTCTCAAAAGGGCATCATCTCTATTTGGGATCTTGGGGGTTAAATTCGCCCCTAAAGACCGAAAAAAATCATATCTCGGGAACGACACATAGTAGCATTTTCATATTCGAACTGTGTCTTTTAAGTTAGGTCAGTAGTCATCTCTCAAAAGGGCATCATCTCTATTTGGGATCTTGGGGGTTAAATTCGCCCCTAAAGACCGAAAAAAATCATATCTCGGGAACGACACATAGTAGCATTTTAATATTCGAACAGTGGCTTTTAAGTTAGGTCAGTAGTCATCTCTCAAAAGGGCATCATCTCTATTTGGGATCTTGGGGGTTAAATTCGCCCCTAAAGACCGAAAAAAATCATATCTCGGGAACGACACATAGTAGCATTTTCATATTCGAACTGTGTCTTTTAAGTTAGGTCAGTAGTCATCTCTCAAAAGGGCATCATCTCTATTTGGGATCTTGGGGGTTAAATTCGCCCCTAAAGACAGAAAAAATCATATCTCGGGAACGACACATAGTAGCATTTTAATATTCGAACAGTGGCTTTTAAGTTAGGTCAGTAGTCATCTCTCAAAAGGGCATCATCTCTATTTGGGATCTTGGGGGTTAAATTCGCCCCTAAAGACCGAAAAAATCATATCTCGGGAACGACACATAGTAGCATTTTCATATTCGAACTGTGTCTTTTAAGTTAGGTCAGTAGTCATCTCTCAAAAGGGCATCCTCTCTATTTGGGATCTTGGGGGTTAAATTCGCCCCTAAAGAC
Organism: Rhyzopertha dominica; assembly: GCA_025024175.1. NCBI lineage: Eukaryota > Metazoa > Arthropoda > Insecta > Coleoptera > Bostrichidae > Rhyzopertha > Rhyzopertha dominica. The sequence continues at coordinate 58,009,169 of QCXZ01000137.1, forward strand.
CGAAAAAAATCATATCTCGGGAACGACACATAGTAGCATTTTCATATTCGAACTGTGTCTTTTAAGTTAGGTCAGTAGTCATCTCTCAAAGGGCATCATCTCTATTTGGGATCTTGGGGGTTAAATTCGCCCCTAAAGACCGAAAAAAATCATATCTCGGGAACGACACATAGTAGCATTTTCATATTCGAACTGTGTCTTTTAAGTTAGGTCAGTAGTCATCTCTCAAAGGGCATCATCTCTATTTGGGATCTTGGGGGTTAAATTCGCCCCTAAAGACCGAAAAAAATCATATCTCGGGAACGACACATAGTAGCATTTTCATATTCGAACTGTGTCTTTTAAGTTAGGTCAGTAGTCATCTCTCAAAAGGGCATCATCTCTATTTGGGATCTTGGGGGTTAAATTCGCCCCTAAAGACCGAAAAAAATCATATCTCGGGAACGACACATAGTAGCATTTTCATATTCGAACTGTGGCTTTTAAGTTAGGTCAGTAGTCATCTCTCAAAAGGGCATCATCTCTATTTGGGATCTTGGGGGTTAAATTCGCCCCTAAAGACCGAAAAAAATCATATCTCGGGAACGACACATAGTAGCATTTTCATATTCGAACTGTGTCTTTTAAGTTAGGTCAGTAGTCATCTCTCAAAAGGGCATCATCTCTATTTGGGATCTTGGGGTTAAATTCGCCCCTAAAGACCGAAAAAAATCATATCTCGGGAACGACACATAGTAGCATTTTAATATTCGAACAGTGGCTTTTAAGTTAGGTCAGTAGTCATCTCTCAAAAGGGCATCATCTCTATTTGGGATCTTGGGGGTTAAATTCGCCCCTAAAGACCGAAAAAAATCATATCTCGGGAACGACACATAGTAGCATTTTCATATTCGAACTGTGTCTTTTAAGTTAGGTCAATAGTCATCTCTCAAAAGGGCATCATCTCTATTTGGGATCTTGGGGGTTAAATTCGCCCCTAAAGACAGAAAAATATCATATCTCGGGAACGACACATAGTAGCATTTTAATATTCGAACAGTGGCTTTTAAGTTAGGTCAGTAGTCATCTCTCAAAAGGGCATCATCCCTATTTGGGATCTTGGGGGTTAAATTCGCCCTTAAAGACCGAAAAAAATCATCTCGCGAACGACACATGGTAGCATTTTAATATTCGAACAGTGTCTTTTAAGTTAGGTCAGTAGTCATCTCTTAAAAGGGCATCATTTCTATCTGGGATCTTGGGGGTTAAATTCGCCCCTAAATACAAAATAAATCGTATCTCTGAGAAAAAGCATTTTTTATTCGAAGGGTGTGTTTTATATTTAGTTTTCGGGGCTTGCATTGTGCTAAGTTTCAAGGTCGTCCATATTGTTGTATATAATTTTTAATACACGTTATTCTGAGCRAAAATTTATGAAAATAGTGAAACGCCAGGATTTTGCCTTATTGTTGATAGCGTTTGCACATTGTACAAATGTCTGTTGWTATGCTGTAKTCTGCCTGTGATATTAAACATTTCTTATGCGTTCGTCTTGAGCAGTAAATGCACAGAGCGTTTTCGGATATGTCGTTTAAGTTTCTTGCGCACAAAAAGCATTTCAGTTGCATGCATACTGAGGTCCGTAGAAGTTCATCTTTTAAAAAGTTCCTATAAATTGCCATATCACAAGGGGTTGTCAGTGGCTGTTCATTGATCAGTCTTTGGAAAAAATAAATTATGTATACTCCACAGTTGTAGGTATCTTTTTGAAGAATATGGGTTTGCACTTTGATGCGCCAGTCTGTGGTATCTAACTTTTCTGAATTCGTTTTGTTATATTGATCTAAGAATCTTGTGAATGTATTTAATTTTCTATTTGTGGCGTAGTGTGTGCTACCGTAGGGATCAATAAATTGGAAAATTTTGTTTGTAAAATCTGCTATTGCTAGGCACCAATGGTTGCCACCGATTAGCACAGGCAGTGCAAATGATGCAGTGTTATTCAGTTTTATTTTGTTTAAAAAATAAGGAGTATAAGTAGTCTCTGAAAACATGAGGGTGGCGTAATTGCAAGATATTATCTCATATTTGTTGTTATTATTTAGTACGGTTAAAGCTATGTCAATTAAGAAATCGGACAACCATTGGGTGTCATTTAGCGTGAGGTAATCGGAAATTAAGAGCTCATTTATTTCGCAATTTACATACTCGTACATCGATACTGTGTAGCCTCTTTTCTCTGATAAGTTTTTATAATAAGATGCGTCACTGACAAGGCCGTTTGGCAATAGGGTTATGGGTCTTACGGCAGTCCATATTCTATCCTCGTGACAAGTGAACTTCATGTCAGGAGCCGTTAACGCAGGGAGCATATAAAAGTAGTAAAAACGTCTTCAGCTTAGGTAACATGGTCTCAAAAAAAGAAGTGTCTCTGCTGATTCTTTGAACGCGTAAATCTTTATATGTGTATATGACCAAATCGCACCATTCCCTGTTACATACCTCTAGCAATCCCTGAATTTGAAAATAGTAGTCATGAGTTTCCTTTAGTCGCAAGTTTTTGTCCAAATAGGGCAAATTCGCCTCAGCTACTGTTTTGTTTTTTCCACTAAATGGACATTTCACTTCGATTATACCACTTTCGCCAACTAATCCGTCCGGTGACGCAGCAAGGTATGGTATATCACGGTGAATCACTAATCCTGACTTACAGCACTTCAATCCCGTGTGTGTCTCATAGGTCGCTATGCCTGTTGGTTCCAACATTTTGCCATGTTGTAGTGCAGGAGCCTTTATTGATGTGCTATTTAGAATGCTATGAACGAGGTTTTGTTTAGCTTTTTCGTTCGACGATTTGCATATTCTACCGAACATAGAGGAAGTTAGACGTTTTTTGCGTTCGGCTATCCAAAATTGACAGGCCGATTGATTTCTAGTTTTTATCTCTAAGTGTATTCTCTCTTGTTCAGACAGCACGATACTCTTTAGGTAATCGTTGCACTTCTCTCGTAAGCTGTCTAAATTATCATCTTTCCGGTTGTTCTCTATCTCAAGTCTGCTCAATTCTCCATTGCAAAAGTTGCAAATGTAATCTTCGCTGAATGATTTTTCTTCATTAACAACGCACAACTTGTGAATCCAAGAATCACACAGGTCGCATTTCACCCAGGTGAATTTTAAATCAGTTGTCCCTAATCCACAATACTTACATTTGGTAAAGTCATAGTCTACAGCATCGGAGGTTTGCTTTTTGTCGCCCACGTCGGTTTCGTGTGTTTTTAAATACCTTCCTATGAAGTGGGTAACATGTGTTCTTTGTTTTCTCATCCACGTTTCCTGGGAGAGATGTTCATTGGTGTCATCGTCTATATTTTTTAGTTTGCGCTTGCTTGACAGGTTTGTTTTTCCTATGGAAAGGCTTTCTTCCCTGCAAATAGCCAAAACGTTTTCCCTTAACAGGCGCACCACGCGTGAACATCTTATATTTCTTTCGCCATTTAATATATTTCCCTTTACATAACCGAAGTAGCTTTCAACCTGACCGTTGCTCAATCTATCCTTTTTACAGCCGCATTTTTTTAACATAACTGCACCCCACAGGCAGTAATACGGAAGGTATTTTCTAGTGATGAGCTCTAAAACTTGAACATTATAAAAAGTGTTCTCTTCGAAGTCTTCGTTGGCTTCATGTTCGAGTCTTGAACTAATATCATGAGCTAACCTCTTGAAATGTTTATAAAAGGGACTGCATGAATAGAGTCCTTGGCTCTTGTTTTCTTCATTTCCAATGAATGGCAAGCCAACGTTATCATAGCTGGCAAACTCCAGTTGGTCCGACTGTAGGTTATCGCACACTCTCATCAAATTTTCATGCGCCATTTGAACTTGACGATTGCAAACCGGTGATGATAGTAAAATGACCAAATTTGCGTACCATTCATTGGTAGCACCGAAGTCGGTGAATAGTACTGCAGACGCAATCAATTCCTTAAATAAAAGTTTTTGTTTGTCAGATGTAGATAAATGATCAATATCTTTCGCAACCATTTTCATAAAATGCGAGCAGCATAAATGTAAATCGACGTACTCTGCGGGTAATAATATATCCTTGTCAATTGCATTAAAACAAAATTCGAGGTGTTCGAGCAGCGTCTTTGTATTGCATGCTTTGACTACGGCGTGCAAACTAGCAAAGCTGAAATCGGATACGACTACTTTAAATGCTGGCCACTTGTGATTTTCTTCTGCGAATGTGCGAAAATCATAAAATATTTGATATATATATTTGGAGTAATGTTCAGCTGAGATCATCTCAAAAATTGGGCAAACCCGTTTCGTATTGCCAACATTAACCACCGCGCTGTATAAATATATTCGTTTCGTGTCCTTCGAAGGCTTCCGAATTACTCCTCCAGTAGCGTCAAAGTAAACTACAGTCATATTGGTGTTAGCTTGTTGTTTTGTTAAAAGCTCCAGTTGCTGTTGGCTATACAATTTTACGTTGAATGGAACTGATACCTGTTTGATGTATCCACTGTGATCATGCTGCATCATGAGCATATCGACAATATCATTTTGATCACGATCACGTGATCTGTTTATTTCACTTTTGAGTTGTCTTACTGTAGGATCAGATTTGATGCTTTGTAAATTGCCACGTAATGCAGCGGCAGTATTGCATTCCAAGAGACACCGTTTCTTGTAATTCATTGGCTTTTTATGCACGATGTCACGCTTTGCAATAGTCCGTTCAATTCCCTTTAAATAAGTCGTTAATTTAGTTTTGTGACAGTAATGTACCGAAGAGCTGTACACTGTAACGGAATTACCATCTAATACGATTTTGAACTTCTTACATTGTCGATCTGAATGTATACATTCAGCAAACACATTAATTTGACTGTTCTTTCTGGAATATTTGACATATTTCATTGCTAGCTGACAGCTGTTGTTCACTTGCTTAAATATTCTCTTACGTAGAAAATAAGGATAGTTATTTGTAACCAGTTTGCCGTTATTGAAAATAATACCCCACTCATCGTCGGAAATTTTAAAAGAACCTTCCATAATAATACAGTTCTTAAAAGACGACTTTGGAATACTTCTAACGTTTATTGAATTTTCAGGAAGAGGAACATCTTTAGTAGAAGGAGTCATATCACCTAACGGTTTGGGAACGTTTATATTTAAAGGTGTAATATCGAATTCATCGAGAGAAGTAGAAAAATGTTCATCATCAGAGAAAGTAATATTAGCTGAAGTAGAAGGTTTATCAAAAACAGGGATCAGTTGCTTTTCAGCTTGCAGTAACGATAAAGGCTGAAGATCGTCTTTTGAATTTAATTTAGTATCGGACGTCATGTCAGACATTTCCGTGTTTTTGTCTGTCTGATGCAGCCGACCAAATAAGTTCCTTTTTACAGTATTACATCTGATTTCCTGCGACTTTTCTATCGGTGAAAAGCCAAAGGATTTGTCTATATTATCAGCGTCAAAATGTGGCGTTGAATGAGAAATCCCCATAGTGGGTGAGTTTGAGGAACTTTCTGGTTGAAAACTACACTTTTGTATAATATTCAATTCCTTACAAAGCCTGTAAATGTATAATCTATTATTTACGACGTTTTTCTTGCCCAGAAGTTGGCATAATTTGCCATAAAAAGAGGTTTTCTTCCTGTAAGAAATCCGAAATTTCTGACCTTCTTCTCTTAAAGCGGTGATTACAGCTTGTAAGGTAGATTTGGATACCTTTGGTTCGCCAAGTACCTCAATCTTTTCGTGATCAAAGTATTCTATAAAATAGCTTTTGTTTGAGTGAATAGCCTAGAATACTCGACTAGGGTACTTGTAGCTACGATTTTGCAGAGAAAACACCACGCTTTTAAAGAATATATCATCTTTATCCAACATCAACACTTCATGAATATTTAGATTACTCTCCGAAATCAGTTTTGCAATTTTTGCAAGGCAAGTATACTTATTGAATACCATTGTATTGGATTTTCTTTAGGAAACCAAGTATTAGATGTAATTCGGAAAGTGAGTATGAAAACTAATTAGATTCCAAACTGGAACTCAATAACATGTAATATATATATATATACAAAATACAAACTAAAAAAAATTCTTCCTGAAACCAAATAAAAAATATAAAATAAAATAATAAAAGAACACAATGGACGATTAATGAATGTTTTAAAGATATGTAAACTAAATTCTAAATGTCCTATGACTAAACAGAAAACGATAAATCACTAAAATTAAAAGCGAAATCTAAAGAAAATAAACAAAATTTGCAATAACAATACAAAAAATGAAACAAAGATGTCAATGAAACAGAAATAACTATTAGCCTTAACATATAAACTTCTGAAGGAATGTAAAACGCACTTCGGCAATAAATAAATGAAAATAAATAAAAATATATGCAATTAAATTGCAGTCTGTGAACTAGTTCGCTTAAATACTTAAAATCTGGCAAACTTATATACAAAACCAAGTACACTAGAAAAACCTAAGTAACCAAACGACAAAACGTATGAAGTTAAATAGCAAATCAGAATTGGAAAGATGAACAATCCATTCGCCTTACAATCGAATTATATAAGACTATATAAATCGACAATTGCAAGCGCGCTTTAACATATAGAKGACTGTATGAGCTAACACCGACACGCGACAACACCGACACGCGACAGACGAGCTTGACTGTGTCGGATATAGGCCGCGTTTAAGCTGCTGAGTAGCCGGTACTCGAACTGCGTTTTGCCACCATTAGATGATAATGTAATACACGCAGACTGCGTTGCGTAAGCTACCTTTAGAGATTGTATATTTATAACAATATTTTGCAAAATACTATATTATTCATTTATTTGCTTAAATAAATTGTCGAAGTGCGTTTTCTATTCCTTTAGAAATTTATATGTTAAGGCTAATAGTCACATTTTAATGGAATACAAATAGTTACTGTTTCATTGACTACTTTGTTTCTTTTTTTGTCTTGTTCTTGTAAATTCTGTTTATTTTCTTTAGATTTCGCCCTTAATTTTAGTGATTTATCGTTTTCTGTTTAGTCGTAGGACATTTGGAATTTAGTATACTTATCTTTAAGGCATTTATTCACTAATCGTCTACCGTGTTCTTGTATTATTTTATTTTATATTCTTTATTTGGTTTCACGAAGAAATTTTTTTAGTTTGTATTTCGTATATATATTACATGTTATTGAGTTCCAGTTTGGAATCTAATTACTTTTCATACTCACTTTCCGATTTACATCTAATACTCCAATAGAATCGTATTCAGTAAGTATACTTGCCTTGCAAAAATAGCAAAACTGATTTCGGAGAGTAGTCTAAATATTCATAAAGTGTTGTTGTTGGATAAAGATATATCCTTTAAAACCGTTGTTTTTTCTCTGCAAAAACGTAGATACAAGTACCCTAATCCAGTATTTCAAGCTATTCGCTCAAACAAAAGCTATTTTATAGAATACTTTGATRAGGAAAAGATTGAMGTACATGGCAAACAAATATATACAAATCTACCTTACAAGCTGTGAWCACCGCTTTAAGACAAGATGGTCAGGAATTTCAAATGTCTTACAGGAAGAAAACCTCTTGTTATGGCAAATAATGCCAGCTTCTGGGCAACAAAAACGTCGTAAATAATAGATTATACATTTACAGACTTTGTAAGGAATTGAATATTATACAAAAGTGTTGGGCTTAACCACAAAGCTCCTCAAACTCACCCACCATGGGGATTTCTTATTCAGCGCCACATTTTGACGCCGATAATATAGACAAATTTTTCGGCTTTTCGCCGATAGAAAAGTCGCATGAAATCAGATTTAATACTGTAAAAAGGAACGTATTTGATCGGCTGCATTAGACGGACAAAAACACGGAAATGTCTGATATGACGTCCGATACTAAATTAAATTCAAAAGATGATTTTCAGCCATTATCGTTACTGCAAGCTGAGGAGCAAAAATAGGTTTTTGATAAACCTTCTACTTCAGCTAAGATTGCTTTCTCTGATGYTGGACATTTTCTAGTTCTCCCGATGAATTCGGCATTACACCCTTAAATATAAATGTTACCAAACAGTTAGGTGATATGACTCCTTCTACTAAAGATATTCCTCTTCCAGAAAATTCAATAAACGTCAGATATATTCCAATGTCGTCTTTTAAAAACTGTAATATTATGAAAGGTTCTTTTAAAATTTCCGACGATGAGTGGGGTACTATAATCAAAAATGGCAAACTGATTACAAATAACTATCCTTATTTTCTACATAAGAGTATATTTAAGCAAGTGAACAACAACTGTCAGCTAGCAATGAATTATGTCAAACATTCGAGAAAGAACAGTAAAATTAATTTGTTTGCTGAATGTATAGATTCAGATCGACAATGTAAGAAGTTCAAAATCGTATTAGAAGGTCATTCCGTTACAGTGTACAGCTCTTCGGTACATTACTGTCACAAAACTAAATTAACGACTTATTTAAAGGGAATTGAACGGACTATTGCAAAGTGTGACATTTGAGAAATGACACCGTTCGAATGTGAAAATGCTACTATGTGTCGTTCCCGAGATATAATTTTTTTCGGTATTTAGGGGTGAATTTAACCCCCCAAGATCCCAAATAGAGACGATGACCTTTTCAGAGATGACTACTGACCTAACTTAAAAGACACAGTTCGAATATGAAAAGTCTACTATGTGTCGTTCCCGAGATATGATTTTTTTCGGTCTTTAGGGGCGAATTTAACCCCCAAGATCCCAAATAGAGATGATGCCCTTTTGAGAGATGACTACTGACCTAACTTAAAAGCCACTGTTCGAATATTAAAATGCTACTATGTGTCGTTCCGAAGATATGATTTTTTTCGGTCTTTAGGGGCGAATTTAACCCCCAAGATCCCAAATAGAGATGATGCCCTTTTGAGAGATGACTACTGACCTAACTTAAAAGACACAGTTCGAATATGAAAATGCTACTATGTGTCGTTCCCGAGATATGATTTTTTTCGGTCTTTAGGGGCGAATTTAACCCCCAAGATCCCAAATAGAGATGATGCCCTTTTGAGAGATGACTACTGACCTAACTTAAAAGACACAGTTCGAATATGAAAATGCTACTATGTGTCGTTCCCGAGATATGATTTTTTTCGGTCTTTAGGGGCGAATTTAACCCCCAAGATCCCAAATAGAGATGATGCCCTTTTGAGAGATGACTACTGACCTAACTTAAAAGACACAGTTCGAATATGAAAATGCTACTATGTGTCGTTCCCGAGATATGATTTTTTTCGGTCTTTAGGGGCGAATTTAACCCCCAAGATCCCAAATAGAGATGATGCCCTTTTGAGAGATGACTACTGACCTAACTTAAAAGACACAGTTCGAATATGAAAATGCTACTATGTGTCGTTCCCGAGATATGATTTTTTTCGGTCTTTAGGGGCGAATTTAACCCCCAAGATCCCAAATAGAGATGATGCCCTTTTGAGAGATGACTACTGACCTAACTTAAAAGACACAGTTCGAATATGAAAATGCTACTATGTGTCGTTCCCGAGATATGATTTTTTTCGGTCTTTAGGGGCGAATTTAACCCCCAAGATCCCAAATAGAGATGATGCCCTTTTGAGAGATGACTACTGACCTAACTTAAAAGACACAGTTCGAATATGAAAATGCTACTATGTGTCGTTCCCGAGATATGATTTTTTTCGGTCTTTAGGGGCGAATTTAACCCCCAAGATCCCAAATAGAGATGATGCCCTTTTGAGAGATGACTACTGACCTAACTTAAAAGACACAGTTCGAATATGAAAATGCTACTATGTGTCGTTCCCGAGATATGATTTTTTTCGGTCTTTAGGGGCGAATTTAACCCCCAAGATCCCAAATAGAGATGATGCCCTTTTGAGAGATGACTACTGACCTAACTTAAAAGACACAGTTCGAATATGAAAATGCTACTATGTGTCGTTCCCGAGATATGATTTTTTTCGGTCTTTAGGGGCGAATTTAACCCCCAAGATCCCAAATAGAGATGATGCCCTTTTGAGAGATGACTACTGACCTAACTTAAAAGACACAGTTCGAATATGAAAATGCTACTATGTGTCGTTCCCGAGATATGATTTTTTTCGGTCTTTAGGGGCGAATTTAACCCCCAAGATCCCAAATAGAGATGATGCCCTTTTGAGAGATGACTACTGACCTAACTTAAAAGACACAGTTCGAATATGAAAATGCTACTATGTGTCGTTCCCGAGATATGATTTTTTTCGGTCTTTAGGGGCGAATTTAACCCCCAAGATCCCAAATAGAGATGATGCCCTTTTGAGAGATGACTACTGACCTAACTTAAAAGACACAGTTCGAATATGAAAATGCTACTATGTGTCGTTCCCGAGATATGATTTTTTTCGGTCTTTAGGGGCGAATTTAACCCCCAAGATCCCAAATAGAGATGATGCCCTTTTGAGAGATGACTACTGACCTAACTTAAAAGACACAGTTCGAATATGAAAATGCTACTATGTGTCGTTCCCGAGATATGATTTTTTTCGGTCTTTAGGGGCGAATTTAACCCCCAAGATCCCAAATAGAGATGATGCCCTTTTGAGAGATGACTACTGACCTAACTTAAAAGACACAGTTCGAATATGAAAATGCTACTATGTGTCGTTCCCGAGATATGATTTTTTTCGGTCTTTAGGGGCGAATTTAACCCCCAAGATCCCAAATAGAGATGATGCCCTTTTGAGAGATGACTACTGACCTAACTTAAAAGACACAGTTCGAATATGAAAATGCTACTATGTGTCGTTCCCGAGATATGATTTTTTTCGGTCTTTAGGGGCGAATTTAACCCCCAAGATCCCAAATAGAGATGATGCCCTTTTGAGAGATGACTACTGACCTAACTTAAAAGACACAGTTCGAATATGAAAATGCTACTATGTGTCGTTCCCGAGATATGATTTTTTTCGGTCTTTAGGGGCGAATTTAACCCCCAAGATCCCAAATAGAGATGATGCCCTTTTGAGAGATGACTACTGACCTAACTTAAAAGACACAGTTCGAATATGAAAATGCTACTATGTGTCGTTCCCGAGATATGATTTTTTTCGGTCTTTAGGGGCGAATTTAACCCCCAAGATCCCAAATAGAGATGATGCCCTTTTGAGAGATGACTACTGACCTAACTTAAAAGACACAGTTCGAATATGAAAATGCTACTATGTGTCGTTCCCGAGATATGATTTTTTTCGGTCTTTAGGGGCGAATTTAACCCCCAAGATCCCAAATAGAGATGATGCCCTTTTGAGAGATGACTACTGACCTAACTTAAAAGACACAGTTCGAATATGAAAATGCTACTATGTGTCGTTCCCGAGATATGATTTTTTTCGGTCTTTAGGGGCGAATTTAACCCCCAAGATCCCAAATAGAGATGATGCCCTTTTGAGAGATGACTACTGACCTAACTTAAAAGACACAGTTCGAATATGAAAATGCTACTATGTGTCGTTCCCGAGATATGATTTTTTTCGGTCTTTAGGGGCGAATTTAACCCCCAAGATCCCAAATAGAGATGATGCCCTTTTGAGAGATGACTACTGACCTAACTTAAAAGACACAGTTCGAATATGAAAATGCTACTATGTGTCGTTCCCGAGATATGATTTTTTTCGGTCTTTAGGGGCGAATTTAACCCCCAAGATCCCAAATAGAGATGATGCCCTTTTGAGAGATGACTACTGACCTAACTTAAAAGACACAGTTCGAATATGAAAATGCTACTATGTGTCGTTCCCGAGATATGATTTTTTTCGGTCTTTAGGGGCGAATTTAACCCCCAAGATCCCAAATAGAGATGATGCCCTTTTGAGAGATGACTACTGACCTAACTTAAAAGACACAGTTCGAATATGAAAATGCTACTATGTGTCGTTCCCGAGATATGATTTTTTTCGGTCTTTAGGGGCGAATTTAACCCCCAAGATCCCAAATAGAGATGATGCCCTTTTGAGAGATGACTACTGACCTAACTTAAAAGACACAGTTCGAATATGAAAATGCTACTATGTGTCGTTCCCGAGATATGATTTTTTTCGGTCTTTAGGGGCGAATTTAACCCCCAAGATCCCAAATAGAGATGATGCCCTTTTGAGAGATGACTACTGACCTAACTTAAAAGACACAGTTCGAATATGAAAATGCTACTATGTGTCGTTCCCGAGATATGATTTTTTTCGGTCTTTAGGGGCGAATTTAACCCCCAAGATCCCAAATAGAGATGATGCCCTTTTGAGAGATGACTACTGACCTAACTTAAAAGACACAGTTCGAATATGAAAATGCTACTATGTGTCGTTCCCGAGATATGATTTTTTTCGGTCTTTAGGGGCGAATTTAACCCCCAAGATCCCAAATAGAGATGATGCCCTTTTGAGAGATGACTACTGACCTAACTTAAAAGACACAGTTCGAATATGAAAATGCTACTATGTGTCGTTCCCGAGATATGATTTTTTTCGGTCTTTAGGGGCGAATTTAACCCCCAAGATCCCAAATAGAGATGATGCCCTTTTGAGAGATGACTACTGACCTAACTTAAAAGACACAGTTCGAATATGAAAATGCTACTATGTGTCGTTCCCGAGATATGATTTTTTTCGGTCTTTAGGGGCGAATTTAACCCCCAAGATCCCAAATAGAGATGATGCCCTTTTGAGAGATGACTACTGACCTAACTTAAAAGACACAGTTCGAATATGAAAATGCTACTATGTGTCGTTCCCGAGATATGATTTTTTTCGGTCTTTAGGGGCGAATTTAACCCCCAAGATCCCAAATAGAGATGATGCCCTTTTGAGAGATGACTACTGACCTAACTTAAAAGACACAGTTCGAATATGAAAATGCTACTATGTGTCGTTCCCGAGATATGATTTTTTTCGGTCTTTAGGGGCGAATTTAACCCCCAAGATCCCAAATAGAGATGATGCCCTTTTGAGAGATGACTACTGACCTAACTTAAAAGACACAGTTCGAATATGAAAATGCTACTATGTGTCGTTCCCGAGATATGATTTTTTTCGGTCTTTAGGGGCGAATTTAACCCCCAAGATCCCAAATAGAGATGATGCCCTTTTGAGAGATGACTACTGACCTAACTTAAAAGACACAGTTCGAATATGAAAATGCTACTATGTGTCGTTCCCGAGATATGATTTTTTTCGGTCTTTAGGGGCGAATTTAACCCCCAAGATCCCAAATAGAGATGATGCCCTTTTGAGAGATGACTACTGACCTAACTTAAAAGACACAGTTCGAATATGAAAATGCTACTATGTGTCGTTCCCGAGATATGATTTTTTTCGGTCTTTAGGGGCGAATTTAACCCCCAAGATCCCAAATAGAGATGATGCCCTTTTGAGAGATGACTACTGACCTAACTTAAAAGACACAGTTCGAATATGAAAATGCTACTATGTGTCGTTCCCGAGATATGATTTTTTTCGGTCTTTAGGGGCGAATTTAACCCCCAAGATCCCAAATAGAGATGATGCCCTTTTGAGAGATGACTACTGACCTAACTTAAAAGACACAGTTCGAATATGAAAATGCTACTATGTGTCGTTCCCGAGATATGATTTTTTTCGGTCTTTAGGGGCGAATTTAACCCCCAAGATCCCAAATAGAGATGATGCCCTTTTGAGAGATGACTACTGACCTAACTTAAAAGACACAGTTCGAATATGAAAATGCTACTATGTGTCGTTCCCGAGATATGATTTTTTTCGGTCTTTAGGGGCGAATTTAACCCCCAAGATCCCAAATAGAGATGATGCCCTTTTGAGAGATGACTACTGACCTAACTTAAAAGACACAGTTCGAATATGAAAATGCTACTATGTGTCGTTCCCGAGATATGATTTTTTTCGGTCTTTAGGGGCGAATTTAACCCCCAAGATCCCAAATAGAGATGATGCCCTTTTGAGAGATGACTACTGACCTAACTTAAAAGACACAGTTCGAATATGAAAATGCTACTATGTGTCGTTCCCGAGATATGATTTTTTTCGGTCTTTAGGGGCGAATTTAACCCCCAAGATCCCAAATAGAGATGATGCCCTTTTGAGAGATGACTACTGACCTAACTTAAAAGACACAGTTCGAATATGAAAATGCTACTATGTGTCGTTCCCGAGATATGATTTTTTTCGGTCTTTAGGGGCGAATTTAACCCCCAAGATCCCAAATAGAGATGATGCCCTTTTGAGAGATGACTACTGACCTAACTTAAAAGACACAGTTCGAATATGAAAATGCTACTATGTGTCGTTCCCGAGATATGATTTTTTTCGGTCTTTAGGGGCGAATTTAACCCCCAAGATCCCAAATAGAGATGATGCCCTTTTGAGAGATGACTACTGACCTAACTTAAAAGACACAGTTCGAATATGAAAATGCTACTATGTGTCGTTCCCGAGATATGATTTTTTTCGGTCTTTAGGGGCGAATTTAACCCCCAAGATCCCAAATAGAGATGATGCCCTTTTGAGAGATGACTACTGACCTAACTTAAAAGACACAGTTCGAATATGAAAATGCTACTATGTGTCGTTCCCGAGATATGATTTTTTTCGGTCTTTAGGGGCGAATTTAACCCCCAAGATCCCAAATAGAGATGATGCCCTTTTGAGAGATGACTACTGACCTAACTTAAAAGACACAGTTCGAATATGAAAATGCTACTATGTGTCGTTCCCGAGATATGATTTTTTTCGGTCTTTAGGGGCGAATTTAACCCCCAAGATCCCAAATAGAGATGATGCCCTTTTGAGAGATGACTACTGACCTAACTTAAAAGACACAGTTCGAATATGAAAATGCTACTATGTGTCGTTCCCGAGATATGATTTTTTTCGGTCTTTAGGGGCGAATTTAACCCCCAAGATCCCAAATAGAGATGATGCCCTTTTGAGAGATGACTACTGACCTAACTTAAAAGACACAGTTCGAATATGAAAATGCTACTATGTGTCGTTCCCGAGATATGATTTTTTTCGGTCTTTAGGGGCGAATTTAACCCCCAAGATCCCAAATAGAGATGATGCCCTTTTGAGAGATGACTACTGACCTAACTTAAAAGACACAGTTCGAATATGAAAATGCTACTATGTGTCGTTCCCGAGATATGATTTTTTTCGGTCTTTAGGGGCGAATTTAACCCCCAAGATCCCAAATAGAGATGATGCCCTTTTGAGAGATGACTACTGACCTAACTTAAAAGACACAGTTCGAATATGAAAATGCTACTATGTGTCGTTCCCGAGATATGATTTTTTTCGGTCTTTAGGGGCGAATTTAACCCCCAAGATCCCAAATAGAGATGATGCCCTTTTGAGAGATGACTACTGACCTAACTTAAAAGACACAGTTCGAATATGAAAATGCTACTATGTGTCGTTCCCGAGATATGATTTTTTTCGGTCTTTAGGGGCGAATTTAACCCCCAAGATCCCAAATAGAGATGATGCCCTTTTGAGAGATGACTACTGACCTAACTTAAAAGACACAGTTCGAATATGAAAATGCTACTATGTGTCGTTCCCGAGATATGATTTTTTTCGGTCTTTAGGGGCGAATTTAACCCCCAAGATCCCAAATAGAGATGATGCCCTTTTGAGAGATGACTACTGACCTAACTTAAAAGACACAGTTCGAATATGAAAATGCTACTATGTGTCGTTCCCGAGATATGATTTTTTTCGGTCTTTAGGGGCGAATTTAACCCCCAAGATCCCAAATAGAGATGATGCCCTTTTGAGAGATGACTACTGACCTAACTTAAAAGACACAGTTCGAATATGAAAATGCTACTATGTGTCGTTCCCGAGATATGATTTTTTTCGGTCTTTAGGGGCGAATTTAACCCCCAAGATCCCAAATAGAGATGATGCCCTTTTGAGAGATGACTACTGACCTAACTTAAAAGACACAGTTCGAATATGAAAATGCTACTATGTGTCGTTCCCGAGATATGATTTTTTTCGGTCTTTAGGGGCGAATTTAACCCCCAAGATCCCAAATAGAGATGATGCCCTTTTGAGAGATGACTACTGACCTAACTTAAAAGACACAGTTCGAATATGAAAATGCTACTATGTGTCGTTCCCGAGATATGATTTTTTTCGGTCTTTAGGGGCGAATTTAACCCCCAAGATCCCAAATAGAGATGATGCCCTTTTGAGAGATGACTACTGACCTAACTTAAAAGACACAGTTCGAATATGAAAATGCTACTATGTGTCGTTCCCGAGATATGATTTTTTTCGGTCTTTAGGGGCGAATTTAACCCCCAAGATCCCAAATAGAGATGATGCCCTTTTGAGAGATGACTACTGACCTAACTTAAAAGACACAGTTCGAATATGAAAATGCTACTATGTGTCGTTCCCGAGATATGATTTTTTTCGGTCTTTAGGGGCGAATTTAACCCCCAAGATCCCAAATAGAGATGATGCCCTTTTGAGAGATGACTACTGACCTAACTTAAAAGACACAGTTCGAATATGAAAATGCTACTATGTGTCGTTCCCGAGATATGATTTTTTTCGGTCTTTAGGGGCGAATTTAACCCCCAAGATCCCAAATAGAGATGATGCCCTTTTGAGAGATGACTACTGACCTAACTTAAAAGACACAGTTCGAATATGAAAATGCTACTATGTGTCGTTCCCGAGATATGATTTTTTTCGGTCTTTAGGGGCGAATTTAACCCCCAAGATCCCAAATAGAGATGATGCCCTTTTGAGAGATGACTACTGACCTAACTTAAAAGACACAGTTCGAATATGAAAATGCTACTATGTGTCGTTCCCGAGATATGATTTTTTTCGGTCTTTAGGGGCGAATTTAACCCCCAAGATCCCAAATAGAGATGATGCCCTTTTGAGAGATGACTACTGACCTAACTTAAAAGACACAGTTCGAATATGAAAATGCTACTATGTGTCGTTCCCGAGATATGATTTTTTTCGGTCTTTAGGGGCGAATTTAACCCCCAAGATCCCAAATAGAGATGATGCCCTTTTGAGAGATGACTACTGACCTAACTTAAAAGACACAGTTCGAATATGAAAATGCTACTATGTGTCGTTCCCGAGATATGATTTTTTTCGGTCTTTAGGGGCGAATTTAACCCCCAAGATCCCAAATAGAGATGATGCCCTTTTGAGAGATGACTACTGACCTAACTTAAAAGACACAGTTCGAATATGAAAATGCTACTATGTGTCGTTCCCGAGATATGATTTTTTTCGGTCTTTAGGGGCGAATTTAACCCCCAAGATCCCAAATAGAGATGATGCCCTTTTGAGAGATGACTACTGACCTAACTTAAAAGACACAGTTCGAATATGAAAATGCTACTATGTGTCGTTCCCGAGATATGATTTTTTTCGGTCTTTAGGGGCGAATTTAACCCCCAAGATCCCAAATAGAGATGATGCCCTTTTGAGAGATGACTACTGACCTAACTTAAAAGACACAGTTCGAATATGAAAATGCTACTATGTGTCGTTCCCGAGATATGATTTTTTTCGGTCTTTAGGGGCGAATTTAACCCCCAAGATCCCAAATAGAGATGATGCCCTTTTGAGAGATGACTACTGACCTAACTTAAAAGACACAGTTCGAATATGAAAATGCTACTATGTGTCGTTCCCGAGATATGATTTTTTTCGGTCTTTAGGGGCGAATTTAACCCCCAAGATCCCAAATAGAGATGATGCCCTTTTGAGAGATGACTACTGACCTAACTTAAAAGACACAGTTCGAATATGAAAATGCTACTATGTGTCGTTCCCGAGATATGATTTTTTTCGGTCTTTAGGGGCGAATTTAACCCCCAAGATCCCAAATAGAGATGATGCCCTTTTGAGAGATGACTACTGACCTAACTTAAAAGACACAGTTCGAATATGAAAATGCTACTATGTGTCGTTCCCGAGATATGATTTTTTTCGGTCTTTAGGGGCGAATTTAACCCCCAAGATCCCAAATAGAGATGATGCCCTTTTGAGAGATGACTACTGACCTAACTTAAAAGACACAGTTCGAATATGAAAATGCTACTATGTGTCGTTCCCGAGATATGATTTTTTTCGGTCTTTAGGGGCGAATTTAACCCCCAAGATCCCAAATAGAGATGATGCCCTTTTGAGAGATGACTACTGACCTAACTTAAAAGACACAGTTCGAATATGAAAATGCTACTATGTGTCGTTCCCGAGATATGATTTTTTTCGGTCTTTAGGGGCGAATTTAACCCCCAAGATCCCAAATAGAGATGATGCCCTTTTGAGAGATGACTACTGACCTAACTTAAAAGACACAGTTCGAATATGAAAATGCTACTATGTGTCGTTCCCGAGATATGATTTTTTTCGGTCTTTAGGGGCGAATTTAACCCCCAAGATCCCAAATAGAGATGATGCCCTTTTGAGAGATGACTACTGACCTAACTTAAAAGACACAGTTCGAATATGAAAATGCTACTATGTGTCGTTCCCGAGATATGATTTTTTTCGGTCTTTAGGGGCGAATTTAACCCCCAAGATCCCAAATAGAGATGATGCCCTTTTGAGAGATGACTACTGACCTAACTTAAAAGACACAGTTCGAATATGAAAATGCTACTATGTGTCGTTCCCGAGATATGATTTTTTTCGGTCTTTAGGGGCGAATTTAACCCCCAAGATCCCAAATAGAGATGATGCCCTTTTGAGAGATGACTACTGACCTAACTTAAAAGACACAGTTCGAATATGAAAATGCTACTATGTGTCGTTCCCGAGATATGATTTTTTTCGGTCTTTAGGGGCGAATTTAACCCCCAAGATCCCAAATAGAGATGATGCCCTTTTGAGAGATGACTACTGACCTAACTTAAAAGACACAGTTCGAATATTAAAATGCTACTATGTGTCGTTCCCGAGATATGATTTTTTCGGTCTTTAGGGGCGAATTTAACCCCCAAGATCCCAAATAGAGATGATGCCCTTTTGAGAGATGACTACTGACCTAACTTAAAAGACACAGTTCGAATATGAAAATGCTACTATGTGTCGTTCCCGAGATATGATTTTTTTCGGTCTTTAGGGGCGAATTTAACCCCCAAGATCCCAAATAGAGATGATGCCCTTTTGAGAGATGACTACTGACCTAACTTAAAAGACACAGTTCGAATATGAAAATGCTACTATGTGTCGTTCCCGAGATATGATTTTTTTCGGTCTTTAGGGGCGAATTTAACCCCCAAGATCCCAAATAGAGATGATGCCCTTTTGAGAGATGACTACTGACCTAACTTAAAAGACACAGTTCGAATATGAAAATGCTACTATGTGTCGTTCCCGAGATATGATTTTTTTCGGTCTTTAGGGGCGAATTTAACCCCCAAGATCCCAAATAGAGATGATGCCCTTTTGAGAGATGACTACTGACCTAACTTAAAAGACACAGTTCGAATATGAAAATGCTACTATGTGTCGTTCCCGAGATATGATTTTTTTCGGTCTTTAGGGGCGAATTTAACCCCCAAGATCCCAAATAGAGATGATGCCCTTTTGAGAGATGACTACTGACCTAACTTAAAAGACACAGTTCGAATATGAAAATGCTACTATGTGTCGTTCCCGAGATATGATTTTTTTCGGTCTTTAGGGGCGAATTTAACCCCCAAGATCCCAAATAGAGATGATGCCCTTTTGAGAGATGACTACTGACCTAACTTAAAAGACACAGTTCGAATATGAAAATGCTACTATGTGTCGTTCCCGAGATATGATTTTTTTCGGTCTTTAGGGGCGAATTTAACCCCCAAGATCCCAAATAGAGATGATGCCCTTTTGAGAGATGACTACTGACCTAACTTAAAAGACACAGTTCGAATATGAAATGCTACTATGTGTCGTTCCCGAGATATGATTTTTTTCGGTCTTTAGGGGCGAATTTAACCCCCAAGATCCCAAATAGAGATGATGCCCTTTTGAGAGATGACTACTGACCTAACTTAAAAGACACAGTTCGAATATGAAAATGCTACTATGTGTCGTTCCCGAGATATGATTTTTTTCGGTCTTTAGGGGCGAATTTAACCCCCAAGATCCCAAATAGAGATGATGCCCTTTTGAGAGATGACTACTGACCTAACTTAAAAGACACAGTTCGAATATGAAAATGCTACTATGTGTCGTTCCCGAGATATGATTTTTTTCGGTCTTTAGGGGCGAATTTAACCCCCAAGATCCCAAATAGAGATGATGCCCTTTTGAGAGATGACTACTGACCTAACTTAAAAGACACAAGTTCGAATATGAAAAGTGCTACTAATGTGTCGTTCCCGAGATATGATTTTTTTTCGTCTTTAGGGGTCGAATTTAACCCCAAGAGTCCCAAATAGAGATGATGCCCTTTTGAGAGATGACTATTGACCTAACTTAAAAGACACAGTTCGAATATGAAAATGCTACTATGTGTCGTTCCCGAGATATGATTTTTTTCGGTCTTTAGGGGCGAATTTAACCCCCAAGATCCCAAATAGAGATGATGCCCTTTTGAGAGATGACTTACGACTAACTTAAAAGACACAGTTCGAATATGCAAGTCGCTACTATGTGTCGTTCCGAGATACTGATTTTTTTCGGTCTGTTTAGGTCGAGTTTAACCCCCAAGATCCCAAATAGAGATGATGCCCTTTTGAGAGCTGACGTTACTGACCTAACTTAAAAGACACAGTTCGAATATGAAAATGCTACTATGTGTGTGTCTCCTGAGATATGATTTTTTCGG